>JAHTLZ010000129.1:93527054-93540797 GCA_023846285.1 Phrynocephalus versicolor
AGAGAGAGAGAGAGAGAGAGAGAGAGAGAGAGAGAGAGAGAGAGAGATCTGTTAATTGCTGGGGCTCTGAAATTGTGGGTTGAGACCCTGATCTTCCAGGATCCTAATTCATGTGAAAAATCTCCATATGCTCTCCACCTTCAGACATATTGCCCTCCATGTGTTCAAGGGTGATGGCAAAGGGGTGAGGTCTCGAATACTACACATGAACATTATTTCCACAGAAAACATTAAAAAAAGGTAAGAGTGTATTTTAATATCGAATTTGAATTGGATACTTAGTAGGTATACATGAAAGATGTGCCTTCTAGTAGCCTGGCTCTAAGCCATTCAGTGCTTTAAACACGAAAACCAGCATTTTTAATTGGACAAACTAGTCTAGTAATACTGAGCTAATCAAATCAAAGGACAGAGTTATAGTTCCACCTTCGTATCAGCTCAGTGCCAACGACAGAGGACAGCACACAGCATGAACTGGCAACTGAAGGATTTGATATTCTTCTTGCACCATACAATAACAATCATAATGTGCTGTCAAATCCATCCCGATTTATGGCAATCCTTTTCAGAGTATTTTTTAAGGTAGAGAGTACTCAAAAACGGTTTACCGCTAGAGATGGGCACGAAGTGGAAAAAATAGCATTTCATTTTGTTTCTTTTGCTGTTTTATTTTGTTTCATTATTAATGATATTTTTTTTAAATCATAACAAAACAACACATTATGTTAAATGGGTCTGTTTCTCTGAGTGCTAGAAGCACCCAATTTTGTGGATAGCTTGAGAGTCAGGACAGCAGCCTAGAAATTGCAATCTGTGTGCAGAGAAATGGGACCTAGGAATGGATGATGCACCAGTGGTCTGTATGTGGGAAGAGATGGGCCGTCAGGTAGATCAGCATGGAGGATGATCTGATGGTGATTTGGGAAAGATCCCAAATGCAAAAATCACATGAGATCAGGAGGATATGGTAAGATCCAGCTTCTTTTACCCATAAACCTCTTTTATTTATATTTAAAGAGAGGGGACTGGCTGATGGCTAGTCCCGGCAGGCATGTAGCCACCAGCCAATCCTCTCTCTTTAAATTTAAATAAAAGAAGCCCATCTCTTCCCACAGATGGACCACAATATCTCACTGATACATCATCCATTCCTAGGTCTTATTTCTCTGTGCACAGATTGCAATTTCTAGCCTGCTATCCTGACTTGCTTCGATGGTACTGGTATGTTCTGATAAGGTAAGATGAAATGTTTCATTTCCAAAATGGAAAATTTTGTTACTTGATGGAATGCTTGTTGAAACAACAAAACAATGTGTCGTTTCTCAATTTGTGCCCCCCCCTTTTTTTTACCTTCCCCTTCTTCTAGTGGTCTCCTGAGACTGTGAAGTTTGTTGGTGTGACTAGTCCCCAGGCTGGCTTCTCTGGAATGCATATTGGGGAAATTGGACTGCTAACCTCTGACTCTGCAGCCAGATATCTAATTCACTGAGCTATCCAGACAGCTGCACAACACAGGAGGACTATAAGTAATTAAAGGTTACACTTCAAACACAGTGAAGTTATTTCTCATTGCATTGCAATCATAATGAAATTTAGTAGGGATGGGCAGGAAGCAAAAAAATGAAATGCTGTTTGTCATTTTGTTACATAATGAAACAAAACGAAATGAAACAAAATGAGGAAGCAGCATTTCATTATAGACTAAAAGAAATGGTTGTTTTCCCATTGAAATGAACCATTTCATTCCATCGTTTTCAGGCTCCTGCTGAGCTGTCAATGGCTGGAGCCCTTTAAACAGTCAGTATCAGGGGGACCCTATGGTACCAACTGAGCCAGGTTTAAAGGGCCTACCTGACCATTTTCAGATGGCTCCTTCTGAGCTGTGAATAGCTGAGGCCCTTTAAACCTGGCTTCCGCTACCAACTGGGCCATGTTTAAAGGGCTCCAGCCATTGACAGCTTGGCAGGAGCCCTCAGAAAATGGTGTGGAGGGCAGCTCGAGAACTGCCCTCCACACCATTTTCTGAGGGCTCCTGCTGCTCTATCAATGGCTGGAGCCCTTTAAAACGGCTCCCGGGGGTCCCAGGCACCAAATCTGGTGCCTCTAGGACCCAGGGGAGACATTTTGTTTTTGTTTCATTTCATTTTGTACGACATTTTTAAAAAATCGTAAGAAACAAAACAAAACAAAATGGGGCTTAGCATGAAATGAAACAAAATGAAACATTATTTTTCCGTTTCGTGCTGATAAGAATTGATAAGGATGTGAAAAGTCAAAATTATTATAAGCATTATGTTATTAAAATATTAACATATCCCAACTGTGATGTGAAAACGGGAGGTCTCGTTGACCCATATTCTCTGCAGCTAAGAGTTGACATGACCGGAGAAAATAAGTTGCAGGGGTGTCAGTTTCCTGAGAGCGAATATTTTGTGGTTAGCTAGGAGTGGGAGGCAAGCTTAAGGTCAGGTCATTCTGGCTTTTTACTTCAACTGGGTATGAGTGAAGAAAACGTGCAAGGGATGGCACGTGTAGCAAGGGATGACGTGTAGGATACATAAGTTTGGTGTCATAGGGAAGGGTATATAAGATGCTACTGCAAGACATTGAAGTTGGTCCAGGACAGCAGGCTTATGCTGTCGTGAACCCTTAAGGGACCCTTGGCCCCTTGAGCTGGGGGGGGGGGGTCAGGATTTCTACCACTGATTCTACTGACCTTTATCTGTGCTCTGTGTTTTCAAATACTTTCTGTACTGCTGCAAGTCTATCTTTTAATAAACCTTTTACTGTTTCACTACTTCTGAGTGTGGCATTGGCACCAAGAACAAGATGATGCAGACAGAGTCATTTTTAAAACAAATCTCAACTTATCAGTGCTTATCCCTAAAATTTAGTTGTACTTTTGTCTTGGGGAGAAGATTGAGTTGCAAATAACAAATCAGTAACTAGTTACTTTCAATCTTTGTTATTTATGCAAGGCAGCACATAATCGTATCTTGGGGCCTTTTCACACGACCCCTAAGATCCGCTGGCCACTTAAATTCGGACCAGAGATCTTGGGGGTTCGTTGCTCTTCCTGCGGCCCCACCTCTCTGCACTTCCTTGCTCCTATCTGCGTTAGGGGAGGGAGAAAAAAAAGGAACAAAAGAATGCAGACTCACCTCCGTCTGCCGGTCCAAGCAAGGAGAGCCCGGCAGTCTAGGTTGCATCTGGATCTGGGATTTTTCACCCTCCAAGAGCAGGTACCTGAAAAGTGCCCTGGGAAGCGCTTAGGTGGGTGTGGTCACACTTAATTTTCTGTAAACTCCGGAGCTGGTGGGGAAACAATTTTAAGCTCTGGAGCTGGGAGCCATTTGCGGCTGAGTTTAGGGGTCGTGTCCAAATACCCTTGGAGACTGTCTCTTACATGTTATATGGAATAGTACTCTATTCACAAATCCCTCAAAATAATCACACAACCAATGGTCCACATGGACAAATTCCAGCCCAGTTTGATGAATCATTATGTCCCTATTCTCTCTAAAGCAATTATTTATATATTTTCAGATTATATGTATTGTTCAGATTAAGTTCATGCACTGAGATCTTGAATCTGTGATAGTCTTCAAGGCTGATGTTTCAATATTGTTCTTTATATTGTCAGCCCAACATAATTAAATTACTACTGTGCAGTCTCTCCATGGTCTGAAAAGATATTCATTTTCCATATCAAACAGTAAAATAATGTGCACACACAACACAAAATGACAGCCAAACTGACTCCGAATGAATCATTGTTTACTGGAAACTAAGCTCTGACTATCTTCCTTAAGCTGTATTGAATTTGAGACAAGCAAGATAGATGAACTGTGAGTTATCTCTTTTGGAAGCTTCTATTATGATGCTGATGATTTTAAAGAAATCCATTTCAACAGAGACCATTTCAGAGAAATGGAGGGACCGAGTGTGGTGACAACATGGAGTTTATTTTTGTTCTGCAGTCATAAACTGCCCTCATCATTCTATGTTTTAGATATTCCATTAATCAAAACAAGCTTTCTTAGTCTGTAGCTTTTCTCTTTCTGAGAACTAACTGGAATTTCTTGTTGCCCCCCCCCCCAAAAAAATGCCTTACACATCACAATCCTTTAGGGCTGTTTAACGGGATTTTGAGAGTGACATTTTCCACTTCACTAGCTATAAATATCTGACCCACACATTGATTGGATTTTGCCAACTGCAGAGCTGTTGACTTGTGACTGGGTTGTTCACTTATGTTATTCTATATTGCGGGATGATGATGATGATGATGATGATGATGATGATGATGATGATGATGAAGGCAAAATTCAGACTTCAGTTATGATGATCACAGAAAAGCTGGGAACTATTTATTTAGTCTCATTTATAAACCACTATGAGTCCACTTACGGGGAGAAAGCAGGCTTATGAATGAGACTAAATAAATAAGTAAAACTAACTAGCTGCAGTTATTGTTTTATCTAGTTCTTTTTTTTCTGCAAGTCATGTAATGGCCAGTACAATACTGGTGCTCACATAAGGTTTGTGTAACCTGACACAATTTATTTGCCACTAACTGACAAAGTGCTGGAGTATCCCAGGTCACACACCACAAAGGGATAACCAGCATCTTCTCAGTTAACTGTGAGTAAGCATAGCAAGTTACACACACCTTACATGAATTTCAATGAGATTCTAAAAATAAGTAGTCACAAAATTACAGTAAAAGTAATGGAACAAATAATTACAAAGCTATTTTATCATTAATGTGTGGTATTTTCTAGTTACTTTCAAATGGCATTTGAATTTTGACAATTTTTTTCTAGTTTAACATTACTCTCTTTCCTAAATGAAAAGGGAATTTTTTTTCATAAATGGTGAATGTCAGTGGGATGGGGTTTTATAGACTAATGTGATTGTACTTAGCTACTAACATAATTAGCAAAGGTTTTCCCACCTCTGGCTTTCTATACAGGACACATCTTCTTTTTTGCTTCTGTTGCTTTATTATCCCTTGCTCTCTTCTTCCTCTGAAAAGCAGGAGACTCAGTTTTACCTTCCTACACTTCTGACTGTAACTAATGATGGTAACTGTGAGGAAAGATGCATTATCTATTTAGGGATGCTTCTGAAGTTACTTTTACTTACTATAGGAAGAGCTAGATTTTGTGTGCAACCAGGGAGGGATGGTGAGACAGGATCAGTCCCTCCATATTTCTGTATTTTTCTGCCTTATACTCATTGAACTAAACAAATAACCACACTCCTAAATATGATCCTGACTCCCTTTGAATTCATGAATAATAGCACTGAATTAGAATCATGTATCCCCACCTCCACCCTGAGAGGCTCCTCATCTCTCATACATACCTATTTAGCATATTTGTACCTATTGAATTACCCCAGTGAAAATGAGATAGGAATGTGTCTCCATTTTAAAACATTTATTGAATTTTTTTCCTTTTTTCCTGTTTTAGAATAAGAGAACTTGGAATTCATCTTCATAAATGGAAGGAAAGAACTAGAGATCAAGAAGATTCTGATGTTTGACTGTTTCTACTACACAAAAACAGATTTTTGTCTCATTGTTTGCAACGTACTATAACTGTAGTAGAGAGGAGTCTCTTTTATCTATGGGAAAAACAAAGCAGAAACAAGGAATATAGATGTGTGACCAATTAATAAAACAAAACCAGAGTTGGATCATATGTTTATTGTGCTAATTAAAATATCCTTAAAATGGTAAGCTTCTGAGTTCTTCAAAATTGTCCATCAAGGAGAGCATTACAGAATTTGGAATATAGGGAGAAGCAGGAAAATGTTAAATATCATCTTAGCCAGGTGTTGCAGCAATGGGATCTGTACTTACTTAATTTTGGAGATTGCAGTTTTTAGAGTCCATTTAAGAGACAGGATTATCGGTTTAAACCTCAAGAGATGTTGAATCAATTCCTTAACTCCATCTCTTTAGAAAAAGGAACTAGCAGCCTCTCGGCAAACTCTCCGTTGCCTTCAGTCGGAGCACATGGTTCCCACTCTGGACTGGAGTAGAAGCATGGGCCATCATGGCAACAACCACATCAGAAACAATGAAGATTATATTTAGACAGATTGTACTAGGTAAAAACAGTCAGCTGTAGCCAAATGATGTGTTTAACCTATTGTTTGTCAGCCGATGTAGTCCTTTAGTGTGGTAGAGTTCCTGTTGAGCTTGACACATTCTGTGACATTTTGTTTAATCTATACACACACAAACACACAGTTGTTGTACACACTAGATACAACAATGGAGTTGCCCAGACATTTAGCTGCTAACCAGATTTTCCTGAACTGCTTCCTTTCTATCCTTCTGAGATGTAATACTTAAGCTTTTCAACAAGGGATGGACTCTTGTTATGTTCCATGATGTGGGTTTTTTGTGTAGCATTTGCCAAGTACTATATGTGTCAGACAGAGAGCATGTGGATTCTCTGCACCACCTGTTCGCCAAATGTTGTATAATATCTGCCTAGACTAGTGACCGTTGGTTTTATACTGCAGTATAATAATCAAATATATAAATAAATATAATGGCTGAAAGATTGCTCCTAAGTGAAAACCAAAGCCTAACATTCTGTCCATTCCTCTCCAGTAAACAAATCATCCCTTGTGTAATACTTGTTAAGTTCTATGGTTTGATTTGTGTCCTTATACCTATTGGTGAACCTTGCATCAATACGTCAACACAGGGAATCTTCCATTTCCTAAAATGAAATAGTCACTCAATTACAGTGGTACCCCGATTTAAGAGCAGTTTGACTTAAGAGCAGAAAACTGTTGGCATTTTAACTGCCACCTTACAGATTTTAGATATGGTCTGCTCAACTTACAATTTTTTTTCAATTTTTTTATTTTTCAACTTATTTTTTCAATTTTTTAGATAGGTACCCCAACTTAAGAGTAGTTCGACTTAAGAGCATGCATTCGGAACTGATTAAATTCGTAAGTCGAAGTACCACTGTATATGCAATTCACAATTTATAGAGGAATTATACCTAAACTAAGTTGGCAAGGACCCCTGTAGTCCAAAAGGCGGCACCAACTCCAGCCTCTTCCGCTCTATTGGATTCAAATATTTTACTCATAGCCCTTTCTTAGCCTCTCCCCTTTAGCGTGAACCACTGGCTTGGTACGTGAAGGTGTCCGTACCCAAGAAGACAGTGGCAGAAATGGCCTGTTTCCTGGGAGGCACTGGTTGAAAGTTATGATTTGGCTTATGTCAAGTAACAGGATTTGAGCCAACTTCTTCAGACCATATGCAAGCACCTTTGTGCTGAGGTAATGGACTATGGTACTGATAGAAACGAGTTAGTACGCCTCAAAATCAAAATATATTATAAGCAGACCCAAATGAGCTCACAGGGTATAAGGTCAAATTAACCCAGCAAGCTTGGCATCACAGCTGGGAACTTGGCACCCGTGGGCGACGATCTCTTACATTACGTAAGACACCAGAATACAGGAGATAAGATGGCACCATCGTCTAGGATTGTTGACATTACCTCATGGCACCATAAGCGTCAGTTTGATAAGAAAAGCATATGGCAGTTAGCCAGTAATAAGGAACCAACTTGAAATCAAACAAGGTAGAATGAAATCATCCTAGTGTTTGTAGCCAGATGGCCATAGACCAATATAAACAAACACGTGCTTGCGTACTAAAATACGTCAGCACACCATACAGAAAGAGTATAAAAAGACCACGGAAACCATCACTCGGGGTCCAGAGCAACAAGGCCGTTTGGCCATGCTGCACTCGGATCCTAAGCTAACCCATTCTCTGTATTGTCCGATCCAGGAGGCAGCAGGGCCTCTGGCCATGCTGCGCCCCGGATCCTTAAGCTAACACATTTTCTGTACTGTTTATGTCCTGTGCTGTACCTCTATCTGTCTTTAATAAACCTTTTTGCTATATAACTAATTCGGCGTGGCAGCTTTGATGAACCACCAATGATGTATTAACAACTTATATGGCCCTGCTCCGACGCGCGCATGCGCGGTGGGGCTTCTTTGCCCCCCCCGCGCCGGAAGACACCGCGAGAAGAGAGCAGCGGCTCTCGCGAGGTCGGGGGAAGCGCGAGAACATGCCGCCTATAAGAGGCGGCGCCGCCATTTCCCCGGCCTCTTCTTCTTGGCGACGCGGCGCGGACAGGAGCCCAGCGGCGGAGCGGCAGAGAAGAGACCGGAGCGGCGGCGGCGGCGAGAGCAACAACGGCAGTTGCGGCGAGACCGGCGGCGGTGGTCGCGGCGGAGGCCTGCTGAGCGGCGGAGCAAGGCGGACCGGCCAGCGAACACCGGCGGCGGTGGCAGGACCAGCGGCGGCGGCGCAAGGCTGAGCCGCCGGCCAGCACCAGCGGCGGCAGCAAGACAGGAGGCGGCGGCGGAAGGCGAGCGGCTGGCAGGCCCAGCGCCGGCAGCGTGAACTGCGGCGGCGGCGCGAAGACGAGGCGGAGAGCACAAGGAGCCGGCGAGGAGGCGACGGCGTGGGAGGCCCGCCCAGTGCACACAGCCGGGCGGAGAGCAACGGCCGGGCGGCGCCTGCGGCCCTCCACCTTGGGCCGGGTCGGCGAGCAGCCCCGAGCGGCGGGCGCCTGAAGCAGAGCGGGGAATTTTGGCGGGGCTTGTCTCCCCGCCCAGGTTTGGAGCGGCAGCGCGGGGGTGGGGAGCCCCAGCGACCAGGGAGGGGCTGACCCGGAGGGTCTAGCGAAGGCGGCCGTGCGTGGGCCGGCAGTCCAAGGGGTAGCGCGGGCGAAAGGGGGAAAGTTAGAGTGGTTAGCGGGCCCAGGCGCACTCCGGGTGAAGGGAACGACAAGCATGGCACCCAAGTCCCAGAGGGGGAAGGGGAAACGCCCCGCCAAACGGGCCCAACAGGCCACGGAGGAGGCGAGTGGGGCTGTGCCCCGACTCCTGGGGGAGGAGGCCGAGCAAGGGGCGACCCAGGGGGCGGAAGACGGGGGTGACTTCGAGGCAGCCCAGCTAGCCTTGCTAGAGAGCTGCATGGCTAGGCTGGAGGCCCTCGAGGGCCAGCGCGGGGGTGGTGGTGAAAGGAGACCAGGCCCACAGCCAGAGCATGGGGACCCCCAGCAAGAAGCGAGGGCACAGAAGAGAGCGAGGATTATGGAGGTCCTGAACAATATGTCCTCCAGGCTCGCTGCGCTGGAAGAGAGTGGGGGCCAACAAGAGACGACCCGGGGACAAGCGGTTGAGGCGGACAGTGTACAGACTCAGACGGGCCGGCCGGGGCAGCTGCGTGGAGCTCAGGAAGCGGCATCAGGACCGGATCACAGGCCCGGGACCCTGGATGAGGCGGTGGCGGGCTGCAGCACAGGTGAGCTCCCCCGAATGGTGGCCGGGGACGGGGGCGCGGCGGCGCCTGGTGGGGCCCCAGGTGGTTCAAGGGACAACAGGGTGGATATGGGCCCTTGGCCATGGGATACGACGCCCGGGGGCGGCCACTTCGCTCCATGGCCACCTCAGGCACCCCAGGCACCCCTGACTTCAATGCCACCCGCGCCACCTGCACCATTTTGGCCAATGGCCGCGATGCCGCCCCCGACACTGGGCGAGCCGAGGCAGGCGGGGCACCCCCCACCTTACACAGCGTGGCCTTCCCCTGGGGGGCCAGTAGTCCAGCAATTGATGGTGGGCTGCTCGGGGGGGGCACCCAGAATTCGGGGACAGCGGGTGGCTGGGCGGCGCCCAATCCCTGGGCCGGGTCAGGGCAGGGCACCGGTGGTGCAGTAACGGGGGCATGGCCTACCCCGGGAGTAGTGGGCGGGTATCCAGGTAGCATTCCGGCCCACGCTATCCCTTATGGAGACCAGGCTTTACCCCTTGGGGGGCATTTAACGGCAGCAACACGGGATAAGATCATCAGAGGGGAATTTGTGGACCTGTTTAGCTTACTGAATACAGAGGTTGAACACAAGGAAGGGGATAAAGAGGACGAGAAGGACAGGGAGCGTCGGATGAGGAGGAAGCCGGATAGAAATTGGAAAAACTGGCTACCGGCCTATTCCATTTATATGTCCGTGATAATACGGGCGCAGCCTTGGCGGGCACAATCATTGGTGCAATACCAAGACTTAATATATAAGGCATATACGGACTTCCCGGGGTACACGTGGCTCCAGTATGACGAGCAGTTCCGTAAACGGGCTGCCCTGGACCCCTCTATCCGGTGGGATCAGCCCCTTCCATCCCTGTGGCTCCAAATCATGACGCCAGCAAGGCCGACGGCAGGGGACCGATTTGATAGCGGGCACCTGATTAGCAAACCGGCACAAACCAACCCAGCTAGGGGTAACGCGGGGCAGGCGGTTCAACACCGCTTGCTTTGCTGGGATTTCAACGGCCAGGGGGGATGTGCCAGAAAGATGTGTAAATTTAAGCATGAGTGCTCCCAATGTGGTGGTACCCACGCGGCAGTTAACTGTAACCGCGGCAGGTCCCAGAGACCGGGGGCGAGAGACGCAGGACAGCAAGGGCGAGCATCCCAGCCTGGGACGGGGCTTCACAAAGGGCCCCAGCCCAATTAAAGTCGAGGTGCTCAACCAATGGCTGGGAGCCTACCCCGACAGGGAAGCGGCTTCCATTTTGCTCGAGGGCTTTAGGGCAGGCTTTCGGATACCGGTTGAAGGGGAAAGGCGGCCGAGTTCGGCCAGAAATTTAAAATCAATCAAGGGGTTCGAGGGGGTAGCAAGGGAAAAGATCCAGAAAGAGTTGAGGGAAGGCAGGGTGCTAGGCCCATTTAGCAGACCGCCAGTGCCAAACCTTAGGGTGTCCCCACTCGGGCTAGTCCCGAAGAAGGCATCAGGGGAATTTAGGCTAATACACCATTTATCATACCCCGAGGGCCTATCCATCAATGATGCCATCCCGCATGAACTGTGCTCAGTCAAATACACCTCATTCGACGCTGCGGTACGCATGATCAGGGCTTGTGGCGTGGGAGCGGAATTAGCTAAGTCTGATATTAAGTCTGCCTTTAGATTACTACCAGTCCACCCGGAGGATTTCGAGTTGCTCGGATTCCAGTTTGAAGGGGCCTACTATATGGACAGGGCGCTACCCTTCGGCTGCTCAGTATCCTGTGCGGCCTTTGAGCGCTTTAGCACCTTCGTAGAATGGAAGTTGAGGCAGGTTACGGGGCTGAAAACGACAGCTCACTACTTAGATGATTTTATTTTTTGTGGTAGGAGGGGATCTGGGAGGTGCCAGTTGTTGTTAGATTCATTCCGTAACCTGGCAGCTGCATTGGGTATGCCACTAGCTGAAGAAAAGACCGAGGGCCCAGCCACGAGACTAACGTTTTTGGGCATAGAGCTAGACACGTGGCAGCAGTCATCCAGATTACCCGAGGACAAGCTAACTAACCTCACACAGCGTTTAGGGGCCCTGTTGGGTAGGAAGAAGGTGACGCTTAGGGAGCTCCAGGAGATCGTAGGCCATTTGAACTTTGCCTGCAAGGTGGTGGCACCGGGCCGGGCCTTCATAAGGCGACTGTGCACAGCCATGGAGGGCCTGACCAAGCCATTCCATAGAGTTAGGGTGACCTGAGGCATGCGGGAAGACCTGGATGTATGGCTCCGTTTCCTGCAGGGTTACAATGGAGTATCCTTCTGGAGGACGGAGCTCTGTCTACAGGCAGAGTTTCAAGTGCAGACTGACGCAGCGGGGGGGCTGGGCTATGGCATTTACTGCAGAGGCCGGTGGTGCTACGGGAAATGGCCGGAGAAGTGGCACGCGGAAGGGATTACGAGGGATCTTACGTTCCTCGAGTTCTTTCCCATCCTGGGAGCTCTCTGGCTCTGGGCGGAGGAATGGGCGAACTCAACAGTCCGCTGCTGGTGTGATAACATGTCAGTCGTGCATGTCATCAACAAGCTGTCCGCCAAGTCAGAGAGGGTCATGAGACTGGTGAGAGCATTCGTACTCCGTGCCTTGCGCTTCAACGTGCTAGTCACGGCCAAACATGTGCCCGGCCTCGATAATAGCTTAGCGGATGCCCTTTCCCGCCAGCAGGTCGACCGGTTCAGGGACATGGCACCGGGATGCCACCCGCAACCAGTGGACCTGCCGGACGAGGTATGGGCGATTGGCGAAGGGAGGCTGAGCGCGCCATCGGACTAGCTCTTGCACCCAGAACCCGCCGTGCATACGGAACAGCAGTGAAGGACTTCGAGCATTTCAGGGCACAGCAGGGGTGGGGGGTAGTGTGGCCGGCCCCAGTTGACCAGCTCCAGTGTTATGTGGTACACATGTACAGGAAAGGCCTTGCCCCGGGGTCCATGCAGGGCAAGCTAGCGGGGCTAGCATACCACGCCAAGACGTTGGGGTGCAGGGACACCACGGGTGATTTCAGAGTTAGGAAGATGGTGGAAGGGTATGGTAGGGAGAGGGGACCTCAAAGGGACGGCCGATCGCCCATTTCCCCCGAGATCCTTGCCCGTGTGATGGACCAGCTGGGCAAGGTATGTTTGGACAACTACGAAGTGGCGTTATTCAGGGCAGCAGCCTCAATAGCTTTCTTTGCAGCGCTCAGGGTGGGGGAGCTGGTGGCGGCAGGCAAGGGAGATGTATCGGCAACAGCCCTCCAGTTCGCGGATGTGAGCATGCTGGGCAACAGCCTTAAACTGCGGATTAGGAAGTCCAAAACGGACCAGACAGGAAAAGGGGCAGAGGTCGTCCTGGGGCCCTACGGTCAGAAGAGCGTATGCCCGGTAGCGCTGATGGAGCAATTCCTTAATTGCAGGGGCAAGGGGGAGGGGTATTTGTTCTGCCACAGGGACGGAACCCCCCTAACCAAGTACCAGTTTTGGAAGGTAACGTCCAGCGCCCTGGAGGGGGCAGGGGGGAAGGGCGTCAGGTTTGCTACTCACTCCTTCCGCATCGGTGCCGCATCTACGGCGGCGGCCCTCGGATACCCCCCTGAAGGTATTAAGAAGATTGGACGGTGGAAATCGGAACGGTTCAGGACGTACATACGCAAGTTACCTGTGTGCCCTAACCTGAATGCTTGATTATCGTTGCAGGCGGTGTGAAAGGTGGGGGAAGGTTGAGAGTGATGATCCTCGGCCACAGTTTCATATTTTGGGCGGCGAGGCATGCAAACAGGTCACCTTTGGGAAGCAACCTTGGCTTGGGCGCAACGGCACAGATTGAATGGCACGGAAGGCGGGGGATGCGGTGGGCGGAGATAGTACCCGAAGCTTACAGGCTGTCGGAAAGGAAACCACCCGACATATTGGTGATTCACGCAGGGGGAAACGACATTGGGAAACAAACGGGCAAGTCACTGGTTTTGGAGATCGTCAGAGATCTCGAGCAACTAAGAGGCGCCTTCCCTGCCACGAAGATCGTATGGTCAACGATTGTTCCAAGGTTAATCTGGGCCCCCGGAGGTGCATGCATGGGCTTGAGTCGGGCCAGGCGGAGTGTGAACCGGGAGGTGTCCCACTACCTGGAGCAGTGTGGTGGAGCGGTGATTGGGCACCCGGGCATTGGCGTAAAAGACGCGGCATTGTTTCGGCAGGACGGAGTGCACCTTAACAGTGAAGGGCTGGACATCTTTGTTGAGGACCTAAGGAGGGGGCTGCGGATTGAGGTTAGCAGCCTTCTGGGTGGGCTCGGTGCATAGCAAGCTTGCACCGGCCATGGCGGGTAGTGCGGATGGGTTGGCAGGAGGTGAGAATTTATCATACC
>JAHTLZ010000129.1:93540807-93559839 GCA_023846285.1 Phrynocephalus versicolor
TAAGAGGCGGCGCCGCCATTTCCCCGGCCTCTTCTTCTTGGCGACGCACCCACCCACCCACCCTCAGATCGGTCAGTGTGAGGCAACTGGTCGCCTAGGGGGCCGGATAGGAATTTTTTCCCCATACCCGCATTGGCCAAGGAGTGATGGGGTTTTTTGCCTATCCCACACTGAGCCGGAGGGCGGTGGTATTGGCCAGGCGGTGGTAGGCGGGTAGTGCGGATGGGTTGGCAGGAGGTGAGAATTTATCATACCCAAAACTCTAACCCCAAACCAGGTCGCGGCTGACCAAGAGGTTCCTGCGGGCGGGGGAGGGGTTAGGCAAACCCGCGGGTGGGGGGACAGGTCACGTGATGGCACCCCCAACCACATGGAATAATTGGCTTGACGCCTCCCACTTGGGAGTCATTAACGTAGGCTGCCCCCTAGAAGGGGCTGGCTGTAGACTCGCCCAAACCTGCGACGTGTTACGTCATATCCGCACTACTCTTGCCCCCTCCTTTGCTGGTGATGCTTGGATACGCCTTGCTGTGATGTTGCTGTGACGTTATTTCCGTTGATTGCAATAAACCTGGCCCATTGAGAATCCCAATATGTTTGTCTCGCGTGTTCTTTCCGGCTCTTGGGGGGCAAAGGTGCATTGGCAACTCACAAAGAAAACAACAAACACCAATATTTTTAGATTAAATTTATTCTTATCAGTACCAACTAGAAATGGATAAGAGCATAGCAACATAAGAAGAGCCATGGTGGATCAGGCCAAAGGCCCATCGAGTCCAGCTTCCTGCATCTCACAGTGGCCCCACTAAATGTGTCCGAGAGCGCACGAGTCTAGATATCTGTCTCCTGATTCCACTCCCCTGCATCTGGCCCTTGAAGTACCCTGGTTTTAAGCCTGGAGATTCCATATCTCCATCATGGTTTGTAACCTGTGATGGACTTTTCCTCCAGGAATCTTTCAGGATGGGAATGGGTGCCTCGGCTTTCAAATCCAAATCCAAATCCAAATCCATCAACTTCTCTCCTTCTTTAGCACCCTTCACCCAACTTAATGAGCCTGCGAAGTATAGTAATTCCCTGAGAATTCAGCAGATGCCATAAGGCCTGCCAAACGAAGATGCATTATATTTGATCAGCAGGAGACCCTGCTCCTCTAAAGATGGCTGAACACTTAGTTCTCAGCCACAGGATTGCACTGCAAGCCCAGAAGTAATGAAGGCCCTGCTCTTTGGGGCAGAACTAAGTCCCATCTATGGTAGTTAATCTCCCTTTTCAAATTAGCATAATTTGATTTAATAGGGCATCCTACAATAGCTCCCTGAAAGCTGTGCTTGTACCCTAAGAGAAGAGGGGAATAGTCTAGCTGAATGTTTTATACTGACATTCAGAGTGATGTGGGCAATGTGCCAGAATCAATTTAACTGCCTTGTACTTAACAAGATACAAAAAAGCAGGTGCATTTTCCATTTGCATGTTTTGTTTTCCTCCAGCCCACTTGCTGTTTAGTTGCACATTCCTAAGATTAAAGAAATTTACCCTTGCTGTTTACAGAAATTACCATTCTCCAAAATTTATTTTAAGAAACTGCTCATTGTCTATGCATCATGTACTGTATATATGTATAATGTATGTAATACCTTGCCTTTGATGTCCTACAAGCTTATTATAAATAGATGACCATTTGCCAAAACAAACCATATCTGAAACAAAGCTATAACCATTATTTTAATCATAATACTAGACTATTATCATATAAATGGGTAGCATCCATGCAGTGTTTGCAGACTCAATATTTTAAAAACTTGGGAATTATAGACCATAAGAGCTCTCTCTCTCTCTCTCTCTCTCTCTCTCTCTCTCTCTCTCTCTCTCTCTCTCTCAATCCCCCCTCCCTCCTCAAATATCAGTTCCCAGGGGGACCTAATATGCTTCCATGACAAAGAAAAACAAACCCCTGAAAATAGAATTAGAAAACTGGAGAGCTGGAGATAGAAAGACAGGCAAAATATTAATTCCCAATAAGTCCAACTACTATGGACAGGAACTAGTTATGGTCTTCAACCCCAACTGAATGTGCACTCACTTAAGTTCTTTCCTAGAAGGAAATCATTTAGGGATGGGCACAAAACAGAAAACTGTGTTTCATTTCATTCCATTTTGTTCTCCCCCCGCATTTTATTTCATATTGTAAGTAATGAAATTTTCCCCAAAAAAATCATTACTTATGATACAAAACAAAATGAAATGACATCCCTATGGCAACAGCTGTGCATTGGGGGATTCAAAAGCCTCCTCCCTACTGCCTCCCAGCTGATTTTGACAGCTCGAACCCAGCTGGGAGGCATGGATAGGAGGAAAGGAGCAGCAGGCAGAAGGAGCCCTGCCTGACTGCTCCTTTCTCCCCTGCCAGCCCCCACTGCCCACAGCCCTCCCTGTCCAGAAACCACCCTGGAAGGAGGGTGGAGCATGGGAGAAGGAAGGAGACAGTGGTAAATTTAAACAGAGCTTCAATTAACCCCTGATTCCTTCCTTCTTCCTTGCAATCCCTGCCTACCAGCTGGGGCTTTTTGACAGGTTGGGGTTTGGAGAGGGGGCACTCCTTTCCCCCCCCACACACACCGACCTGTCAAAAAGTCCCAGACAGGAGGTAGGGGAAGGGGAGAAAAGCTGAACAGAGCCAGTGTTTTCCCCCCTCCATGTTCCATTCTGCTTTTCACCCCTCCCTCTACCTCCCAGCTTGGGCTTTTTGACAGGTCAGGGTTTGGAGAGGGGACACCCCTCCTCCCGCACTCCAACCTGTCAAAAAGGCCCAGCCGGGAAGCAGCAGGAGGGGCAAAACATAGAGAGAAGCGGTTTTCCCTCACTGCTCCTGTACTAGGAGTATGGAGGCAATTACGGAGTTGATACCATGGGGTAAACTCCCCGATTGCCTCAAAGCTCCCAGCACACTTTGCCAGTGAACTACCCCAGCCCCTTTAGAGCTTCATAACTAAGTCCTCTTACCCCAAAATTGTTCCAGATTTCAGGAGGTATCCTAAAATCTCTTCAGGAAATTACCCCTGCTATTTTGGAGTCCCAAGGTAAGTAGATTTTGCTTGCATATTTTTAAATAATTTTGAGTGCTTGTTTTTTAAAAAATATGCACTCAAAATTACTTACCATGGGGCACCAAATTAACAGGGGTACTTTCAAAAAGCAATTTTAGAGAACCCTCCTGAAATTTGGAAACATTTTGGGGTGAGGGGGCTGAGTTATGAAGCTCCAAAGGTGGTGCCCCTAGGGAAAAAAAACCTCCTAATTGGAATCATATGGGAAGCGGTGGCAGTGCTGTTGCTGGCCCAATCAGCTTCCGATACCAATTAGAAGGTTTTTTCCTAGGGGCACCCCCTTTGGAGCTTCATAACTCCCTGGCCCCCAAATGAGTGACCTTGTTGTCCAATGGGCAGTATATAAGCCAAATAAATAAGTAAATATATGACCTTCATCCCAGGTAACCAGCTTGAGGTTCACTCATCCTTCTTTCTAAAGTCAATAAACTAAATACCCAGCTTGCTGAAGGGGGTGGAGTGTAGTCTATAGAATTAAATTGTAAACTGCCCAAAGAGTGCTTTAAGTGCTAGAGCGTTGTCTATAAACAGCACATTTTGCTTTGCTTTGCTATTCAGCTTTACATAGTGATTAGAAATAACAGGGTGGGAATAATCTTGGTGAATAATGAGCGACACATCCTTACACCTGATTATCTTTTTTTTCCTTCACAGCTGCCCTTCCAAGTCTCAATCTTCTTCTGATTTCTTGACTGCAGCATCCATTGGGACTGAGGATTGAACCAAGGTATAACGCCGCACGGTTCTGCTAGATGTTTTACTATCTTACTGCATAACAGCCGTGAAATTGCATGAATAAGTAGTGATTTTTTCCATCCGGCAAGAAAATCAGCATGTCTGTACTCAGTAAGGCACATGGGTTGTTCCTTGGCCTTTAGATATCCAATGTGGAACGTTGCAGGGTAGCAGTGGCCATGCTTTAGTTTGTGACCAATACGGCAACAGTGGGCATTCCTTTTTACTCTGTTAGGATCTGCTTTTTCTTTTGCATTTGTATTTCTAGTGCCACTGCAGTTCGCAGAGGAGCACAGAGAGAAGGCTGTTTGTTTTCACACCAAAATATGAGAAGATGTAGCAAGAAACACAGTAAGGGAAAGATCTATCATTAAGTTATGTGGACTACAGTGGGATTAAAAGCACTGTCTAGCTTTCCGATGCGCCTCATGTCACTTGAATGCTCTCTGCTTGATTGCATCCCACATGGTGTAACAGGCACAGGACTCCCAGGATGGAACTTTCTTTTCTTTTTTCTTTGCTTTTCTTTTCTCTCTCTTTGTTTTTTGTAATCATTTACAAGGACATCATCTACTTGCTAAGTGAAAAAGACAGCAGCCAGGTTGGTCTCAGGTACATCTAAATTCAACCATATTTTACCTGTCCTGGCCCATTTAGGGCACTTTTACACAACCCCTAAAATCAGAGGCAAAGGGCTCCCAGATTCGGAGCTTAAAATTGTTTTCCCACCAGCTCCGGACTTTTAAAAAAAATTAAGTACGACCACGCCCACCTAAGCGCGTCCCAGCGCACTTTTCAAGTACCTGGCCTCCAGGAGGTAAAAAAATCTTCCGATGCAGATTGTAAATCTGTGAATGCCAGGCTTCCTCACCTTCTATTTGTTTGTTTGTTTGTTTGTTTTGTCCCCACCACCCCTTTAAGAGGCAGGAATCACTATGGGGCAGCTCGGGGCGGCTTCGACCGGCAGACAGAGGTGAGCCTGCATGTTTTCTCCCTGTTTTTCTCCCTCCCCTAGCACAGACAGGAACAATGGAGTGCGGAGGGGTGGGAACACAGGAAGAGCAACAAACCCCCATGATCTCTGGTCCGAATTTAAGTTGCAGGCAGATTTTAGAGGTCATGTAAAAGCGCCCTTAGTTGCTGGTATGCTTTCAAGTTCAAGGTGCTAATGTTGATAATATAATGCCCTGGACAGTTTAGGAGGACCTTGCTACCAGGCAGAGCAGCTCGCCCTGAGATTGACTTCCCCCTCCCACCTGCTCCTCAGGTCACACCAAAGGAAGCCCTGAAGTCATCAACTAGGAACAAGGCCTTATCAGTATTGGCCACCTTTCTGGGGAATTCCCTTCTGTTGGAGTTCCCCCAGGCCCTTCCACCCTCACTGGCTTTCAGAAGTGAATTATTTATTTTATTTATTTAATTATTGAATTTTTATACCACCCATCTGGCAGCGAGGTCACTCTGGGCGGTTTACAATAGTCAATAAATTCAAATAATTCATACAATAAAAACATAATTACAATGTGTCTTTTGACCCAGGCTCTTGAAAAGCCTTACTCTTTTAAAAATTAAGGTATTATGTAATTCTGTGACAACCCTGTACATATTGTTTCCTGCTTATTATATAATAGCTGCCCTCATTTCTGCCATGTTTGGATTTATGTGGCCTTTGATAGACAGTTGAGTTTAAGTTGAGGTTTTCTGTTTTTTGTTTTAATTTTGTTTCTTGAGTACCTTTCCTTAACCCTTCTGTAGCCACCCAGAATAGTGGCTTGTTACTATTTGGGCAGGGTATAAATTTGATACATAAATTAAAAAATACTCAAGATTATGCTCAAAATACCCTTCAAGATTATTTGTTCCCTTTGAACTGAAGTACAATGATCCTGATTAGAGAAGGTGGGATGAATATTCTCACCAAAAGAATACTGTTTTGAGGAATCCTTATTGCAAAGTATTTGGAGTGGCTTGAATGGGCAATTAAGACCAATTAACTTTTCACACAAAAAAAAACCCTGCATCTTGCTCTGGTTGAATGATACAAAACTTCCAGTACTTTTGCTTCCTCCTCCTTAATGCTGCTGTATTTTGCACAGGTTCTTACTCATCCTTTGATACCTCGATATCTACAACATGAAGTGGTGATGACTTGAATTTTTAACACACATTCACAAGTATCAACCACAGGTGGAGATTGATAATTGGTTGACTGATCACACCCAAAGGGTGATCATAAATGGTTTCTCTTCCATTTGGAAAGTCATGACCAGTGGGGTGCCTCAGCGTTCTGTTCTGGGTCCAGTGCTATTCAATATCTTTACTAAAGACTTGGATGAAGGAATAGAGAGTATGCTGATTAAATTTGCAGATGATACCAAATTGGGAGGGATTGCTAATTCCCTAGCGGATAGGATGAAAATCCAAAATGGCCTTGACAGATGAGAGTGCTGGGCCAAAGCTAACAGAACACCTTTTAACAGAGAGAGATGTAAGGTACTGCATCTAGGTAAAAAGATATAGGATGGGAAATACCTGTCTGGAAAATTTGAAAGAGATCTGGGAGTCTTGCTAGACCACAAATTGAACATGAGTCAGCAGTGTGACACGGCAACCAAGAAAGCCAATGCAATTCTTGGTTGCATCAACAGAAGTATAGTGTCTAGATCAAGGGAAGTGATAGTACCACTCTTTTCTGCTCTGGTCAGACCCCACCTGGAGTACTGTGTCCAGTTCTGTGCACCACAATTTAAAAAGGATGTTGACAACCGAGAGGAGGGCAACCAGGATGGTTGAAGGTCTGGAAGAAATGTCTTTTGAAGAATGGCTTAGGGAGCTGGGAATGTTTAGCCTTTCAAAAAGAAGGCTGAGGGGGATATGATAGCTATGTTTAAATATTTGAAAGGATCTCATATTGAAGAGGGTCTGATTCTTTGGAGGTTTTTAAGCAGAGGCTGGATGGCCACTTGTCGGGAGTACTGTGATGGGGGTTCCAGCATGGCAGGGGGTTGGACTGGATGGTCCCTGACATCCCTTCCAACTCTATGATTCTATGATTCTATGATTCTATGATTCTTATCGCTTGAGGTGCAGCCAAATGAGGTTGTCCAAGGGAAGAGCCCATTGCTGAGTGTCTCGTGTGTCAAGAAACCCAGTAATATATATGAACATATATGAACTGGCAAGCACTGTACAGTAACCCCCCACCTATCGCGGGGGTTAGGGACCCACCCGACCCGCGATATGTGAAAATCCCGTTATATGCAGAAGTGGGTCAGGTGGGGGTGGGGGGGCGATCAGAGGGGCAGGGGGCGGCGGGGAGCGATGCGATGGCTCCCTGCTGCCCCCCCGCCCAGCTCCAAAGCCCCCCAGAAGGGGCAGGGGGCAGTGGGGAGCGATGCCACTCCCACGCGGCTCTGCACCCCCCACGGCTCCGAGGCCTCCCAAAAGGGGCAGGGGCAGTGGGGAGGGATGGGATCGCTCCCCACTGCCCCCCGCCTGGCTCCGAGGCCTCCCAGAGGGTCCTGGGGGGCTGCGGGGAGCGATGGGATCTCTCTCTGCCCCCTCCAGGTACTGCAATCCTGCAATATAGTGGGACCGCAGTACCTGGACTGTGAAATGGTGGGGGGTGACTGTACTGTTAAAAGTAAAAGACTGCTCTGCTCATGAATCAGTACTACAGTATCTGAATGAGTCTACAGTTAATACATTGGGTGGAGCAACCAGAGCTTGCTTCCTTTCTTCTCCTGGAGAAAAAAAATCCCAAGAGTCATTTATTCTCTTGTCAAATAAAAACAGTAAAACAACCACTTTTGGTAACTTTGAAATGGAATATTTTTTCTGAAGCCTTAGCTTGATTGGTGAGATAACTTTTATTTTATTTATTTTTTTACAACTCAGTTGAACTACAAAGGGGATTCTTTGAAGGAATCTAAAATAAAATGCAACCATCTTTTTCTTTCTGCATATAGTAAAGATAGAGATTACTTCCATCAAAGGCCATAGATAACCATTTTTGTCACAACACACTGTCCTAGCTTCTTGTCCCTTTATTTTTGTAATTATTTATATAACAGCATATGATCTTATCAACTTGCTTTGTACCCTTAGTGCTTAAGGGATAATAGATAAATAACAGCTTATCTCAGTATCTGAGACAATATATTTCTGCCATGCAGCTGGACAGCCCAGGAAAAATACGTTGTTGTGCCCTCCATTCCCCAAATTCAGTCTCATCTCTACCTCAGCTCATATTTGCACACATTGCTCCTTTTGTTGAAAACTTATCTTCTGAGCCAACTCATCAAGCAGTTGTGAAGAGAGGGGGATCCACAATGGATTGTTAATAAAAGTAAAATAACATTCTTCCCTGTTCGATTTATTCTAAAGCAAGCTAAAATTGTCAAATAAAATAAAAGCAGAATGTTACGCATTGTGAAAGCAGCATTTGATGAACTGGGCTGCTTACTACTGAACTTCAGGTACGGAAAATACAGTTTATTAGACTTTAGGGGGACACAGGAGTCTGTACTGTGTACGTTGCGACCGAATGGCCAGTTCCGCAGTGTGCACGAGTGGGCGGGGCCTCTTTCCCTCCCCGTCTGGAAGGATTGCGAGAATGGTGCAGGGTTTTAAAACTTATTTTTAGCCACCGAAGCAAGTGGCGATGGCTCTGGCCACCGTTTGCTTTGGTGGCTAAAAAAAAAGTTTTAAGAACCCATGCTTCCCCTCCAATCTGGTATGTTTGGGGGCAATGGTGCAGGTTAAACATAATGAAAAAGGAAAAGGAATGAAAAATGAAACATTTTTTTAAAAAAACAAATCATTTCAAACAGAACAAAAATGAAAAACAAAATGAAAAAAGAAGCAAAGTGCCATTTTGGCGTTTCGTGATGATCTCTACTTGTATCTTATCCAAAAAGATGATATGTTTTTGAGAGGTAACCATGTCAGCCAATTTCAGCCAACATGAAACAAAAATTTCAATCTGCACCTTCCGTAAGGTCACTTCCTCTTATGTCTGACACTCAAACTCTGGCTATGGTGGTTCTGTCTGTGTACTTGTTTTGTTTCAGTGTTTACAAAAGAAAGGGAATGTATCACCCTGTAAAAGGTCAAAAGAGGTCATCGGATTGCATTGAAAGTACATGTGCTTCTGTAGATCTGTAGTTGTATCATAATGTCACTTTGGTTGTTGTTTTTTTTAAAAAAGCACATTAAAACTGTTATATTACTCAGTTCCTGCCAATCTGATATATTGCCATAACTGACTAAGGGGACATCTTGACATTATGCTACCAACAAATCATTACTGATGTAAAACATTTGCCCACCCCCTGCCAGATGAACTCCTTCTAGATTTCTCCCTTAGAACAATTTATGTGATGAAATGTATTTTCAGAGAGGTTGCCCCTACCAGACAGAGAAAGATAGAATCAGTCAGTGGAAAAGCATAAATCTTCAGTACTCCAAAGGAAGGTCTTAATTCAGACCTGAGTCAAGTTGGCTCCCAGGTGATCCAGAGATAAACTGTAGCCTCTCATCAGATTCCGGAAGCAAAGTTCAAACTGAATATTTTCATTGGTGCACTGCTGGTGGATATGGTACACTTTGAATTTTGCATAGAATTACAGCAGATGGTACTTCTTTCACTTTATTGCCTTCTGTATCTGCATATATCTCCATGTCAAACACATACATATTTTGAAGTTGATCCCATTTTGCCAAATCCTATGCCATCTAACACCTGCTGAACCCAACTCTACTTGCTGTGTCAGCTACAGTCACCAATGAGATTCACCATTAACCTACCAGCATATGATTCAAAAATTGATTCCATGAATCTTGTCCAGGTTCGAACTTGCAATTGGATTTCAGTCTTAGTCTTTATAAAGCCATGAGAGGTTCCATTGATCCATTGCTTTTCTGCAGTAGTGTGATAATAATACTGTAATTTAGCTAAATCACTCTGATCGTGAACTCCCTGCACTTGGTGAGCAGATCAGAGCAATTAATAACCATATGTAGGGTGAATACTATAGTAGAGTATTTCTGGATCATGTTAAAAATATACAAGAGGCAGGAACCTTTCCTGGTCAAAACAGAAACTGTTCCTGTGCAAAATAATGGTGGTTTGCTTCCATAAGAACAGATGGAATGCGGTTTGTTGTTATTGTTGTTGCTAAGGAAGACGTCTACCTGGGCAATCCAAAAAGACAGCAGTAGAAAATTAAGTCTCAGGATTTGTTTGGACTCATTGTGCAGTCTTAGCTAGGTCCTTGGGTTAGGGTTAGGGTTTAGAGATGGGCACAACTCAGCGAAATTTTCGTTTCTGTTTTTGTTTTTTCATTTTCGTTAGGTAACGAAACGAAAATGAAAATTTTTCAAAAACAAAACGGAAATGGAAACGAAATGAAAATTTTTGCCGTGTTTTTCGTTTTCATTGCGGCAAACACATTGAACTGAAAAGAATGCTAACGAAACAGAATTTTTTCATTTTCATTTTCATTTTTCATTTTCGTTAGGAAACGAAACGAAAATGAAAAATTTGCGGAAAAACCCAACGAAAACAAAAACGAACCAAAACGGACCCCTAAACGACCAAGCGAAAAACGAAAAACAATTTTTTTGAGTCGTGCCCATCTCTATTAGGGTCATATCCCTTCGGGTGCCATCACTGGGGGAAATAGGTCACAATCTGGACTCCTTGTGGAGCAGTCCAGTGCGATCTATTTACTGTTGATCACATGCCATACAGAGAAATATTTTTGAGTCCAACCCCGATCTGTGTCTAAGCTGGACCTCTTTAGTCAAGCTATATAGCCTCTCCTTTCCAAGCAGGAATGATTCCCTGGCAGACAGAAGGGCCACTTTAAGAGATGTCGCTCCCATTAAAGTGGCCCTATCTTATATGTCATCAGGCATGATCGTTACAGTCATCAGACCAAACCTTCAGTTCCCCAAAAAGTATCATACTGCTGAATCCGGCTTAATTTAGGTTTGTTGCATACGTGATGCAAAGGCGGCGATCAAGCACTTCACCCACTAAGGTTGTTATTCAAATAACAATTTATAATGATTTCATGTGCATGGTGATTGGTGTCTAGAGAAGCTTTGATAGGGGAGAAGTGAGGAACCACATACTGTTTCCTATCCCTGTTGTTCCAACTTGCATAGAGTAATGCTGACAGCATTTTTGAAAGAAGAAAAAACTTGATAACTTTCCAGAAGCCCAAAGGTTAAAAAATACACTAACATATATTAACTTTTATTATGTAACAGCAACATAATAAATAAATTTATGAATTTGTATGGCCTTTACAAAAAGACAGAAAAGATATTGCACCAACTTTAGGTACTGGCTATTTGGATTGAATGTTGGCTAAACAGATGAAGCGCAATGCAGCCAAAGTTACCACACCCAAGTCTCATCTATTTCAAGGAAGAGTTAAGCATGCCTTTAAGACCTTTCGACTGACAGGAGCAGGACCTTAAGACTGCAATCCTATATATGTCTACCCAGGAGTAAGACCTACTAAAGGGAATCACTTGCTTCTGAGCAGGCATGCATAGGATTGCACAACATAGTGCTTAACTCATTCTGGACAATCCCCACAATATTTACCATCATTATATACACTTGTGGAGTTAAGGCAAAACCAGATGACACTTCAAAACAACAGAAGGCTCAAGAAACAGGCATAATTTTTTTAAAAAGAGGGCAGAATTTCCATCACCGACTAATGAATTAGATGTGTCTAAGGAATGAAACCCTTCATTTTTAAAAAACAAAGTGGTTATTGTCAATCATGCTAATTAAATATGGAGAATGGTTTGTCTGTGGAGCAAAGCTTTCTGCAGAATTTTGCCCAAATGGTTCCATTTAACCATAATGTTTTCATTGCAACATCTCTTTCTGTTACTACAAAATTCATTTGGTAGAATATAAATTCCTCTGATGTGCAAATAACATCCAGCCACGATCTCGAGATTCTCAGTAGGGTAGTACTCTTTGCAATTAAATAGTTGAAGAAAAATTATCTAAGAGTTATCACCCAGGACCTCGTACAAAGAAGAATAATGTGCTCAATCGCTTATCAATAACCATTATCTATTCCTTCCCAACAGAATGAAATGAGTTTATGTTAATTTTTAGAGTGCAGGGAACAAAGACATCATAGATCAGTGAACAATTCTTTGGCAGCTATGCAATAATCTTGATTGAAGATTGAACTCAAAGATTCTTAAATTATAGATCTGGTTGCCAGTCTTTGGGGGGGGGGAAAAAAAGCAGGTTGATGAGATAACAATAATTATCCACTTCTCCCAAAAATCCAACATATCCAGTAAAAGAACTTAGAACATATCTTGCAGGCAGCTTTTCTCTGTAACATCAAGCATAGATATTTATTGTCTGCTTCAAGTCTTTATCCAAATGTACTGTATTTAAACACACAAAATTCGCTGAAATCTCAAGGGAGTTCAAGAGAGGGTCAAAATGCCGTACAATAGAATCCATGTTCACCCATGAGAAACCAAGAAAGGAAACATCAATCCGAAAGATGAAGAAGATGATCTTCGAAGAACAGAAGCAATGACTGGTCCACACCTGGGTGAACATCACAGGGAAACTGACCTTACAGGGGGAAGACCAGGAAGCCAGAAAATGTTGAGTACTGCCATCCACCAACCAGATTACCTTTCTCCAGTTTCAGATAAACCTTATCTTCCTTGTCTAGATAGAGCAGCACCCCATTTGTGGCAGCTTCACGAGTGACGTCTTTGTCCCCCGCGAAAGCGGAAATGACGGGCTTTCCGTTGAGCATCAAGTTGACCTATAAGAAGAAATGTACTGAAAAACTCAGGTTAACAGAGAACCATTTGAAGCTCATCAATTCCATGCAAAGGACCATTAGCAGTCAGCTTGTAGCTCTAAGACAGCAGGCTGTCCGCCACGCTTTCAACATCACTTTTAAACAAGCAAGGACAA
This sequence comes from Phrynocephalus versicolor, assembly GCA_023846285.1. NCBI lineage: Eukaryota > Metazoa > Chordata > Lepidosauria > Squamata > Agamidae > Phrynocephalus > Phrynocephalus versicolor. The sequence continues at coordinate 93,553,636 of JAHTLZ010000129.1, forward strand.
ATATTACAGTACCTTAGATACAGGAGAAAGAAACCGGGGACACATGTAATTAGAGTCTGTAGGTCTGTAACAGGATTTCACCAGGCATGGAAGTTGTGGCTCAGTCAGAGACAGGAAAATTAATGAGACAGGAATACAATGCTAAGTTTAAAGGGCCTGGTTTGATTACATTTGCACTGAAAGGGGGATGTTGTTAATAGTTCCGTTAATTTTAAATTGATGTTGTGATTTATGTTCCATTAGCACACTAAAAGCCTTACCACAATGAATGTGGGAAATGTCATTCAGTATTTCACTCCATCTGGTCTTGAGAGACTGACTTCTAGTAGAAATTGAGGGTCTTAAATATCTACAGCACACCCCCATATCTACACCCTACTTGGTTCCCAGGCAATGTAGTAAAGTGAGCCTTTGAAAGTTGAACTCTTCTTTCCTATTAGCTGGACAGCTGAAATAAGGGGTTTGGTTCCTCTAGAATTTCCATGCCTTATAAACAAAAGCTATCCTGTCTTCACATTTTCCTTTCCACACATCCTCTCTAGCCTCCTCTGTCTTTTCACTTCTCTCTCATACCTCCCGTCTCCAGCTTGCTTGTGACCTCTGCTGTCTTCTCTTTCCTCCAACCTAACTCATGTCTTTAGCATTAGAGATGGGCACGAAATGACCATTTTTTCGTTACCGTTCTCCATTATTCGTTCCGTTACGTAATGGTACGAATAACGACCGTTGCGATGGGGCAGGCTCGAACCGAACAGAACCAAGAAAATTTTCTTCGATTCTGTTCATTTTCGTTATTGCCGTCATGCCACTCACATGATGAATAATGAAGCAGTGGAGGGTGGTGAGAGGGGGCTGGGATCCCGCCTCCATGTGCAGAGGAGGGATCCCAGCCCGTTGTCCAGCCGTCTCCGATTGGTGAATGACAGCCCGCTGGGCTGTCATTCAACAAGTGGAGGGCAGCGAGAGGGGGCTGGGCCTGGAGGAGTCTCTTTGCCCCCTCCCCGCTGGAGCCAAAGATGCAAGACTTTGCCGATCTCACAAGAAGAGGCGGGATCCGAGCCCTTATGGGCTGGGCTCCAGGATCTCGGCCATGTGGTGAAGCGGCAACAGTGCAGCTGGCTCAGAAGCTGGAGTGGAGGGCGTCGTTGGAGCACGGGGGGAGTGCAGAGGCACCCCCCACAGGTTTCCCGGGTCTAGGCCCGGGGGGGTGCGGGGTGGCGGTCTACTGGGGTGGCGGCTCCCAGGGTGGAGTGGTTCCCAGGGAGAAGGGCTCCAGTTAGGGCAGTGCTGTGCGGGCCTCCTAGGGTGGCAGCCTGTTGGGGGTGGTGACTGGAGCAGCGCCCGGCTCTGGGAGGACTTCCCTTGGCCATGGGATTGCTCTCCTGCTGGCAGGCTTGCCACCGGCTCCGGCAGCACCCAGCCCCGGGAGGGCTCCCCGAGGCTGCGGGACGGCTCTCCTAGGAGGCTTGCCCCGGCCCCAGGAGGGCTCCCCGCGGCTGCAGGAATACTCTCCCGGCCTGCGTGCTGCCAGCTGCTGTGGCGCCCGGCCCTGGGAAGGCTCCCTGCGGCCGCAGCTTGCTGCACCTGAAAAACAAAGAAACGGAAATGAAGTGGGCCCTGGGGCCCCCAAAAACGGAAATGGAACGAAGCAGACCCCAGGGCCCAAATAATGAGCATGAAATGTCTCTGTCTTCTCACTTCTTCCTTACATTTCATGATGGAACAGTGTCAGTGTACTACTATGCTACTCCTGGAGATTGTGAATGTGATTTTGGGAAGATGGGATGCCTTTAAAGTGTTCTGCTTATATATACCCCTCATACCACTTCAAGTAGTCTCTGGACAGTTTTTTAATTACAGTATGCAGGCTACACATCCACCCCCCCCCCAGAAAGCTGGGTACTCATTTTACCAACCTCGGAAAGATGGAAGGCTGAGTCAACCATGAGCCGGCTACCTGGGACTGAACCCCAGGTAGTGAGTACAGTTTTACCTGCAGTACATGCATTTAACAACTGTGCCACAAGGCACATATTGGGAGGATTGGAAAAATTAGTCATTGCAAAGTGAGCCATTCTACGGTAAGTTGGAGGTCCCCTGTTTGTGCATGTTACTTAATCACAAGTTTATTTAATGTTTATTAGTGAAAAGCTAAAGGTTCCCCCCACATTTGTGTGCTAGTTATGTCCAACTCTAGGGGTGGTGCTCATCTTCATTTCCAAGCCAAAGAGCCAGTGTTGTGCAAGTCCGTGGCCATGTGGCCAGCATGGCTAAGCGCATTTCTGCACATGGAACCCTGTTTACCTTCCCGCTTTTTATGGTGGTACCTATTTATCTACTTGCTTTTGCATGCTTTCGAACAGCTTGGTTGGCAGGAGCTGGGGTTAACAGTGGGAATTCACTCTGCTGCCTGGCACCTGGGATTCGAATTGCCGAGATCCCATCTTTGCGGACAACAGTTTCAGCACTCTAGCCCACTGAGCCACCACACTCAGTTTATTACTATTTATTGCTTGCACTTATACCTCAATGTTTCTTCAATGGGCTTAGGCAGTGTAATTGCCTCTTCTAATTCCCACTCCTCAAAGGAAGGTCAGAATGAGAGGAGCTGGCTCAAGGTCACCCAGTACATTTCAGGGCTTACTGGGTGGAAACTTTAATATGCACTTCTGAATTGGTAGTCTGTAGCTTCCCTGACTTCAGAAAGAAGACATCCTTTTATCTTTCAGAGGGAATGGATCACTCAAGGAACAGCATGCTACTTGCTTCTGAATACAAAGCTAGTGCCCCATGTAGTTTAACCCTGATGTGATTAATCCAGAATGACAAGTCACATTTAAGACCCATTAAGGTGCAATGCCTAAATATCCCTTCTTTAAAATGCATTAAAGGGATGTGTTTCACATGCCACTCCCATGCCAACACTTCCAGTTTCCCTATGATGGGTAAGAGGGTGTTCAGTGGCCTCTACAGTGGAACCTTGACTTACATACTGCTTGACTTACATCATATTTGACTTGCAGCAAGAAGGGGCCTGTTTGACTTGAGTCGCAGGCTTTGACTTACATCTCAGAGCCCCGGCGCAAGGCACTGGAATTGGGCGGCAGCCACAACCCAGCATCGCGGCTACCGCCTCCAAACTGCTCCTGCCTTCTTCCCCTTCTCCGGCAGCAGCGGCTTCGGCGAGGCCAGCTCAGAGCACCTGGAGCTGGTCCTCAGCCTCACCGAAGCCGCCGCTGCTGCCAGAGGAAAAGAAGGGCTGGAAGCTCAGGGCTGGCCTTGCTGGTTAGACAGTCAGCTCAGTCTTGTAAAAAATCTGGCTGCAGAAGTGTGGTCCACAATGGAAGCATTTTAGTTGGGGAGCTGTACAGTTATGGGACTCTAATGGTAAACACAGAGTTGTTCAGAACTTGGAACATCAGGTTAAAAATCAGTAAAACTTAAATGTTAGACATTGTTGCTATGAACATTAAAAAGTGGAGGCATATAACTTATGGACTATAATTCCACTGCCTCCTCCTCTCTTTGAAGAGACATTTCATTTACATCCCTAGAAGGAATCTCCTATCCCAGTCAAATTTGTGTTAAATTGCTGTTTTCGGGGGTCTTTTTCATCATCTAGAATGGATTAATCCGCTTTTCCATTACTTTCTATGGGAAACGTTCGTTTGACTTAAGTCATGTTTGACTTAAGTCTAGACCACTGGAACAGATTAATGACACAAGTCAAGGTTCCACTGTACTCATGTTCAGTCCACTTTTGTTTTTAGGGCTTAGGGCTCTCACCTGCATAGACGTTTCTTGTACTCATCTCAACATGAGGAAGCAACATAATGAAAGGTTATGATTAGGAGGCAGGAGGATGTTGTAGGAAACCAGGCCAGTTGATGTCGTTTCATACCACTTGATCCATATTACTGCACCTTACTTGGGCATAACACCTAAAAAAGCTTTTGTCAAGTCACAGATAACCCAAGCTATTTTTCTATCTGAGGCAGAGCAGCAAATGATGCCCCCACCCACTTTCTCTCTCACACACACACAAAGCAAAGCAAAGACACATGTTAATGCATGCCTGTCACAGGATTTTTTGAATAAAATCACACATGAGTTCCTCTTCCTTCTGAGCTGTAAAAAATGAAATTATGTTCATTAGCTAAGAGTTTGCTCCCATTTCATTATAAGCAAAGTCTGGTGGCTGAAGAGGCTGCCTCAGTGGGCCTAATGATAGGGCACAGCAAGTTACAAGTGTCAATAGGTGAATCAGTTCACCTATTGACACTTGATAATGACAGAACCTCTCAAAGTGGATGTTTTTGAAACTGCCATTTTGGAAGGTATGCGAAACATCCACTGGGGCAATGGGGGAGATGAGTTTCCACTCTTTCACACAAGGTTCACACCTGTTCACAGACCATTTGATTTAATGCTACATGAAAGGGACAGAGAGAGAATTTATCCCAATGTCAGGGATGTTTGGTTGGCTATCCTAAATTTTTGGGACCAGTTAGATCAGCAGTGGGGGTGCTCTTCTTTTTCCTCCTCTGGTTTCTTTCCAACAAACACACTTGCAAAGATATTTGCATTTCTTTACTAAAGCATGTGGGGAATGGCGTGCTTATTTTTTTCCTTTTGCAACAGTGCATTTACAAATGGCATCCTCCCCTTGGGCTTACTATGAATCATGTTGTGTGCCTAAAAAACAACCCATGGAGAATGAAGAACATGAGGAGAGTCAGGCTGGATCAGACCAAAGGCTTGTCTAGTTCACCATTCAGTTCCTATAGCAGCCAACAGCTTGCCTCTGGGAAGCTAGCATGCAGGAAGTTGCAGTGACTGCACCCTCCCTCTTCTATAACCATGTGCCATCAAGTCAGTTCTGACTTATGGCAACCCTTTTCCTGGCCTTGCAAGTAGATTATACTGACAAGTGTGGTTCACCATGTCATAGAATCATAGAATCATAGAGTTGGAAGAGACCTCAAGGGCCATCTAGTCCAACCCCCTGCCATGCTGGAACCCCATCACAATATTTCCGACAGATGGCCATCCAGCCTCTGCTTAAAAACCTCCAAAGAAGGAGACTCCACCACCCTTTGTGGTGGCATGTTCCACTGGCGGTGCCCAAAGACTGTGCGGCTTGCCCAAAGCTACATGGAATGGCTCCATTCTCTTGAGACACACTAGGGAATCAAACTTCCCACCTCTGCTTCTGCAGCCATATACTGAAAACACTGATCTATCTAGCCAACTCTTCCCCTATCATGTGTATGTTGCATTGTTACAGTCGTGGCCGACTCTTCATGACCCCATGTCCATGGAGTTTTCTTGGCAGTATACTGGAGTGGTTTGCCAGTTCCTACTCCAGGCAGCTACAGCACCTAGCATTCCCTGGTGGTGTCCCATCCAAGTACTAACCAGGGCCGACCCTGCTTAGCTTCCAAAATCAGGTGATATCAGATGTGCTTAGGGCATCTGGGCAGCTATCCTCCAGCAAATGATACGTAGAGAAAACTCTGCCTCTGATACAGGAAGTGGCATATAAGGAATGATCATGACTTGAGAAGTTGGAAGCCAAATTCAACCCCCCAGCTCACACTGTGGCCCACAGGCTCAGAAATGGCTGGAAAGAGTCGTTTAAAAGAACAGCCAGAATACATCCAGAAGGTCCCTTCAGTTTTGCTGCTGGTTTTGCTTTTACAGTATGGTCTTGAGGAATTAACCAACATCCCAATGCCCTGTGGCAGAAAACTGTTACAAGAAGCAAAGTAGATCAGTTTTGGCCAAAGAAATGTGTAGTTTGACTAGGACATGCACTATCATGGTCACTGCCCTGGAGTGGACACAACTGGTGAACTAAGAAGATACTATGTTGAATAGTTTCAAAATCTGCTGAGAAGTCTAAGAGAATTAGAAGGCCACACTCCACTCTCTTCAGCCCAGAGGAAGTAATCAGACATGCTATTTTAGTACTGAATCTTGGCTTAATACAAAACTGATATGGGTCCAGAGTATAGATGGGCCCAAATTGAAAAAAAATTGTGATTCACAATTCATAAACTATCAATGTTGACAAATCACAAATCATGAATCAATGGATTTTCCCAAATAAATGGATGCATTGATTGCCTTGTGTTTTAAGAAAATGACACTCACTCACACACACACACACACACACACACACACACACACACACACACACAC
>JAHTLZ010000129.1:93559849-93581664 GCA_023846285.1 Phrynocephalus versicolor
CACACACACACACACACACACACACACACACACACACACACACACACACCAGCTCATAGGGACACCAACATCACATAGAAGCTTCCCCAGACTCTCTTTCACAATCCCTTCAAATTTGGTGAAGTGAAGTTTTGAACAAGCCCTCCCAGGAAAGTCACAGAGGCAGCAGATGGCAAGGCTTTCCCCCAAATGGACAAAAAAAGGAGTTGATGTATCAATCAATCAAACTGCCATTAACAACTAAAAAGTTATTGATTAATATTTGTTGAATGAACACAAACTCACAATTTAACTGTTTTTGATAATTTTTAGATTTGTTTTTAAATTAGTGCCCATCTCTAGTCCAAATCATTAATTTCCTTCAAGAATATCTGAAGCAGACCAGTCACCACCACACATTCCGGGGTCTTGCCCCAAAAGGGGATATTTCCAATGGGACTATATTCATCACATATCTCTGGCTCCATCTTCAGGAATGGAAGCTCCACTGCCTCTTTCAAGGTGGAAGGCCTCATCCCCTGCCATAATTAGGTATGTATTACATCCTGGACCCACCCAACCCATCCACCCATGTTAGATATTATAAATGACAATGGGCAAGGGTCAAATATACATGTACTGGGACTGATAAATTCAAGCTTACTCTCCACACCATAAAGCCACAACATTTGTCTGCATTGTGCCTGTATTTTTATAAACATTTTTTGGAAATTGTGAAATTTGTACAGAATTTTTCCATATTATTCAAACGGCAAATTGTGCTGCTTACAGTATATACTTCCCCATAGTGCATAAAGTACTATCTGGGCAGTTTACAATTTAATTATGCAGGCCAAGATCTGTTCTTGATCATCCCAGAGTGCATAACACAAAACAATAGATTCAAGTTCCAACAACCCTGCTTTCGGCTGATTCTTCCTAATTGTTAGAGCAGCATGAGAGTGGAAGCAGTTATCTCAACAGGGGATGAGTGCTCCAACACTGGAGGCATTCAAGTGACATTTGGACAACTATCTGGCAACTAACCTTTAATTTGCATTCCTGCATTGAGCAGGGCTTTGGATTTGATGGCCTTGTAGGCCTCTTCCAACTTCACTATTCTGATTCTATGCAGGCTGCACATTGGTCTCCCAACTGCCAGCAAGCTGGGTACTCAGTTTACTGAATTCAAGAAATGGAAGGTTGAGTCAACCTTCATTCAGCCACCTGAGCCCAATAATACTGAACTCAAGTCATAATCAGAGCCCTGACTGCAGTACATGTGTACTTGCGCACTTTCCCTAATGTGCACATTTATTTGTGCAGCTTGCCTAAGGCATCCATCTCCCTCCTGTTAAATAATGTGTGTGCATATTCCTTCAACTGTCTATTTGCCACTGGAATTGTAGATTGTAGAAATGTAATACGTAAATAAATAGACAGTATAAAATAGATTGTTCGAATTTTAGTGTGCTTGAGATGCATGTCTTCTCACAACATGGCTTGCTAAAAAAACTATGACTTCTCACTTACCGGTAATTGAGTTTTATGACTATGTCTACTCCAATAAAAGTCTTTTCTTTCTCCTCTTTACATAGATCTAAACACCAGGGCTTTAGCTGGGGATTGGGAAGCCTGGTGTGGATTCAGCTGATCCAAGGCCTCTCCCTCCCTCCCTACAGGTGATCAGACCTGACTCTTCCATTGCAATTAAGTCAGAAACTTCCTTAGTAGCTCATACGGGCCAGGAAGGAGACTCTTCTCTACACCAAGGATGGGTAAAGTCAAGGGTGACCCTCCATATGTTTAAAAACCACTCCAACTCCCAGCATCCCTTACCACAGCAATGCAGACAAATGAATGCATTTGTGATGGTCACATTTTGTCCACACTGTGCTCAAACTTCTTTTAAGGCTTGCATGAAGGCCAATAAATCCTATAGTCCCAGGTTTATTTCTTTATTTATTACATTTATATTGCATTCTCCTCCAGGCTCAAAATGATACACGTGGCTCTGCCTCTCTCCCACTTTATCCTCTCAATAACACTGCCATGTTAGTTCGGTTGAGGGAACATGACTGCCCAAATTCAGCCATGAGTTCCTTGGTTGAATTTCTGAACCCTTTTGTTCCATGTCCTAGACCAACAATCTAACTACTACATGGGCTCCTTTATACCTCCACTTTTTTGTTCTCAGAACAATGTATTGCTCACCTATTGCCACAATCCCCTAATCAATTACCCGACAGAGTGTCCCACTAATCTCAGTGAGACTTACAACTCAACAGACATGTATAAGAATGCACTGCTCAACAGTGCATTCTTGATATAACTGTAAATTATTCTCACATCTAGCAAAAATCATAAACATTGCCTTTAACTTTCTTCAAACAATATTAACAGCATTAACAGCTTCATCATATTCTGGAACTAGAAAATTGCCCAGAAGATTTAACAATGTCATTTTTAATTTCCAAAGGAGGTTATTTTCATTAATTAATTAATTAATTAATTAATTCTAGATTATCAACTTAACTGGAAGGAAAATAAAATGTACAAGCCCTACAAGATTGGTGAAGACTAGCTTTCAGACATCCTTCATCTTTTACTCCATGACGTATAAGAGGAGTTCAGTTTCTTCTTTTAAAAAGAACCATGCTCCTTCAGATCAGTGTTTGATTTCCTTTGAACACAGCATAATGCAGAGAAAGCAAGTCATGGTAAACCTCTATGACACAAGGTATAAGAGAAAGATATTTCATATTTCTTAGGGCCAAACTTTCGGGAGTTTTTACAAACTTGCATATGCCTGTAGGCTCATTGGGAGGGATTTTTCTAGTCTGGAGTGACTGTCAATCTCTCCAAGACTAACCAATCACTCATTCCTGCCTCAGAATTCAAAGAAAGTCACACCTCTCTGCCGAAAGTTCTTTCCCCCCTCCTTAGTTGTCTATTGAAGTCATTCAGTTGTCAGTTGTCTCCTAGTTTGCTGTTTATCTATCACAACTGCAAGTTATGAAGTATTTTTTTCTTCTACTAAGGTCTCAGAGTTATGAGAGACCTTAAGTGCCAGTTAATGAGAAAAGGAGTGGACTATCTGGGGAATAGGAAGTTATTTTCTTCTGAGTCCCCGTACTTCTGCTGCGTATATATAAAAAAGAATTTTAACCAAAAATTCAAAACTGTGCATCACAAACTGCATGCAATGCTAACTGCATTCAAACTGTTTCTAAATGAAAAAAAAGGCAGATAGCGTGTCATCCCGAAACAAAATAAAATGACGATTTCGGTTTGGGAGGAACCAAACCAGGGAGCTTCCACCAGATCTTGCTTCAGCAGCGAGATCTACCAGCTGTTTCTCTGCTCTGTTCTTGCCTGTCAAAAAAATCCCAGCTGGAAGGCGGGTGACTAGGGGGAAGGGAGCAGCCCTTTCTATCCTTCCACCCGGATGTCTGTTTGAATTCACCGCTTTCTCCCCTGCCACCCAATGTCTGTTTGAATTCACCGCTGCCTCCTTCCTTCTCCCTTACAATCCCTGCCTCCCTTGCAAGCAGCAGCAGGGAATCCCCTGGTCTTGCAGCCCCTCCTAGCTGTTGTGTTTTTTGTTTTTTTTACAGGGAGGGCTGTGGAGAGGGGGCACCCCTTTCCCCACACACACCAACCTGTCAAAAATCCCCAGCTAGGAGGTGGGGGAGAGGACAAAGGCAAGAAGAAGCAGGGTTGTTTTTCCGCTGCCTGCTTCTTTCTGCCTTTCGCCACCTACCCCTTCCCCTACCCCATACCTGTCAAGAAGCCCCAGCTGTGAAGCGGGGTGGAAAGGGAGAATGGAGCAAGCAGTGGGAAATTCAAATGGATCACTGCTTACTCCGTTTCGCCTTGCCACCCGCCTCTCAGCTGGGTTTGACAGGTCAGAATGATTAGGAAGCTTCCACCACCCCAGTGGGTTTTTTTTTTTTTTGACAGGTAGGTCTGTCCCCCCCTGGGAACAGCCCGACCTCTCAAAAAGCTTCAAGTGGGTGGCAGCAGCTTCTGAATAATTTCATTAGTCATTTTGTTTTGTTACTAAAATTCAATAAACAGTTGTTTAGTAAGGAAAGGAAACAAAACACAATGAGTAATGAAACAAACCAAAATGAAACATTAATTTTCCATTTTGTGCCCATCTCTAATGGGCAGCATTATGATTTTCTTCTATTCACTGTCTCTGACATGGCATGCTTCATGGCAGATTAATTCACTAAATGTGTGAAACCATCAAACAGGTGGCCTTTTCTTAGGCTTATCTTTTTACCTGTACTTTTATGTTTGTGAAGCAAAATCTGAAGGAAATGAAAGAGAAAAACATACCCTTAAAGTAGCCACAACTTGCAATGAAAGATGGATGAATTGAAGTAAGTTAAAGGTTTGGCCAACAACACCGCAAAAAGCGGTGGTAGGATGGACTGCACTACTTCAGATTGGAAGCAAGGGATATATTTTTCAATAGTTTTTAACCTTATAAAGGAGGTCTTGGAACCACAACCCAACCAACAATAAAGATCATTTTCTTCTACCTAGGAAAAGATATGGGTCTTAGTGTAGCTAGTCAAATTTGGACGGGAGACTGAGTGCAAATAAGATAGAATGGTAATGCCCTCACTGCTGAATAGCTTTCAGCTAAAGCTCATGGCAGTCATCTCTTTTGTATGTTCTGTCAATTACAATGATCTATTGTAGGCAGATCTAATGCAGTTAGATGCTCTTTGTTTGCCCTGAACAATGTCATCAACAAATCAGATCTGTTTGCCGATGTAGTCCATTCAGTCATTCAAAAAGGATATACTCGAATATAAGCCTAGTTTTTCAGCCCTAATTTTGGGCTGAAAAGGGGGCCCTCGAATTATATGCGGGTCAATACTTTTAGCCACTGTGGCAAGTGCTTGGGTTGGTGGCTAAAAGTCATTTTAAACATTGTGTGCCGCTTCTCATGAACCTTGTCTGCATCACAGGGGAGCGGCGCACGCTGTTTAAAATGACTTTTACCTACTGAACCAAGCACTTGTATCAGTGGCTAAAAGTCATTTTAAACATCACACACCACTCCCCCAGCTCACAAAGGAGGAGCTGCCAGGCCCTGCTGCATTTCCCACCCTAGACTTATACTCAAGACAATACATTTCCCCAGTTTTGGGGGGTTAAATTAGGGGCCTCGACTTATACTCGGGTCGACTTATACTCGAGTATATACAGTAACTGAAAAGCAAAATGAGAGCTCTAGTTGAGCCTCCTGTCATCTCTCCATCCAGAAAAGGGGAGAGGAGCCAGGGGCCCTGGTTTCTTCTAAGTAAGAAAATTTCCTCCTCTGCCAAGCTCTCTTCCCATGGACAAAGCAACAGACACAGGATGAATACCTGAATACGATTTGTGTTGTCAGATTTTTTTTTCTCTAGAGAAAAGGTAGTAGACATGCTTTAGAACTGCGACCCAAGTACTGTACTAGCTGTTTGTGGGTTCAAACAGCAGGGAAACAGAATGAAGGAGGCAAGATTTGGAAAGATATGGAAAGGCTGGGAAGAGAATAAACTAGAACATCCCAAATTATCCCCTTTCACTTCGTAACGCTAAAGCTAGGAAAATTTAATTAAGCACGAATCTCAAACAAATGAAGAACTCAAACGCCATCTACAGTTTCACATCTAGACTGAAATATATTAACGCTTGCCTCATTCTCTTTTCATCAGTAATAAGGAGCTAGCAGCTGTTCAGATATTGTTGAAGGGAAAATCCTCTCATCTTACACCATTGGCATGGCTGCTCATAGTGGGTAATATATATAGACAAATAAGGCCAAGAGCACTATATGTTGTCTACTGATATTTGTTCTGCTTTTTGCTTCTGTCTCAGGATACAACAAATCTGTTATAATGCCCACTTAATTTGGTGTCACAGGAATGGATTTATACAGCTGAACATCACAGCAACCACTTGTTGGCAAATTGGCAAAGCTTTTTGTCATAAGACAAGGACTTCCTTGTAAGCAGCCAGTGTTCAATTCATTGGCCAAAATCCACAAAGTTAGCATAACTTGTGAACATCTTGGTTGCACAATAAGGTTCTTGATCAACCCCACAACAGGGATACAAGGAGCCTACTAGCGAGTCACATAAACATTACACAAATACTGGTCAGCTTCTGGCCATTTTCTGGGAAACGAAGAAACCCATTCAGTTCCGTGAGTAGAAATGCACAAACACAGAACCCGAGAAAATCACATTAAAAAGGTCAGCCTCTACAAAGTGAACACATGCCGTCAAATATCCCTGTAGATGCTCATGAAACCGATTCCCAAACTAAGGGCATGACCCTTGGATGAACATGAAAAATTCTAAGTAGAACATAATAAAGGAAAATAACACTATAGGCAGCTTAAGCATATTTCTGTGATAGACAGACACCTATCAAGGAAAAAAACATGTGTTTGTGTTTTAAATTGTTTGTGAACCGTGGTTTGGCATGATGGCCATACTGGCGTTCCATGGGTGCCGCATCTCCCCTGCCTTTTTTGGGTAATCACCCATTGACCAGAAGCAGTGCACTTCTTCCCCCTACACCACTTCTGGGTGGATTGCCCACTCGGTGGTAGCAGCATGCACTACCCTCCTCCATCTCCCCTGACCGTTGCCTGTCCACACGAGGAGGTGAGGGAGGAGAAAGAGCTGCCTTTGATCAGGTGATCACCCCATGGAAGCAGAAGACAGAAGAGTGCTGCTGTTGGCAAGTGGGTAACTATCCAGAGAAGGCAGGGAAGGGAAAGGCATGGCACCCATGGAACACCTGGGTAGGAACCGTGCTGAACTGGGCCCACTTAACCATGGTTTGTGCCCATCTCTCATGCGGAGGCGAGAGGCTTTCTCAGAATCATAAAGGATGGGGTGCCAAAGGTGATTCATAGAAATGCCTTGAAGGGAAAATAAGAGTGCCAAGGTGTGTGATTTACACGTTGGAAGGTGATCTCAGAATGGACATGTTGGTGCATGAATAATCCTGCACATGCACCCCCTTCATTCTGGCTGATAAACAATACATGGTCATTCCAATTAGGGATGGGCATTTCATTTCGGAACCAGTAGGTTACAAAATGAACCATGCGAGCCAAGGTGGTCCTCGGAACCAGCTGATACACGCAGATCCAATTGCTTTACCTTTCTCACGCAGGGTTAAATCCAGTGAGGAAGCACGCTGCGACATCATCTTTCCTGCTTCATGCTGCTGGCCAATCAGAGAGGGAGGTGGGATGATGCCTGTCCCTGCACAGCTCCTGATTGGCCAGCATCACAAATCTAGCACAGATGACGTCTCAGCTTGCTTCCTTGTTGGATTTTAACCCTGCACAAGCCAGAGAAAGGTAAAGCAATTGGATCTGCATGTATCAGCTGGTTCCAAGGACCACCTGGGTTTGCATGGTTCATTTCGTAACCTACTGGTTTCGAAACGAAATGCACATCCCTAATTCCAGTTATTCAGAGGACTTGGATACGCTTGTGTTTGTACAGAGGTAACGAATGAGTGTCCATGGGAGCAGCCTCAGTCAGAATCTGGTGTTCCATGAAGCTTTCTGCGCCTCAGGGATTCTTGTGACTCCCACCGTGTGGTAGGCAAGCTGGGTCCTTTTCTAACAGATGGAAGAGGGAGGTCTTTGAAGACTATGGAGACAAAGGGGCTGCTCTACCTCCTTCCAGTTTCAGCGCATTAGTAGCTTTTTGCTCAGAAGCCACTTCTTGCAGAATTATGTGAACAATGCCTTCCTCATGATGCCTCCACACATACCGTTCATACTGCCACAGCATGAACAACTTGCTTCTTCAAAAGGGAGAAGGAACTTCTCTTTTTCAATATCTGAATATTTCTGCAGTTACTTGTTGCTGCGTTTCCCTTTATCTATTCTGAATTGCAGGCAGCATTGACAAATCCTCTAATCAAGACACCGAAAGGTGCCAAACTGAGATGGATACTGCTGTGGTATCAACTCCATGTCCTCTCCAAAACACAACTACATATAAGGCCCTTTTAGTAACTTTAGGCCGCTACTGCACTTCAAACAGCAACCACTTTTTGTTTTGAATTGCCTTTTGCCCTCCCCCGGTCACGTGGTCACTGAAGCGATTCAGCATTCTTCATATGGGCATTTTCTCATGAACCGGTTTCCCCGTCCACACTTTGCTAAACTGCTTTTTATTCCGATTTTGTCTGTCATTTCCCATCATCTGCTTCTATTTCGGATTTTTTTTTTTTAAGAGTAACGTCATGCCGTTGTTCTTCCATTCTAAGTAATGTAGCTAATTTTCTGCTTTTCCGACAGGAGGATAAGGCATACAGAGGGGGAAACCCGGGAAAAACGGTGCATGGTGTCAGCAGTTTCAGCCAAATCGCTTCAAACAGTAGTCTAGAAATCGGTTTAAAAAAACACCCCACGTGGTGGCCATTGCAAGAAAAACTGACACAGCAGTTTCAGCCAAATCGCTTCAAACAGTAGTCTAGAAATCAGTTTAAAAAAACACCACCCCTGGTGGCCATTGCAAGAAAAACCTGACACAGTGGCAGAAAAGGGGTGTGGCCAAGGGGGCTCCGAGGAAAAAGCTACTGGAAATGCGGTAAGTGATTTTTAAGGCGATTTGACTTTAAGCAAAAGGTGATTCAAAACTTAAGTGCGGTAGGGCTCTAACTCTCTCTCTCTCTCTCTCTCTCTCTCTCTCTCTCTCTCTCTCTCTCGATTTTTCCTTCTTATTTTCCCATCTGGAATCTCCTGGATCAATTCTCCTGCACTTCCCCTGAATCTTCAGGAATCTTTTTATTCGGATAGATAGCTATGGGTCTTTCCTTCTCAGTCTTCAGGTCAAATGCCTGGAAGGTTGTGAGCTACTGAAGTAGGCTCTTCTTGCACATATGGGCTTGACCTCCAGTTCAGCAGATCCATTTGAAAACCTTAATATCAAACTAGATGTGACACAGAGTTTGGTGCCCCACCCCCTCCAGTGGGCACCCACTCAAAACAAGTGTCCCACCTTCCCTGCTCCACCTCCTTAGGTGCTGACTCTGAGTGGGCATCTGTCAGAGGGGATGGGGTGCTGAACTGCAGAACACCTATTCAGCCATCAGCCATACCAACAGTGAATCACCAAAACAATGTCCTCTTTGTGAATATTAAGAGCCGCGCGAGTTGTATTCCAAACATATGGGCTGAAATCCTGTTTCATAGCTTTGCATCTGCAGCAGGGATTATGTCATTGGCAATGGCAAATCACTAATAACGAAAGGCAAACTGCAGCTCATTACAGGTAACTTTGGCATTCATGTAACTTGTACACAAGGCAGTGATGCTGCATGCACTGCAAAATCACCAAAGGAAGCTTTTAAGCCTTCTTTGTCTGATGCCAAAGTTACCTGCTTCAATGCATTCCTATCGGAAAACGGAAAATGAAGTGAATGAAATGGAAATTTCCATTTTGTTTCATTTTTCTTTGATGGGTCTGTTATTCATTTCATTCCATAATGAAACAGATAAAAAAACAAATTAAAAATTTGTTTCATGCCCATCTCTAATAAAGAGATAAAGTCCCTAGATATGCTAAATGATTGTTTCCTGGAACAGATGGTTGAAGACACAACTAGAAGTACAAGAATCCTTGACTTGATCCCAAGTGATACACAGGATCTGGTGCAAAATGTTAATGTGACTGATCCAATAGGGAACAGTGACCACAACACGATTATTTTAAAGTTAATCATAGACTGCTAATCACTGATACAATCTAACACAGAGACCTTAAATTTTCAAAAAGGAAATTTCCCAAAGATGAAGAAACTAGTAAAAAAGAAGCTGAAAGGGAAAATTGAGAGTCCAAACACTCCAAGAGGCATGGAGGCTGTTCACAAAAACAATAATAGAGGCCCAATTGGAATGCATACCCAAAAGGAAAAGGGGCACTGCCATGTCCAAGCAGACTCTGATGTGGCTTACAGGAGTTGTTTGGGAAGTGATCAAAAGCAAGAAAAGCTCATTTAGAAGATGGAAGGCTTGTCCAAATGAGGACAACAGGCAGAAACATAAATTCTAGCAGAACAAATGCAAGGCAACAATCAAGAAAGCAAAGCAAGACTTGGAGGAGCATGTACCTAAAAACATTCAAAGAAATAACAAGGAGGTAAGGGACCTTGGTGTCCTGGTGGAAACTCAATGAATGTGTCAGCCCAGTGTGCCACAGCAGTGGAGAAAGCAAACTCAATGCTGAGGATCATTAGAAAGGGTATAGAAAATAAGTCAGCAAGTGTCATCTTGCCTCTTTATAAATCTATGGTGAGGCCCCATCTGGAGTATTGTGTACAATTCTGGTCACCACCATACTTCCAGAAGGATATTATAGAAATGGAAAAAGTTCAGAGGAGGGCAACCAGAATGATTGGGGGACTGGAACACCTTCCTTAGCATCTGAGGCTGAAATGGCTAGGCCTATTCACTCTTGAATGACGGCGCCTAACAGGTAACCTGATTGAATTTTATAAAATAATACATGGTATGGACAAAGTGGATACGAAGAAAAACTGTCTTCCATATTGCACAACACTAGAACTAGGGGGCACTCCATGAAACTTTTGGTGATAGATCTCAAACAAATTAGAAAACCTCACCCAGAAGATCATTGGTCTGTGGAACTCCATGCCAGAAGAATTAGTGACAACTGTCAGCCTTGACAGCTTTAAGAAAGGATTGGACAAGTTCATGGAGAACAAGGGTATCAATGGCTATTGTTATGGATGCCTAAGGACAACCTCTGGGTTGGAGAGAGAAGCAGGATTTCTCTCAGTACCATTTGTGGGGAATCTTAAGAAGGTGAAGGCATCTGCTTGGGAATACCCTGAAGCAAATGGTGAGCCTCTGTGTGAGAGACGGAATGCTGGACTGGATGGGCTGTGACCTGTTCCAGCAAGGCTGTTCTTATTTTCTTATGTTCTTATGACCTAAGATTGTGAACAACAGTTTTATAGTCTTGCTTTTTGTTTCTGGAAATTATCAAAGAGATGCACCAAAATCTCTCTTCTGAAGTTTATAATGTATGGGACTATTCTGAAGATAGTTCAGAAACTTCAGCTGTTTCAGAGTATACTGGGCTAAATGCTGGTGGATGCCATATTTGCACTATATTATACATATTCTGAATGGATGAACTGACTGACAGTTGATTCCTGCAACTTACATAATCAAGATCCTTTCAAACTCTACCACTGTATGATTCAAAGCCCAGTGGCAGGTGCTGTTAATGATATCTTAGTCCATAACACTTATTTTTAAGGACTGTTGCTGTATGGCACTCCATAAATGTTAAGAAGATTGAGATAGGTTTTCTAAGTTTTTATTTTACTTTTTGAATTGAAAAGCTTCTTTGATTCTTGCATGGGTGAGAAGGTGGGGTATATGAAGCTAATTAATTAAGAACCAGCTATACAGCCTGTGTTCTTGGGCCCATCAGCAGATGTAGTATAAATAGCTAGTATTAGGGTCAGGAACCACTTATAGCTGACATGACTAGATGCAGGGAAACTGGGGTGATCTGGGTCACATCTACTGCTCCATTCCCCTCCTTTTGTTGAGCTTTTCATTCCATGGGCCACAACAACTTCCCTTTTATTGATTTTTAAAATTCAATAAGTGGTATAGTGCTACAGCAATACATCAGTCTAGTAGTATGGATCCTCCCTTATATATGAAATAGTGATGCATCCTTTAGTATAATCTTTTTTTAAAAAGAGGAAAATAGAGGAGATGGTTTCTCTGCCACCTTTTCTAGTTTCACAACCCACTGCCTATGTCTCATGATTGTCACTGAAGAGAAGACCACCCACAGCTCTATTTGGGAGTGAATTAAGCCACCACGTAGACTGCACTAATGGGATAACCAGGAGCAGCCCAATTGTCCCAAATAAACTGCAGGCCTGTGTAAAACATGAGTGGAACACCTCACAAAGGGGAAAGGGTGGATTGTTTTTACTTAAAATGCATATGTCATGAAACAAAGCATCAAAAAGTGAACCAAATAGCTTTTCTTATCACCCTGTGCCCACTAGCTTCTTCTCTATTTTATCTTAGGAAGGCTGTAAAATGTTTTAATTTCATAATGTTTTTAATGAAGAAGTCAAGGTCTGGTAATTCTGTTGCTAAGCATTATTAGCAGTGACATGTTTTCCAGTTTGCCATATATTCATTGGCTTAAAGATTTGTTTTTACTGGTTTTTAAATTATTGTTGACTTTTCTTTTCTTTTAATGTTAAACTTATGCTGATAGTTTTGTACCCTCATGCTATGTTTTTGTTTTAATATGTTTTGTTACTGTATCATACATCAGTATTTCCCAAACATTTGTATTTTGAAAACTATGTATAAATAAAGAATATGGTTCAGGAAGCTAAGAACCCTTGACAGAGCTTTAAAGGTTACTTTTAAAGTAATCTGTGAAATAGCCAGTTACATATCCTCCCCACTCAAACAAAAATTATTCATTTCCACTACCACTACAAAAAAGCCCCAGTGGTTTGTTTACTTTTCACCACCTTGTGGTTCTTTGTTTCAAAGTCATCCTACAAAATATGGCTGAAAATTAGGAAACAGAAACTCAAAATGCTGCAGGAAAACATTTTTAATGTTTGCTATGTCAAAACTAGTGTACTAGAGGTATCTCCATGAATTTATGTGATCCTTCCAAACACAAGTTATTCATTCCTACTTCTTAGTACTGATAAATCAACATATTGTGAGCACAAAGTTTTCATTTCCTTTTGTTGTGCCTATCATAAATTTCTCTAACATAAAAAAATAAATCCAAGCTTACTGCTGCCACTACATCCCATGCACAGAACTTTCCAAGTGAATTATATGTTCTGTGGAGATCAATTCTTAATCTCTTAATCTGATTCTTGTCAGTCAGGACTTGACCCCCCACCTCCCCAATTTCTAATATTTGACAAATATTTGTCATTCTTAGCTCTAGAGCAGTGGTTCTCAACCTGTGGGTCCCTAGATGTTCCTGGACTGCAACTCCCAGAAATCCCGGCCAGATCAGCTAGTGATGAAGGCTTCTGGGAGTTGCAGTTCAGGGACATCTGGGGACCCACAGGTTGAGAACCAATGAGCTAGAGTATTATTGTTATCTATGTTTCCTTAAAAAGACATGTTAAGTCAGTTATTTGATTCTGAAAGAAGTATCATCATCACTCATTGATATTTTATTCAAAACCATTACACCAACATGGGGGGAAAGGATCATACTAGAATTATTTTGTAGGAAAAGAACCATATTGGATAAGATGAAAGGCTTGTATTGGATAAGATGAAAGGCCTGCTAAGTTGACACACTGGGGAAAATCCAGTTGTCAGTCCCCACTAAAGTAGACCCACTGAATGAATGTGACTTGCTTAGTCAGTCAGCATTTGTGAGGTCTCTTTGATTTGGTGGTCTACTCTGGTTTGGACTAAGAATTGTATTTAGTCTTCTGTAGCACAGAAGACAGATACCAAGCAGAAAGCTCAGAAACACTGCCATATCACACTCCTATGTAACCTCCTCAGCAAGTGATATTGATAAGTTTATTGTCTAGATATGGGCACAAATAACAAAAATGGTGATTTGTTGTGATTTGTGATTTGTCAAATTTATGAATAATTTTGTCAAATCAACAAATTGATTTATTAGTTCATTTTACCCTTCCAAGGAATCCCACCCCAGAAAGCCAACAAAAAACTGGGCTGAAAAATTTGCCCACCCTCCCTACCACAAAAGTATAACAAATCTAAAATTACTTTTAAAATAATTGCTCAATATCCATAGGTGATATTGTTTTGGACAAATATGAAGTTATGATTTCTTATGTATCATTGAGTTCCAATGAATATTGTGATTCATCTTTTGATTCATGCCCATCTTGAATATTGTCTCCAATATCCAGAGGTATATCTTACCCACCATCAATGATCTCTGTCCCCCATAAATTTGCCTTATACCTTTTTCAGAGCCATCTAACTTTCTGGCCATCAGTACATTTTGTGGTGGCAAATGTCATGGTATAACCACAGTCTTTGTGATGGCATTGTCTTTATCTGTCCAGTTAACTTCATGGAATGACTGAAGATTCTAATCTTGTGGCAGATGAGGAAAAAGATCTCTTGTCCTAATGTCCTGAAATAGCATAGAAAACAATGATACATAGATTCAGAGCTCAGAAACTAGCCCATGGAGTTTTCTTGACAGGAATACTGGAGTAGTTTGCCAGTTCCTACTCCAGGTGCCTACAGCACCTGGTATTTCCTGGTGGTCTCCAGGACTGACCCTGCTTAGCTTCCAAAATCAGGACTGACCCTGCTTAATTTCCAAAATTAATTACATGGATGTGCTCACCAGCCTGCCTGGCTGTTGTCACACAAACTGGGGAATTATAAGACACACATTTTTTAAAAAATAGTATGCTCAAACTTTGCAAAAATGTTCAAGGGCATTTTATAGGCTCCTCTCCTTCCATTGCACCCCAACCAACTTTGCTGTTGGTATTCTGAGCACATTGCAGTGTCTTCAACTAGTGCCAACAACAGTTGTGTGATGAGAGAGGAAACAAAGCTACATGGAAGAAGTAAGGCAAAGTGATATTTCACATTATTCTCACTGGATGCCTGCAATAAAATTAGAATTGGCCCTGCCATTGGGCACAATGAGGCAGCTGAGGGTATTATGAAAGGGCAGCAAAGGGCAGTTACTTTGTGGAGTTATTTAATTTCTTGCTGCAAATCATTACTTATTTAAATTATTTCTAGAAATAGAGAGAGGCATTCATGGGATTTTCCACATCATGAGCCAAAATAACTAAAATGGATTTTCTCCTTGACTTGTGTGGTTTGGCTGCTATGGGAGGTCCCCTTTATTGTTCTACCTACCTAAAACAGTAAGACTCTTCAGCTACTCCACTCCCATTTTCCTTGACAATGGAAAAGCATGACTAATCAAAAGTTGGAAGGAAGGAAGGACAGAAGGAAGGGAGACAATGCTAATAAACAAGATTCCACAGATATTTGCTTGCATGTTTATTTTGAGTCAACGTACCTGGATCGTTTGGCTCTGGTAGACTTTAATTACATGAAAATTAAAACTGTATATTCCTTTTCTTGGTGCTACAAAGACAGACTCCAACGTAAAGAAATTGCCCACATTTACTAGGATCTATAAATTGAAGAAAAGAGAGAAGAATTAGTGAGAGTATTTGGTGTCACTGGGAAAGAATAAAATTCATTTGCAACAAAGACAAGATATGGTTAGAGTGTTTGTTCACATCTAAAGCTGTGCTTTAAAATGAGCAAGCAACCAAGCAATAATCTCCAATTTCATTTGTACTTCATATGGGTTATAAAATTATTTTGCTATTTATTTTCAGCAAGCTTGAACTGGCTCACTATAGCTGAAAGTCTACAGCAGTGGTGTCCAAACTCCGGCCCTCCAGATGTTTTGGACCACAACTCCCACAGTCCTTTGTCATAGGCAATGCAGGTTTGGAATTCTGGGAGTTGTGGTCCAAAACATCTGGAGGGCTGAAGTTTGGACAGTCCTGGTCTACAGATTCTTAGGGGGAAAAAGATATGCGGAAATAATTTGGGTTTATTTTTGGGTTCTTCTTGATAATGAATAGGAAAGTTTACTTTCGGAGACTGAAACTCCCAGAGCACCCAAAGTACCCCATATTTCTGGTCTGGAAAGGACTGGATTTCACCTGCTTTTTATTAGATATTCCTTTGTTTCACCCAAGCTCTCACTATGGACAATTATCAAAACAGTGAGTGATGTCACTCAAGTAGCCAGACAGCATAAAGAGACTGGCATGCTGAATGCCCGCTACTGTGTCATCACCAAGGTGTGATCTTGCATCAGCATTGCAGTGACACAGTATAATGCCCCTGATAGTTGAAGGATCATGGCTGGGTCCCATGCAAATAAATAAAAGTGAGTCATATTTCTCACAGACTTTCTTAAGCTCCGTATCTGTTAGACAAGAAAACGGAATAGAGATGGGCACGACTCAGCAAAATTTTCATTTTCATTTTCGTTTTTTGTTTCCGTTATGCAACGAAAATGAAAACAAAAGTTTCCAGAAAACGAAACAAAAACGAAAATGAAACGAAAAATTTTGCCCTGTTTTTCGTTTTCGTTATGGCAGACACCTCCCAACAAAAAGAACGCTAACGAAAATGAAAAATTTTCATTTTCGTTTTGTTTTTTCGTTTTGTTTCGTAACGAAAATGAAAACAAAAAATGCGCAAAAAAACTGAAAAACGAAAACGAACCGAAACGGACTCCAAAACAACAAACGAAAAATGAAAAAATATTTTTTTGAGTCGTGCCCATCTCTAAAACGGAATGATCTCAGCTGAGCAACAACCCAAACTGGATCACTGTCGTTGTACTGCAGGTGACAGGGCTGTGCGCATACAGTGTGTACAAGACCCTTGATCTGATCTGGGACCCAGTTCAGGGCTTTGAAGTATATGCTCAATTGGTCTGAAAGAATTCATGTCCCATTTGATTTGATTTGTACTATTCGCTCTTGTAGACCTCTCATTGATTTGCATTGGAAAAGCAACATTGTTTTTGTTTCTCTCTCATGTACATAACATTGAAACACAACAGGCCCTCTAGAAAAGAGTAAACCTCACAGATTTCAGACAGGAAGATTCAGGGTTTTGCATAAGAGGCACTTTTAAAATTCATTGTTTTTCTAAGAAAGACAGAAAGAAGGCTGAGACGGTTTGTGCCTCTTCGCGTCTGATTTGTCTTTTGAGTATAAACACATCTACAAATATGTTTCATTTCTCCTTGCAACCAACCTGGCCATTTGAAATGCTGAACCATGGGAGGGGGGAGAGAAAACTTCTTGTAATGTCCCTCAGAGGGGTGGAATGTTTCCTTCTCACCAAGAACAAAATAACCATAGGTTCTGGTTCCACGTGTATATCCTAAATCAGTGACACTGAACCTTTTAGAGACAGAGTGCCCAAAATGCAATTCAAAACCCACTGATTTTTCACAAAGTGCCAATACAGCAATTTAACCTGAATACAGGTGGCTGTGAAGGGGTGATGTCGGGTGCCCACAGAAAAGGCTCCAACTGCCACCTTTGGCATCCGTGCCATAGGTTCACCAATACTGTCCTAAATCCTTCCACTATTATTTGAATACTGATGTGTCATCATCATCATCATCATCATCATCATCATCATCATCATTGGCATCTTGGGTGCAATCGCAAAAGAATGCACATGAATTATGCACATGAATTTTCCAAGAGGTTCCCTGACTGATGAGGCAATTCCCTGTGAGCAGAGGGATTCTGTTTTTCAACATCTGAAAGCTCTCAGCATTGACAAGATCAACATTGTTCAACTACAAATGGCAACATTATTAGGAACAGCATATATCTCCAATCATTCTAGGCTCTTGGAAAGAGCTCAATCATTGGAGAAGGCCAACTCCAGCTTAACACCTGGCAGCTGTGTTCAGATGATGATGATGATGATGATGATGATGATGATGATGATGATGATGATGATGATGATGAAACTTTTGAACTGCTGAGCTGGAAGGGATTCTATCATGTCTAGCCATGAAGGCACAGTGGGGAATTGAACTCCCAGCTAACCCACTGAGCCATCCAGCAGTTCATTTCTTGTGCTCATACAGTACCTCTGTTAGCACACAACATTTGTGACATTTGTGACATAAAGGTCACAGTTTCAGATGAATACTACTTTTGCGCCATTACAATTACCATCACCACCATCTTATCATTAATTTATTTATTTCACATTTATATCCCACTTTTCTTTAAATGAACTCAAAGCAGCTGCACGTCTCTACCTACTCTGCTATTATCTGTGCAAGAACTGTGTCGGGCAGATGGAGAGAAACTGTCTCACTGTCCCCCGGTGAGCTTCTTGGCAAAATAGATCTTCCGCTGTTGGTCTCCTAGCTCTAGTCCAGTGTTTTAACCGCTACAGCCCTCCAGCGTGATTCCTCTTTGCAAATGGAACTACTGCTTCTACACACATGGATGTCCATGGGTGGGGAGCAAAGAGGACATTCCCCCCCCCCCAAAAAAAATTAGATTTGTTCATTATCTTAATGTATACAGGGAGGCACACTGTGTTGTATTGAAGACTAGACATGGGCACGACTTAGCGGAATTCCCGTTTCCGTTACTCGTTTCCTATACAATTCAACGGAAATGGTAACGGGAATTACTCCGCCAGAACTCGAACTCGAACCAACGAACGAATAATTGGGTCTGATTTATCGTTGTCGTTCCTGGCATCGTTGTCGTTCCTGACAGGAGGAGAGGGGGGGAGGCCGGGGACCCCCCCCCCAGAAACCACCCCTCTGGTAGGTGCTGTGTCTCTGCATGCAACTTGGTATGCATATCCATATGGCTATGCATGCCCTTTTGCAGCAGGTGAGGAGAGGAGACCCCCATGCCATGAGGGGTCTCCAGGAGCCTGCTTTCCCTTCCTAGCAGTTGAGGAGAGGAGGCACCCCCCCCAAAAAAAGAGGTGCCTCCAGGAGCCCGCTTTCCCTTCATAGCGGGCCAGACGAGGCACCCACCCCACAGAGGTGCCTCCAGGAGCCCGCTACCCCCCTAAACCAGTATAACGACAGATGAAAAAACGAAAAATGAAACGACTATTTTTTGCGAAGTTTCGCAAAAAATGGAAACGAGCCGACGGGCCGCCTCCGACACACGACAACTCGAAAACGTCATTTTTCCTAGTCGTGCCCATCTCTATTTAAGACTGCTATGCACATGAATTATGCTGGTTTATCACCATGCATCTTTTTTTTTTCTTCCAAGGGCAACTCCTGTGGATTCTGTTGCCTTCACAAGAGACATGAGTGTTTTTATTTTCCAATAGGTTTCCTGACTGATTAGGCAATTCCCTGTGAGCAGAGGGATTCTGAAATGGCTTCAAAGCTCTTCAGGTGGGTGTAACTTTTCATTTTCTATCATGAAGAGACTCTTCCATTGACTTCTGAGTTTGAAAAGGGAACAGTCTTTTTTCCATTAACCTGAATGATGAACACTCATTTGTACATCCATTTGGTCAGAGGAAGCAAGAATCTTTGGCTTCCAGAAAATGGTAGGTGTAATTAGGAAGGGGAGGAAAAATAAGATCCTATAGTGAAGTTTCCAAACATGCCTTTTGCCTTTTCTCCATCTGACTGTGAGAATCCCACACACTTGCCTGGTTTGTTGTAACAAATGGGAGCAATCCACAGA
The DNA here is from genome assembly GCA_023846285.1 of Phrynocephalus versicolor. Classification (NCBI taxonomy): domain Eukaryota; kingdom Metazoa; phylum Chordata; class Lepidosauria; order Squamata; family Agamidae; genus Phrynocephalus; species Phrynocephalus versicolor. The sequence goes on from JAHTLZ010000129.1 coordinate 93,579,164, forward strand.
AAGTCAGGCTGCTTTCAGCCCTATTGATTTTAATGGAATTTATTCTGCTGCCCTGAACACAGGCCTTAAAATGAGCCTCATTGATTTCAAAGGAAGTGTGTACTTCCAAATAAGTGGCTTGATGCTGTATTCTTTATCTGGGCAATCAAATCTGTTGATTTCATTGGGGCTTAACCACATGTAAGCTGCCTGAAGAAACACGTCTTTGACCTTTAAAGTCTTAGGGCCCGTGGCCTGCATAATCGGGGATCCTTCCGTTTCTCACATTTGTGACCTCCCTGAGCACTTAGGCTCTTCAATGAACGACTTCGTTCTTTTCTCAGGTAGACTTAGTTGCTCCATACTGTCCGTTCAGATTATCAAAGGCTCCTAAGGGTTCCAAATAGGATTCTTTCTTTTCCCTACCTCAGCATCCCTTGGGTCGCCTGAGTCATGGCACCTGGACATCTTTTCTTATTAGATCAAAACTTTTCACTACTCATCTAAGTAGCATCTTCAGTCTGAGGAAGGTTGGTAGAAGACCTCCAATTTATACTCCACGATGGTTTCACTCTACCCTGGTCTAAATAGGCTTATCAGGTGGATGATGGCCAGGGGTATGTGAAAGTCAAAACTCTGTAGCCCTTCCCAAAGCCATTAACCACCATGGATGGTTAGTTCATCATTCAAGAACTAATCAGATTCAACTCTGCAGTACCTTACAAATATAGTTATAGAGGCAGGACTCCCACAGCTATCTATAGCTCCTTTTGACCAAAGATGGAGATTTTTTTTAAAAATTTAATTTAATTTTAATTTTTAGGGGAGCAGGGGTAAATTAAAGGTCCCTGAGGATATGGTCCAATAAAGTAGTACCACCGCTGTGGGAACCTTTCTTTGAGGTATGTGTTTTGGAGGGGCTACAGTGATACACACATGCTCCTGGCTGGCGTGACATATCTGAAAAGGAAGTGACCTTCTATTTCCCCTAACCTTTTGCTTGAGGCAGGGCCAAAAGGCTAAAGGGCACCTGCCTCCTATCAGAACCATTGTTTTTGTAAGTTCTCCAATGTCTCACATCAGTATACATAAGACAATAAAACAAGATTTCTGGAATGAACACAGGAATATTCTACCTGTGTGTCTGCTCTGCTGGCACACAAGAGGCATTTGTCTTTGTCTGCTTTTTGTCCTGCAGCCAAGGTCAGCTTGGCTTAAAAACTTCTCCAGTGAATTCCCAACACACCGCCACCCCCAATTTCTGTTTCTCCATAGGCTTTCTGTGATCAATGCATCCTTCATAGACATGATTCATTGGTCAATCGGATTCAAATATCCTCACTATGTTTAGGGTTAAGAGCTAAGTTGGAGTAATCCTGGACTAGCTCCAGGGTCTTCAATGTGGTTTCAGTAGAAGGATTGGGAGGTACATTTCTCCTTAGAAATAGCAATGGTGGCAAGATAAGAAAAACACTGCACAAGACCCATCTTCAGTTACTTCTCATTTTAACTACTTTATGGTACTTAGACCTGTCTCTTTTTTTTAAAAAAAAAAGGTAGCCAAAAAGGCAAGCCAAAAAGGCAGACCGAGTCTTCTTTTTGCCTCTTTCAATACAAAATCATGTTAAAATACCTGTCAATACACTTGTCTAAATGGGTCAACATCCTTTGCTAGTTTTAAAACAGGCCCTGTTTGCAGATATGTCTTCAAGTGTTTCAGTTCACCTTGCCACAGTTTTGAATCTGGAATCTTATGTTTTTCTAAAACAACAGTTATAAACAATGGTCCTTTCAAAATGAACTGAACTGAAGTAGATCCTGGGCAGAGATGTAAAATTGACAGAAACATTGGGGCAAATGGGGGGAAATGTGTTTCTTCCATTCCCCACCCCCACCCCGCCAGTAGCTTTTTCTCCCCATGGTATCATAATTTTTGGAAATTTTACATCACTAGCCCTGAGTTGAGAAATATCTTAAATGTATTACTAAAATGTTATAAGCACAGCAGGATTTTGAGTGGTCCAGAATTCATCAGGCAAAGATGATATAAAATTTCAAGGTAGGGGAGGAAATAGGTAATTCAAAATCCCCATTATTCTTTAATGCAATTGGCAAGGAAAGATGCACATTCAAGATGCAACTCAGACATCAACATATAGGTTTGAAATATCGCTTCCAGGTGCATAGAAAAGCCTGTCTAGGGCTCCTGCATTGGACATGGCACCCAAGCCTACTGGATGGCTTAAAGCAGACCTCCAGAGAACAGTCTTTGTGTCATTAAAACAAGAAGTCAAATATAGGTGTGACACTATGTTCGGAGCTCAATGCTAAACTGCTAATCATACCTAGTTGGTGGAGGAGAGGGACTTCTCATTGGAGGACAATCTTAAGGAAAAGTTTCCTCATAAGGCAGAAGAATAGGCTCCAGCCAACTAATCATTATTAATTTCATGGATAATCATCTTGATCACAATAATTCTAATAACACAGTTCTTCAAGCCTGAGGGATCATAGACCCCCCC
>JAHTLZ010000129.1:93581674-93612560 GCA_023846285.1 Phrynocephalus versicolor
TCTATCTATCTATCTATCTATCTATCTATCTATCTATCTATCTATCTGTGTGCTATTTAGTGCACAGTCCCATCCTGCTTCTCAAATGGTAAGGTGTCCAGTACATTGAACTATAGATACCCATTAGTTTTCTCTGATAAGTCAAAAATATATCAGTCTATTGCAAATCTAGGTTCTAGGTCAGGGATCCCCAAAGGCTGTCCCACCGGCAATTGCAGCCCCCCTTAGGAGGGGGCATTGGGTCTCCCTGTTTTGTGTCTTCCTTCCCTCTCCTCTGGTGCAACTTCAGCCAATTGAGTGATTGGGTGGCTGGTGGGATGTGGGGGTGGGCAGAGGCATGGGGGGTGGCTCATGGATTCTGGGCAATGTAGTCGCCCCCAAAGGAATTCCTCCAAGCCCAGCATCCTCCGTGCATAGAGTCAGGGGCAGGGAGGGTTTCTTGTTGCACCTCCTGCTCTGGCGTGCTTTGGTGGAGGGGCAGGAAGAAGCGAGCCCATGAGTGGCAAAGGAGGGAGGGAGGGAGGCCTCCAGGCTGGCTGAGGACCACAATGGCCCCTTGCCTCCAGCCTCTCACTCACTCTTTTTGTCCCTGGCTAGTAACGGGCAGGCCTGCAAGGCAACCAAGCGCCACAGCCCACCTCAGCCAGTGAGAGGGCAGTGGGTCGCTTTGGGCAGGTTTTCCTGCCTCCCCTCCCCCCTTTCCAACCCTCTCTTGCTCTTGCTCTTGCTCTCTCCCTCCCTCACTTGCAATGCATCAAGTTGGGCCAGGCCGGCCAGGCCAAGAGAGGAGGCAGCTTTTCCTCCAGACGACAGCGAGGGCATGATGGACATGGCACACAGCCGAATCTACACATGGTGGCACCAGCCTCACCACCCTTGCTGCGGCTGTTGCTCCTCATCTTGAGCAGCCACCCAGGAGGCAGATCCCAGTTGGCCATGGCCACCACCTCCTTCTCGAAGCAAGGAAGGGAGGCGAGCTGCTCCATCCACCACCACCAGTTGCCTCAACCATCCCCCATCAGTTCCCTCGCTGCCGCCACTGCCACCACCAAAACTTTCCCCAACCCTCCCCCCATTTCTTCACCCCCCCACACTGCTACCACCCCCACCACTGCCCAGACCACAACAGTTCTGAGGGACAGTGAACTGGCCCCCTGTTTAAAAAGTTTGAGAACCCCTATTCTAGGTGATCTCACATTGGCATGCCCTGCCATTTTCACCTGTTTCAGGCCCTTAAGACAAGACCTGTCCCTTGGGCTTTACCCACAATCTTTCTTATTCTTCTGTACTGAGCATGTGCTATTTTAAGCCAGCATCCCCCACAACAACCCTGAAATCATTATTTATTTATTTATTTATTTATTTATTTATTTATTTATTTATTCATTCATTCATTCATTTATTCATTTATTTATAGGCCTCCTGTCTCCTGATAAGGGGACCCAAGGCAGCTCATTTTTTTTAAAAAAAAAAGATAGACTCAAAGACGCAGAATTTAAAAACACAATAAACTATTCATTACAATGATTAAACTATAATTGCAATTGAAATACTTTGAATGATTTTTAAAAAGTTTACAGCTTGAAAAGCTCAGTTAAAAGCAGCAGCCAGGATTCAGCTATGGTTGTTAAAAGGCTGGCTGAAGAAGTGTGCCTTCATCTTTCTTATCTATAGACATCAGATGATTAAAATTCATTACCACCAAGCAGCAGTCTTCCTTTGAGGAGAACTACAGTATTTCCTGAATAGTTCTTCCGGGAACTATTTCTGTTAAGTTAAAACAATGGTCCACAACTATTCTGTACCATTTTTTAAGGGAAGCACTTCTGCTAGGAGATGCAAGAGGAAGAGAATCCCCCTCCATCAGCTCCCCATATGCCCTTAAAGAACAATGTTTGTTATGCGATTTTGGCTATCCTATGAAAAGACAATGTCTAAGTGTTCTAAGCCTGTCAGTTTCACTTTCTGCATAGTTTAATTTATAAAAAAAGATCAAGTCCCGCTGGAGGCCAGGACTGCCCCATCGCTGCTGTATTTCCAGAAGAAGGCAAAGGCCTTCCTCTTCAAGCATGATTTCCTTGAATGATGGACTACCTATTATGTGACTTTTAAATGGATTACCATGCATGATGGCATTGACTGATCTCATAAGAACACCAGTGTTTCCATGCTAGTTTCCAACCCTTCATAATGGATTTTTTTTCCTTTTTGTGTGCTCTTTGTAGCTTTAATATTACCTTTTAGTGTCGTAAGATGCCTCTTCTAATTCCCTATTCTTAACTTGAATATGTTTTGAATGTTCTGGGTCTGTTTTTCTTTGTTTTTTTTATAGCTGAATTGTATAGATTTTCTTGCTGTGAACTGCCCAGAGTTCCTTCAGAAAGTTGAGCAGTAAATAAGTAAATAAATAAATAAATAAATAAATAAATAAATAAATAAATAAATAAATAAATAAATTGTCCCTCGTTGTTGTAAGCCACCTTGGCTACTTTTCCAAGGAGAAAGGTGGGGTAAAAATATTCAAAATAAATAAATAGAATAAATAAATTTAATCTATTAAAAAGCCTAAGATTTTGGAGGTTCTAAAGTTCTAAACCATCCTCAGACCAAACAAAGTTCTCACTCATCTACTATCAGACCTGAGAGAGAGAGAGAGAGAGAGAGCACTTGCACAATGATTAGCTAGAATTTTTTTTTTTTCCTTTCTCACCAGTCTTGTCAACTGAGAGGGTTTGGTCTGTTTATTTTTTGTTATCTGTTTTTGTTTTCCAACAGCCTATAGAGAGAGAGAGAGAGTTGCTACCACTGAAGTCAAATGTTGGTGGAGCTCTGTTTCCATGTCTTTATGTGTTTTGAAGCTCAGAATGGTAGCATGTTCTCACAGAAATATGCAATGGGGGCATCTTCTTACAGAACTCTCTCTTGAGTGTCAAGATCATCAAGAGAGGACTTCTTCTCAGGCCTGCCAATTTGATGGGGATAAGGGAGAGGGACTTCTCTGTTTCTGCTCCCAGACTATGGAACCCCCTTCCAGTGGAGGACAGGCTGGCCCCATATTTGCTGTCTTTCCACAAGCAGACAAAAACCTTTCTCTTCAGGCAAGATTTCCCAAGCAAGGTTTTTAAGGTGGATTGTTTATGTTACTCCGTTGAATGCATTTTGGTATTGCTTATGCCTATGTATTGATCCTTTAATTATTGTATGCACATTGTATGCTTAAATACAGTGTTTAGCTTAAATAAAGTTTTTGGATTGTTGTAAGCTTCCTTGGGTCCTTTTTAAGGAGAAAGATGAGTTACAAAATAGTTCAAATAAAATAAATAATAAATGTAAATAAAGTATTTATTTGTTGCCTGTTGAGGTAATTTAATTCACACAGCTGGGCCTGCTTCCACCTTTCCTTGGGTGTATATCCCTTCCTCTCCTTCCTATCAGGCTGAAATTCCATTTCCCACTCACTTGAGTGTAATCCCTACTCATTTCAGGAGGACTTGCTTCTCAGTATGGGGTTGCTTTGTCACTGTGCTGTATCATTGTAAGACTGTAGTTCAGGCATGTCCAAACTTCAGCCCTCTAGATGTTTTGGACCACAACTCCCACAGTCCTTAGCCATTGGAAGTACAGGCTTGGAATTCTGGGAGTTGTGGTCCAAAACATCAGGAGGGCTGAAGTTTGGGCATGCCTGCTGTAGTTTATGCAATGGTACTTGTACTTATTCTAATACCAATTTGGCAGGTCTTAATAGTTTTCAACATTGCTAAGAAACTAAACAATGAATCAGCCAGTCCCTGGCTCAGAGATTAACCCTGCCACAAGCTCATCCAGGTGGTTTCGGGCAAAGCTATTTTCTTCCATCTGCAATATTGTGGGTAATAATATAAATCTAGCCTGAAGGGCTGTTGTAATGATTTCAGCAACAGCCTGCATGCAAAGTGCTTTGAACTTCCTAAAGCTTCTCATAGTTTACAGTGTACTGGTTTTTCCATAGTTTTATGACATTGTTCTCTTTGGCCTTGAGTTATGATGATACAATCATGTTAGACACTCCACAACCATGCCCTGTAGGTAAAACAATGATTTAAATAAACAAACAAATAAAGTTAAATCAGAAGTATGCTGCTACTGCTTCTATTTTACATATATATTGTAAGTTTGTCTGGAGAGTGAGCTGAATTTTATCTTCCATCTACATTAATGGAATCATAGTCATAATCATAGCGGCAACAGGAGCAGTAGAAATTGTAGTAATGGTACAAATTTATATGCTTGGGGCTTCCAGTGTTTACAGGATCTTTGGTGTAATAATAGAAAAGGGTTGTTCCCCGAGAGCAGCTTCATGTCTAGACAGATCACACTGACCTGGATGTTCCTCTGATGTGCCGTAGCGAAAAGGCAGCTCTGTCATATTTCTTACTCTGCAGAAACCCAAATATTTGTAGGATTTCTACCCTTGCCATTGCTAAGAGGACCTTTATGCACGCTGCTGGCAGCCAAATGCTATGATCTATGATTCAGATCCAGCTCCTTCATTGCTTCTCAGTCCTAAATGCACATATGAAAGTTCAGTGGGAAACTACTTTAGACTGAAATCTTCTATATACTCACCTGTGATGAAAACCCATTGAACTCACTGCTAAGTAGTGTGTGTGTGTTGTGTCATTACAGTCCTGACCGACTCTTTGTGACCCCATGTCCATGGAGTTTTCTTGGCCGGAGTACTGGAGTGGCTTGCCAGTAGGGAAAGGGTATATAAGATTGCACAGTACATTAGCTTTACCATGACAAGCTCACAATATATTTATTTTATTCTTTATCTAAAATATTTGTACCCTGCCTTTCTCCTAAGAAAGTACCCAAGGCAGCGTACATAATTAAAATGGAACATGAACGCTAAAAACAGTGAATTGTTCAAATATGAAACAAGCAAACAAAAATATTGATAGGACCTCCAATGAAATAGGTGTGCTTTCAGATCTGTTCATCTCAAGATTGATTCCAGTGATTGTGTTAATGGAAAAAAGTGGTTTCTTTTACGTACACCCAGCACCATATGTTTTCATGACTGGGAGGAGTATGAGGACATGAAATATGAATACAGATGAGCAGGCACAAATACAGGGTGTTCAGAAGCAGTCAGAAGAGAAGAGATCAATTACAGTGGTACCTCGACTTAACGAATTTAAACCATTCCAAGGGCATGCTCTTAAGTCAAACTACTCTTAAATCAGGGAACCAATCTAAAAATTGAAAAAATAAGTTAAAATATCAAAAATTGGGGGGGGGGTTGTAAGTCAAGCAGACCATATCTTAAATTTGTAAGGCGGCAGTTAAAATGCCAACAGTTTTCTACTCTTAAGTCAAATTGCTCTTAAGTTGAGCTGCTCTTAAGTTGGGGCACTAGTGTATGTGAGATTTTTCGAGGATGCACAATGGTTGGGGGGAAAACATAGGCTTCTAAAATTTAAGACTTCCAATCTGCCTGAAGAGGGCAAATAAAACCCTTGTGTTCTGCCTCTCACACTTCTTCCCCACTGTCTGATGCTTCGACCAGTCCCAGGTCTCTTGCACATCTACCTGGCCTCGTGAAAAGGTTACTGACAGTGTGACAGATAACTGTCTCTAATCATGAACGGGTTGGACATTCCATCATTCACTCTGAGAATTTGCTTTGAAAGCCTAACAAGTAACTTGTGGGGAGTAATTAAGCTTCTGGGCTGATATTAGTAAAGGCAGATTCTTCTCCCTGCTTTTGTGCATAATGGGAAGGGGGCTGGGGGAGGGGGAGAGTGGATGGTAGAACCATCAGACAATTCCCAAGAAACCACATCCGTCTCAAACTGCAGCTGACACAACATAATTGCAGTGCCTCCCCTTACTCTCCCATCCCATGCCATATGGGTCTGATCCAGTCAAAATGACTAATTGGATCTGTTTCAATGGGTGAGGCTGGAACACATGCTTAAATCTCATATTGAACTGACCTTTGTAAAGTGGCAAAATAGTACAACATATGGGCTTTTTATTTTTCTTCTTCTTCTTCTGGAAATGGTAATCAAATTGGCAAACAGATTGTTAAAATGATAATCAAATTTGCAAATGACTTGTTAAAAGTGGCTTTGAAATACCTTGTTTTAGGCACAATAAATTGCGGCTTCTGATTTCTCCATATGTGTAGCATATATCTAGATAAAGCTGGTTTCAATGTATGGAGTGGCTTTGTGAGAAGAATGCAATTTCAGAAGTCTATCCAACATAGCAAAATTCTGCAGTGATGCAACCAAGGTGTGGTGTACCTTCCAAAAACAACTGTATCTGTATTCCCCTTGACCACCACATTTATGCCATATCCATGCCATAGACTTGCCAATGTGTCTGCAATGCAACTAGTAATTTGTATGTTGTCAGTTGCATCTGCATCTCATTTATGTCCTTGTGATACCTTATAAAATGACAGAGGGTTTGGAATGATGAAGAAATATGGTCCAAATCTGGGCTAAACCAAATAGGAACCTTCAAGGGCTCTGGCACCCAACTTAACACCTGGGGGTGGAGGGGAATCCCACCCATTTCCTCCAGAAAGTAAATCATCTTAGGAAGACTGCAAAGACAGACATTAAATTGAGACTAAAAACTGCAATCCTATGCACACAGAGACACAAGTAAGCCCTTCTTGAAATCAAGGGACCTACATCCAAATAAATATTCTCAAAATCAGAACACAAGGAGCAGCATGGGCCCTGGATTGACTGGGGGCTTGGTCCCCAGATCTGGGGGAGGTGTTCCCCCCACATCCATTTTGCAACCTATCTAGATCTACAACAATGAAAAAAGTGGCCCCTTTTATTCTTCCACAGAGTCTAATAACTTCATATCACCTAACCTGGCTCCATCTCCCTTGTTAACCTCAGATACACCAAACTCCATCAAAAGTAATTAGGAATTAATTAGACCTACAGAATGCAAACAATCAGTATACATTTATCCTGAATGTCTAGCTGTTGAGACTTACCTAACCCCCAGTGAGCCTCTAAGGCAGAATGAAACAGGTTGAATTGAAATCAATAAGCAATAAAAACAAGCATTCAGGTGCTTAAATAAAAACCACCTGCCTCCTCCTGGTTACAGCCTTTGGATTAATTCTGCCGGAAGTCTCAGCACCATTATCAAAGTTCATCAGGAAGGCAAAAGAGCACAGGTGGGAAGAAATGGATCAACTGACCCAGAGTTCCCACCACCACTTTGAGATAAGTTTCAGCCCAGAGTTTGCAAATGAACATTATGCTGTTCACAGATCAACTCCCACTTGTTGATTTCCAGATGCGCCCCTGAACCGGTCTCATTGTTACCATGAACCCCCACCTTCCATCTGTCACTTCTCATCTAGTGCCTCTCCTGAAAGGGAAAACCTTGTTTGAAAAGATCACTAACACCATTCTTTAGCCAAGACCCCATCCCGAGATTCACCTTTCGGGAGAAATAATTAGAACAGTGTCTTTCCATTGTTGCGGTGAGTTTTTTTTTTTAAAGAGGCATTCTTTTCTTTCTCTTTTACCTGATCAAAGTAGATTATCCTGGTTTTGTTACTCATCTCGGAAGGTTCATGGTTGGTACTCCTGACCGCTGAGAAAGCAACCTTAGAATTGGCCGCCCGCACGGAGATTCCCAGAGGAGAAGAGGACGATCCTTTGGAATCGGTGGCCGGATTGGAATCGCAAACTACCAAGCATTTCCCTTCCAGGACGATGGGTTCCGTGTCGTTCTGCGCCCAGACGGGCCAACTCGGGAGCGCCAGCGCCAGGAGCACGGTCGGCACCATGGACAGCGCTCGGCACGGCACGCCCATGGCTCAGCACCAAGGAGAGCTCCGGAGGCGCTCGGCTCGGTGGAGCGCGCCTAGGACGCCGCTTTGCCTCCCCGCTCCCGCTTCTTGCTCCCGCGGTGGCTCGCTCCTTCGCCCGCTTTCCACGCACCCCAGCCGCGAAACCACCCGTTTTAGCTTCCGTGCTGAAGCGGCAAAGATTTGAGGGCGGTGGGTGGATGGGGGGGTGCAGAGAGAAAAAAAACCACGGGCACACACGCAGCCCTCGCCACCGGCGCCTCAGTACCAGCGCCTGCTTCTCTTGCGCGCGCCCAGCATTTCCAAGAGGAGAGGACGAGGACGGGGAGGGGCGGAGGGGGGGAAGAGAAGTCCGTCTTCCGTCTCGCTTTTTGGGCTTGTTTTCCCGGGGACACGCGCGCGTCCTTTAAAAAGCCTTCGGAAAGGCCGTCTCCAACACCGACGCGGGACTTCCCAGCGCCCCGTTCCTCTTCGCCGTCCAACCCCCCTTCCGCATGTAGGAAAGAGGGGGGGGAGCCCTAAAGTGAATTATTGATGCGAGAGAGAATAATGTGAGAGAGATCAGGAAGAAGTAAACACGCTTGACGTAACCCGGGTTCCTTCCATCCCGTCTTCTTGGCTCCCCCCCCCCCCCCTGTCCTGCAGGAATCTAGCGGGCGGGTCCAGCGATCGACGGCACACGCTCGCCCTCCAGACCGGGTTGTCCTCAGACGCGGTGGCTCCGCTCGTTCGCCGGGATGCTTTGCAAACGCGGAGTTCCCTCACTCTTTACCGCCAACCTCCCACCACCACCACCTTCCAGCGTCATGACATGCAGAAGTACGCCCAGCCTCCCCGCTTCTCTCTCTCACACACACACACGCGCGCGCGCGCGCACACACACACACACACACACACACAGCGTTTCGTCTGCGTGTCTGGGAGCGTTTCTCCTATACCGTCACCTTCAGGCATAACTTTCCCCATGCTTTGAAGCCATCTTGTCGAATCAAGGAGCCCCGAGGGTTTAGGACGTTGACGCTAGACTGGGTCCATTTCGTTCTCGGCATGAGGACCCCACCCCACCCCACCCCCACCCACCCCGGTGATCAGCAGGGAAGGGGTTGTGGGAACACAGCTCCCAGCAATACATGAACACTTCTGCAATTCTCAAACACTGTGCCCTGCACCAGATTTGTGACTGGGGCTTATGCTGACAGATACGCACCTATTCCTCTCCCTCTCTCTAGCTCCTCTCCATCGTAGAAAAATAAGCAGGTCCTGATGTTTAGATTTTAGATGCTTTAGGCTCCTGGAGAAGGAGCACAAAGAGGTCCAGACTCCGATTAAGGTAACAGGGGGGATTCGTTTTTTTCCCCTGTCCTCCCTCTTTCCGGAGGGCTTTGGTCTTCTTATACTCTCTTGCACTGTCTAGCGGCTTCTTTTGAAAATGTTACCTGCTGTGGTTACCAGTTTCTTTCCTTCACGCGTGGCCGTGAAAAAAAGAGGGTGAGAGATGCTGAAGAAAACTGACAATGACAATGAAAGTGCTTGCAATTGTATTTCAAGGAAGCTCTCTTCCTCCTTGTCTGTGAAAATCGTTCTTTCAATGCAAGATGCTTTCCGGCTATTGGCATAAATAAGGAGAGCATCTGTTTTAACTCTTTGAAAGAGGCAGCCGGGAGTGCTTGGGGATTTCAAACCTTTCTTCCCTCAAGTTCCCAAGATGAATGAAAACATATGCGGGGCGGGGGGGAAATCCAGTAACATCCAAAAACAAACACAACTCAAAAATTGAAAGAAAAGAAAAACACTCATAAAAAGGAGAAAATAAAGACCTATGTCACTGAGGCAGCCCTGAATACCAGGGATGGGCTACCTCAGGAGGCTAGGTGGCAAGTATATGTCCCTAGTCCCCTCTGGAGACTACATGGAACCAGGATGTGACAGCTATGGGTGCTAAAAGAAAGAAAGAAAGAAAGAAAGAAAGAAAGAAAGAAAGAAAGAAAGAAAGAAAGAAAGAAAGAAAGAAAGAGAAAACTAGTGCCTGGATTTAAAAACTTCTAGTTTTGTTTTGGGGATTTTGGGGGGGGGGGGGGTGGCAAAGCACAAAGCCCCTATTGTTTAACCTCACCCGTCCACCAATAATAGCCCTTGAAGTCTTTAGCAGCAGAAATAGGCCATATTTAACTCCCCCCCCCTGTCTCAGTTCTTTGAGGGTGCAAAAAGTTTCCTGGGGAGACCATATGAGGCCCGCAGACTACACTTTGCCTACCCTTGTTGTATCAGGGCTCCACGAACGAATACAAGGAAGTAGACCATGAGTGAGTTGCCACAACACAAAAGGCCCTGCTTCTCATTGTTATTACTGTCAATCAGCAGCTGGGACTCAGAACAGAAGTTCCAACAAAGATCTTGGTCATGAGGGAGACTGGCTGTGAGTGCAGGCAATCTCCTAATGATTTCCCTTTTTTTAAAAAAAAGTTCTAATTGTGCCTCACACAAGCTGATAGCCAGATTTAATTTCTAGTGTGTTTCTTCCTTAAAAAGCTTAGGAGGTAAATGCAAGTGGCAGGTGGCAGGGTGGTGGGGGCGGATGGTGGGGGATGGCGACGGGCACGGGGGTGGGCAGAGATGGACACGGGGGTGGCGGGTGGACGGCGGTGGGCAGCGATGGGCGGATGGCGACGGGCGGCTGGCAGGCGGTGGGGGGACGGATGGTGGGGGCCAGCAGCGGGGGTGGCGGTGGGGGGGCAGCAGGCTGTCCAGCGCCCTCTCTCCATTTTGGCGCCCTAGGCAACTGGCTAGTTCGCCTTAATGGAAGCGCCAGCCCTGTTTGTATACTGTGTGGTGTATTAACTACAGCCTACTACATCTGTCGTACAGTTCAAGTATTAGATCATCATTATGCCAGCAATACATTTGCCCATTATTTTCCCTATAGTAGAGCAACATAACTAAGGGCGTTTATACACGACCCCTAAACTCCACCGCAAATGGCTGCAAGCTCCGGAGCTTAAAAATGTTTCCCCACCAGCTCCGGAGTTTGCAGAAAATTAAGTGCGACCCCGCCCACCTAAGCGCGACCCAGCGCACTTTTCATGTACCTGCTCTCCCGTGGTGACAATCCCTGATGCGGTTTTAAGGGAATGAGTGTCGGCTCTCCTCGCATCTGTTTGTTGTTTTTTCTGCCTGCCGCCCCTTTAAGAGAAGGAACCAGGAAGCCGGGCGGAATCAGGAAGAGAAGGAATCAGGAAGCTGGGTGGCTTCCGAGGTGAGCTGCATTTTTCCTCCCTTTTTTTCTCCCACCCCTCACGTAGACAGGAGCAAGGAAGTACTGAGGGGTGGGAACACAGCAAGAGCAACGAACCCCTAAGATCTCTGGTCCGAATTTAAGTGGCCAGCGGATCTTAGGGGTCATGTGAAAAGGCTCTAAGAGAGCCACTGGGAGTCAGTGAATAGAATGTTGGTCTAGGATTCAGGAGATCTGGGTTCAAATCTTACTTGGCTATAGAAGCCTACTGAGTAGGTGTGGGATAGTGAATCACTCTTTGAACACTTCATGTACCTATAAAATAAATACAAGGGTCATCTTCTTCCCAGACAAGTCTTGCCCAAGGTCTCATGGAGAACTGGGTTCCCTAGCAGTCACTTAATAGGCTATGGACTAGATTTGGTAGAACCAAGGTGCACCTAAGCAAATAGAGGGTTTAGACAGACAGTTTTCACTATGTGTGGAGAACAGACAACTTCACATGTGCTCAATGTATTCTGTGGCCCTGACTATGGAAGCTGTCCAAGATGCTCTTGATAATAACAGTTATTGGTGGCGGCGGGGGGGGGATACTTGGTACACTAATAGAAGCTTATTTTATTTTTGTGTGTCAACTTGTTTGTGTGTGTGTGTTACTATACCCTTTTTATATTGCATTCTATTTATTGTATTGTGCTCCTTCTAATATGAGGAAAGAAGAAAGATCATCAGCAAGAAACAACTCAACAGCATATATCACTAACCTAACTAAAGCTCTGGAATTGCTCAGTTTTATAATTCCTCCTTCAGTCTTTCCTGGCACATGTGATCATCTCCTGGGATTGGAAGAACTGCTCTTTACATGGAATGGTTACTGAGAAGTTAATGCATAGATTGGAGCAGGCCACTTGACCTCCTAGGGTGTGTAGTAGGCACTGCTACTAACCACTGTTACAGCCCACAGATCTTCAATGATACCATCTCACTTAGGTGACTACTGAAAAATAAGATTCTGATTTTAAGATCTCATAAATTCAGGAAAAATGAAGGGACATTAATTATCCATAAGCTGCACTGATTCCCCTTATAACCATGAGGTCTATTCATAAAGTTGGAAAAACTCTTGTATGGCACCACAATTCTAGAATACCCCAGCTAATTTGGTTCACCCATAGCTTAGGTTCAACAAGTGTAGAATCGTCAGACTGGGTGATTATTAAAACTATGCCTTAGGGCAGGGGTGCCCAAACATTTTGTAAGGAGGGCCAGATTTGGTGGCTGAGAATGTATCAGGGGCCGGTTGCTCCCCGACCCTGCCACCCCACTGTAAGCCCCACCCACTGACCCATAAGACCCACCCACTGACCCCTTGCAACCCCACCTGCAGGAAGGAAGGGGGGAACCAAGGGAGGGAGGGAGGGAGGTGGAAACCAAGAGAGGAAGGAAGGAAGGTGGGGAGCAAGGAAGAGAAGGAGGGAAGGAGGTGGGGACCAAGGGAGGGAGGAAGGAAGGAAGGAAGGTGGGGACCAAGGGTGGGAGGAAAGAAGGAAGGTGGGGACCAAAGGAAGCACAGGGAGCCATGGCAGCAGCCCGCGTGATGGCTGGCCGGCCGGCCAGCCCAGCCCCACAAGCTTTCCGGCAGTGCTGCTGGTGGTGGCTCGCCCCCTCACACACACACACAGCCCCACAAGCTTCTGCTCACTGGCCGGCCAGCTGGCCCAGCCCCTCAAGCTTCCTGGTGGTGTCAGTGTCGGCGGAAGATTTTTAAAAAAAAACATGGGGCGAAGGAGGGGGAGGGAGGGGAGGGCCAGCCAACCGCAGGCCACTCAGAATGGCCTGATGGGCCGGATTTGGCCCCCAGGCTGGATTTTGGACAGGCCTGCCTTAGGGCCTGGCCTACAGATGGACCTGCAGGGCATTTTGCAACCTCAGGATGCCCCATTAAAATAAATTAAAAAATAAAAATACATGTAAAAATAAATTTTAAAAATTCTGCAAAATGTGTAAGAGCCCTTTTACATGACCCCTCAGATCTGCTGGTAGCTTAAATTCAGATTCCCCCCCCCAGCCAGATATCATGTGGGTTTTGTTCCTCTTCCTGTGTTCCCACCCTTCCCCACTCTTTTTCTTCTGTCTGCAGTGAGGGGAGGGAGGGAAAAGGGGAGGGAAAAATGCAGGCTCACCTCCGTCTGCGATTGGAGCAACCCCGTAGGGATTCCTGTCTGTTAAAGGGGCAGCGGGGACAACAAAAACAAACAGAAGGCGAGGAGAGCCCAGCATCCACAGCTTTACAATCCGCATCAGAAGATTTTTTACCTCCGGAGACCAAGTACTTGTAAAGTGCGCTGGGGCGCACTTAAGTGGGCATGGGCATACTTTATTTTTTTTAAAGTCTGCTGCTGGTGGGAGAACAATTTTATGCTCCAGATCTGCAAGTGTTTTGCAGCAGATTTTAGAGGTCATGTAAAAGAGCTTTAAATTTTCATCCACAAAGTGTGCTCTTGCAATATAGTAGGATCCAATCTTCAGTGTCTTCTTCCCAAAACCAACGTTCAAGCAAATGAAAGCCAAAATCAATATGTGACAGCCCCCCAATCCTCATGATTTTTGTAGGGATCTACAAAATGGCATGTTCTCGGTGTGTGTTTATGTGGAATTGGCCTCCAGAAGCTCTTAAATTAGCTACCACAGATCTAATGCATTTTGTAACTAGATTGTGCTTTCTCCCCTCATTTCCTCTGCAAGTTACAACATATTAGTGGAATAGACTTTAAAGCTACTGTTTTCCAGTTCATTTCTTCCCTTTGATGGTTATGTACACAGCTTGTTATTTGAAATTGGGTAAATGTGCATGTTTGATGCAAAAAAAGAAGTTGAGTCAAATGGCAGTAATTTTACCCCATTTCAGAAACAGTCATTGTCTTCATGGTATTGTTTTTGATGCTCCTTCAAAGTAGTTAATCATGCAAATGATTAGCTTAAGCCCATCAGGGCACTTAAACTATCAAGCCCTAACAAAGACATGTGCTCCGAAAGTACAAAAGCTGCACTGCAAAAATACCCCTTACTTCCTAACTGTTTGTTAAATTGTAGTAAGTGAATGGTACCTGCCTATCAACACCAGTGGGTTCTAGAAAAACAATTTGTAAAATGATAACCAGGAAACAAGCAAAAAAACCTTTCAGAGTGTGGAATTGATTTGTTGTTGTTACATGTGTTGATGTCACTTTGGACATACAGGGAGTTATGAAATAAGGAACTGGCTGGATAGCTGATGGTTCTGGGGTAGTTAGCTTAGTGAGCGAACTTCCTACCTTTTGTATGGCACATTATGCGATGGATGTCTGCTCCTCCATTGAGGTACTTATAAGCATGATAATTACCATCCCACCATCCTTACAGGTACATCTAGTGGGAACACATGAAAGAGCCTTATTGGCTGCTGCACTCAGACCCTGGAACTCCCTTCCACTAGAGGCCAGGACTACCCCATCCCTGCTTTCTTTCCAGAAACAGGCAAGGATCTTTCTCTTCAGGCAAGCTTCCCCTGACTACCATACATGTGTTTTTCACCACTTATAACTTTGTGCCTGTATCTCTCCTTGTGGGATTACATTGCCACTGTGGGTATTTGTACACAACCCCTAAACTCCACTGCAAATGGCTCCCAGCTCCGGAGCTTAAAATTGTTTACCCACCAGCTCTGGAGGTTACAGATAATTAAGTGCAACCACGCCCACCTAAGAGCGTCCCAGCACACTTTTCAGGTACCTGTTCTCCAGAGGTGAAAATTCCTGATGCGGATATAACGTAGTGACTGCCAGGCACTCCTTGCTTCTGTTTGTTCTTTTTTTTTGCCCCCTGCCCCTTTAAGAGATCTGAATGCAGTGCCGGGATGGCAGAACAGAGGTGAGCAGCATTCTTTTCTTCCTTTTTTTTCTCCCTCCCCTCACACAGCCAGCAGCCAGGAGTGTGGAGGGGGTGGGAACGCAGGAACAGCGACAAACCCCTAAGATCTCTGGTCCGAATTTAAGTGGCCAGCGGATCTTAGGGGTCATGTGAAAAGGCTCTATGTTATCAATTGTTAGTTACCATCTCTCATAACTTTAGATGGTCCACCATACATGATTACATGGAATTTATACTCTTTTCTTAACTGTGTGCATTCTCTTTTAGCTTTATTGTTGTCTTCTAATGCTGTAGGATACCCCTCAATTCCCTGTTCTAAAACCTGAACGTGACTTAATTGTACTGGACTGTATACTGTCCCTCATTACTGTAAGCCACCTTGGGTTTGCCATGGTAGTTCAGAAGAATGGGAGAAAGATGTTTGAAAGCTGTCTCCAGTTCTGGTCCCATTGTCAACTGCCAATGCAAGGTAACCAACTCAGCCAACCGTCCGCTCTGACCCTGCTATTGTTGAATGCTGGGTTGGCCTTAAAGAAGTCTCAGCAAATCCAGAATTTGGTATTGGACAAGAAGGCAGACCTGGCCTGTATAACTGAAACTGGAGTGGGTGCAGAGGGAGTCTTAGCCCTCTCTCTAATCTGCCTACCCAGCTACACCATCCAACATCAGGGCAGACTGAAAGGGCAGGAGGTGGGAAGTAGCCATTATTTATAGGAATACCACTGAGGCTGTCAAGTTCTCTGTCTTGACAATTCCAGGTCTGGAGGCCCTCCATGTGATAGCTGAAACCAGTGATGATTTTGGGATCACGCTGGCTTACCGCTGTCCTTGTGATCCATTGCTTTCCCTTTGGGAGCTTTTGTCTTGGGGGTGATGTAGAGGTCTCCCAGGGTTTGTGTCCTGGGAGACTTCAACATACACACCAAGGCACATGTTAGTGGTCCAGCTCTAGAGTTCTTGCAGACCATGCCTTCCTTGGACATATCCCAGTTAAACTACAATCCCACCTCTGTGGCTGGTCATACCCTAGACCTGGTGTTTTCCCTGGAAGAGGGAGAGAATGATTGTGACTGATCTTCAGGTAGTCTCCTTGTCATGGTCAGGCCAATATAAAGGCACTCTGCCTTCACAGGGAGCAAGGATTCATTAAGATGGTCTGCCTGGTTTGGTTAGCGCTCCTGTCGATGCTCTGACATGCTACTGCCACCAGGGCAGCTGACACAATTGCTTCTAAATGCCCCCTACCCTGCCAAGTTTGCCCTGCCCTTTAGTATGGTCAACACATCTGGGTGATAAAGCAGGCTAAAGAACATCTGGAGGTGGGCTCTGAGAGAAAATAACTAAAATGCTGCAAGGATCCCATCTAATATCTATCAAGCCAAAGTTAAGGCTGCCCAAAGATCACATTATGCTGTCCAGATCAGTGAATCTAGTAACCATCAGGCTGAACTCTTTTGTACTGTACATGATTTATCCAGTGACAGTTGCAGTGATAGGCCTCCAACTAGCATATCTTGTGACCAATTTGTGGCCTTTTTAAAATTCAAAGTAGAGACCCTTTGCAAGGACCTAGACCACCACCCTTTGGTGATATTACCATTCAAGGCTGCATCGTCTTGCCCAACATTATTAACACACTTCCAAACAGTGACATCCCCTGAAGTGGACAGGGCACTTGATTGCTGCAAGGCCACCTCCTCCTCCCTTGATCCTTGCCATTTATCTACCAGTTGCCAATGTTCGATTCATTGTAAGATCTTGGAGAGTGTGGTGGCAGATAAGATTAGGGACTTCTTTGATGAAACCAACACTCTTGATTCATTCCAATCTGAGTTTAGGCATGGCACTGAAACAGCACTGGTTACCCTGCAAGATGACCTTATGAGGAAGGCTGATGAAGGCAAAATGTCCTTGTTGGTTCTCCTCAGTCTCTCAGTGGCCTTTGATACTGTTGACCATGGTATCCTGCTGGGGAGGTTCTCTGAGATGGGAACAGAGGCCCCATCTTGGAGTGGTTCTGTTCTTTCTTGGAGGACTGACCCCAGAGACTGGAGATTGGTGAGATGCAGTCTACCCGTGGATCCTCAAGTGTGGAGTTCTATAGGGGTTGATCATCCCACCAATGTTATTTAATATCTATATACGGCCACTGAGAGGGGTCATTGGGGGGTTTAGAGCTTCGTGTCCTCAGTACACTTATGACACCCAGCTCTATTTCTCTTTTCCATCTTCTGCAGTGGATGCTGTTCCATCCTTTGAGCGCTGTCTGTATGTCTGATCTGGGATGGATGAGGGCGGGCAGACTGAGGCTAAATCCAGACAAGATGGAAGTACTCTGGGTGGGGGCTCCTACTGTCAATCGGTTCAGAAACACCCTCTCATTTGGGTGGTGTGACTCTTCCTGCTAAGAATGTGCTCAGCCTGGGCATTCTTTTGGACCCAGTGCTATCTATGGAATCTCATGTAGAGTCGGTGGTCAATTCCACCCATTTCCATCTATGGCAGATCACCCAGCTGCATCTCTACTTGGACACTGGGGCTCTCACCATGCTGGTCCATGCATTGGTAGTCTCAAGACTGGACTATTGGGACATGTGCGGCTCTACTAAAAGACTACAGCTTGTCCAGAACATGGTGGCCAGATTGCTGGCTGGGACTAGGAAATATAACCATATATCACCAGGGCTGGTTGCCACTGTCTGGCTTCCAGTTAGTTTCTGCATCAATTTAGGACCTCGCTACCTGTCAGAGTGCCTTCTCCCGATGAAAACCCCCCGTAACCCCCCCCCCCCCCCCCCCCCCCTTTTGGAAAAATTAAACCCCCCCGGGCCGGGGGGGGGGGGGAGAGACACTAGAAATAGGGCCTTTTCCATCACTTCCCCTCACCTGTAGAATAATCTTCCACTAGAGATAGGCCTCCCTCCCACACACTTTGGCTGCCTTTAAAAAAAAACTATTGAAAACATGGTTGTTCAAACAGGCATTTCCTCAGAGTAAAACATAGATTTGGCATTTGCCCATTAAAATAATATCCATTAATATAACATCGGTTACCATGATTTTATGTGGTTTTGCCTGCCAACAATTTTATAACTTTATAGTTTATAACTTTAGTGTCGTATGTTACTTCGATTTCACTTTTAATTCATCTACAGGTATTTGATTTCTATTTCTATTCCATTGTTCATTCATTCATTCTTTATTATGCAGCCATAGACCCGATTTAAGAGCACAGAAGGAAAATTAGTAAAAGCAAATAAATAAATAACAAATAAAAACAAATAATTTTATTGTATGAATTGTATGTGGGTATGTTTGTATTTTGATCAGCTGTTGTTAGCTGCCCAAAGTGGCCTCGCTGCAAGATGGATGGTATAAATAAATAAATAAATAAATAAATAAATAAATAAATAAATAAATAAATAAATAGGGTCAGAAAGGAGAATGTAGTCCTTACAATTTCCTTACATTCATGGACCTGAAAATAATCATCAACATTTTGTATTGTTACAACAAGATCGTCTAAAACCTTGCAGAACTCCTTTCCTGATGCTCTCTCTCTCTCTCTCTCTCTCTCTGTGTGTGTGTGTGTGTGTGTGTGTGTGTGTGTAAAACACCCTAAATTAGTGTTGGCCAATCTATGGCACAGGTGCCAAAAGCCCTTTCTGTATTGGTACTTTGCAAAAAAAAAATTAGTGGGTTTTGAATTGCAGCTTGGGCACTCTGTCTTTAAAAAGTTGGCCATCACTGCCCTACATTCTCTGTTCAGCATACCAGTGACCATGCTGCCTGGGGAATTTTGATGAAAAGAAAATCCCCAAAAAGGTACCTTTTGTGGGGAAAATCACTGCTGCTAACAATGATTCGACACAGAACACACTTGTTTTCCTTCAGGATCTCCCTGGCAGAAGGGAAGCAGAAGTCAACTCATAGTCGGCTAATCAACACAGAAGCTGTGAAATTGCCAATCTTGATAAGTGGCTTACGAAACCCTAATGAACTCACAGCCAGGGGTTGAGTTCCCTGTCAAGTGAAGAACTTAATATGTTTTCAGAAATATCTGTTCTGTTTGGGGCTTGTGGGGGGTGGGAGGTCTACCACCTGCAAAATTGATGCTCAAGGTAATAGCACTCAAAATCAAGAGCAAAGTAATTCTATTTAATCTCTTCTTAATCATATTCCACTCTTGCTGATGACTGAGAACAATATGTTGGTGATTCAGATAATATGTATGTGATATTGATGGTGGACTGAGGGGCTGGGGGACAGAGAGACATAGAAAATAACACACAATGAGTTCAAAAGCAAAGGGGCATATTGATAATGAAGAACTGACAAGGTGGATTAATGTGGTGGAACAACAGGAACAGAACCTCTAATAACTCTTCTTTGCTGTACTTCACTAAATACTGATTTTATAGGACACGGGTTTCCAAACTAAAAGCGTGCTGCTTACATACCAACCCATAGCGCTTAAGGATACTGAGATATTTTTCTACTAGGACTCCCAGATGCTCTACTCATTGGTTATGCAAGCTATGGTTGGCTGTGGTCACTGTCTCTGCTTCTCTTCCATGAGTCAAAATAATCTGCCTTTTTAACTCTTAAAGCCATGCCATTTCCTTATATGGAAGCAGCCTTCCCTCTTTCGTCTATGTAATAGGCACTCACAATGGCCAAAAAGAAATCAACCCTTGACAAAGAAGAAGCACAATTTTATCCTCGAGAATTATTGTCACCCTAGGAGAGCCCGTTCTGAGCCTATAGCAGTGTTGGCGAACCTATGGCACAGGTGCCAATGGTGGCACTTGGAGCCTTTTCTGTGGGCACCCGACATCGCCCCTTCACAGCCACCTGGATTCAGGTTCAATTGCTGTATAGGCACTTCGTGAAAAATTAGTGATTTGGAATTGCAATTTGGGCACTCGGTCTCTAAAAGTTTCGCCATCACTGGCCTATAGGCCTTTCCCTGAAAAGCTGCTGACTGCAGTTCAATCAACTGCCACATGGGGCCGCTATGGCATGGATTTCAACACGTTTGACACCTGCCTCCCCACACCCAGATCAAGGCGAAAGCATACAGCATTTTTTCTGTGTCCAAATATGTTAGACTGAAAACTGAGGGTCGTCTTATACACGGAAGTAAGATGAGGAGACGAAATTGTAATTTGGGGTTGAAAAAACAGAGGTTGTCTTATACATGCAGGCATCATATAGATGGAAAAATACGGCATATAATATATATTTCCAAGTGAATAGCTCCTGCAGATTGATTAGTAAGCCTGAACCGATAGTAATGTTTATGTTATTCTACTGCACTAGGCAGTAAATTTCCCTAAATCCCTTTGAGGAAGGTTTGGGGGAAAAGTAAAGTCTGAAGAAGATGAATAACGCCGACACTGAATAAACAGTAGAATCATTAAAGGGGGGGGGGCTCCCATCATTATATTTTTAAGTGAAGCCACTAGGCAAAAGCATTCTGTTCCAGAGATGCGGGATCAATGAATTCTTGGCACTGCATGGGAGGAATTTCAAAACTTTCCATGCAGTGTGTAATCAGAAAAGAAGGATATATATACAACCTTCAAAAGGTAACAGAAAGTGAAGGACAGGCATACAATTCAGTATCTTTATAGTATCAAGATAGCTTTGTGTCCATTTTGGTTTTGAGGGTTGCCTTAGACGTCACTTAGTGAAGCCTTTGAAAGATTAGCCTTCGGGTTTAGACTCCTCAAAATCCATTCTTTTGGAATAATCACAATGGCTTCAAAGGATGACTCCAGAGTAAGAGGTCAGAACTTCAACCCCCTATGATTTACGTTAAAGGAAGGGAATCAACTGCAAACGTTCTAGCTGTGTTCTGTGATCCTGATTTGTTCCTAATATTCTTTAAAATTTTGCTTAGTTTGGGGTAACATAAACCTTTGGTTGCAGTTGCTTTCGCTTTCCTGGGCAACGGTTTCCTTTCTTCTCCTTGCATTTCTTTCCTCTCAAGTTACAAGCCTCTAGAGCTGATGAATTTTTAACAATCTTGATCAAGCTATCTATATGTCTACTTGGCGTTATCTGCAGAATGTATGACCTGACTTTTGAAAGAGTTGCTTCTCTCATCAAGATGCTGGCGGAATGATGTAGCACAATCCTAGAAGAGATGTACAGTAGCAAGAGCTAATGGGCTGCAGTGGCAATCACAGTGGTCCTTTAGAGGACACCCCAGTGAACTCCAAGGCCAGGATCTATAGCATCAAAAAAGATCACATGCAGAAGGTGCAGTATGTCCACACTTTGCTTTTATGCCATTTGTGCAAGCAGACATACATGAGCTCATAGTGCCAGTGTAATGCTGCCTATTAGTGATCAATAGTTTGTTTACTGGAACTACAGTACTTGACACATAAGAGACTTTGCCTTAATGCGCCAGTACAGTGTTATGCTTTAACTAATATCCTGTCTGGAATGTTGTACTTCCCATAGAATTGGGTTGGATGAGCACAAGTTTTAAGATTAAACTTCAGAACTTACTATGAAGGCTTACTTCATAGTATAACCTTAGTTAAGGAAGTAGACGGGTCAGAGAAGGAAGCCACTAAGAACTGCATGTTTGATCGCTGTTAAGAGCTGTGGGCAGTCCTAAATAGACATCTTTTGAACTGAGCTGCACTTTGTATATTTTTGAGTGCCTGTGGAATATCTGGCGGTGGAGCCAGAGGTCGGAAGTTCAATTGCTCACTTTGCATCACAGTAGAGGAAGCCTGTATGGCCTTAGGCAAGCTGCAAAGTCCCAGAATGTCTCCAAAGAAGAAGGGAATAGTGAACCACTTCTGAGCGTTCTCTACCTAGAAAATTCTGGAAAGCATCCCCATAAGTTCAGATTTATTTGATGGCACACCATTAAATTAATAGGGTTTTCAAGCTAAGTGGGAATTTACCGAGTGATTCTACCACTATTACCACCACCTCCTCAGTGAGTTTCCCTGGCCAAATGGGGATTCAAACCCAGATCCCTTATTATTTATTTATTATTGATCTGTAACTCTATCCACTATATCTGGATGTTGAGTCATGGCAACTGGGCTTCTTTTCTTGAGAGATCAAAACATTTTGCTACTCATCCAAGCAGCTTCGTCTTGATTGTAGCTTACCTGTTGTATTATACTACACCTGTAGTTCCCAACCCTGGCCCCCCCAGATGCTCTTGAACTACAACTTCCAGAAATCCTGGCCAGCACAGCTAGTAGTGAAGATTTCTGGATTTTAGTCCTAGAATATCTGTGAACCCAAGGCTGGGAACCATAGTACACAGTACTACACTGAATCTGAAGGAAGAGAGCAAGAAGCATAGAATGGTGACATTTCTATGCATTGTTTCATGTCTTGTCCTCTGTCAAAGGGACCCTGACTAACAGTTTTATGTGTACCAAAAGTGAAATTCAGGACTGTTTTCACTTTGGTTCGCACTTCAAAGATAATTTCATGTCCCCAAGCCAAAGCAATTAGTGGCTAATATCCCTGGGCAGATGGTAGCATTGTCAAAACAAATATTGCTCATTGCATTTTAGTCCTGCAGACATTTGTGTATGTAGTTGACATTCTAAATATGAGTTGATAACAAGCTATGCCAGTAGACTAAGTATGTAAAACAGTGAAGAAACGTTTTGATCAGATGTATCCCAAGGCTACATCACCTTTGGAACTTTCTACCAGATAAGTGTTTCAATGTTTTTGAAACTATCATCACCGTATTGCTTTTAAGTCAATAAGAGGAAACTATTCCTAGTGATTTAATATCATCTCAATACTGATTTCAACTGGGAATGTGAAATAAGCCCCAGTAAAGCAACCCTGAGCCCCTTTACTCTACTTGCATCTTTTATATTCATTCCACTCCAAATTTAAAGGGCTGAGGTGAGGAGTTGTCCATTGATTCATTTTGTATTATTTGTCATCCTAACAACCCCCAACATTTCATATCTGGTCAAAACCAAAAAGAAATAAAAAATGAAGAAGACAAAAATGTTGTGGCATATCCAAGACTAGCTGCTGTGTTTTAATGTGAGCTTTCATGGACAAGTCCACTTCCTTGGCAATAAGGGTGGAGCTAATGTTTCAGGGGTGGCTTTAGCAGTTCCATACATGCCCTTGAGTTTCCATGACCAAGGAGAGAACGTAGAACTTCAAAGATGGAAGACCTATGGGTCTTCAGATCTAGCCAGGACCTGTCAAGGAGGCACCGTGGGGAATTGAACTCCCAACTTCTGCCCCCCACAATCGGAATTCTAAACCATTGAGCTAAATTCCAACACAGGTGTCCTAAATACAACCTCATCATTCATCATGTTTCCTGATGAATTTGGCCAATTCATCAAAATTCATCAATTGGTGTTCATTATAAATAAAGTCCCCAGAAGAATTGAAATTGATGAATTTTTAGTGACAATTCATCAGGCTATAAAATGCCCCCCAAAGGCACCTAGAGACACCAAATTTGGACAAAGGCAACTCCTGACTCTCTTCTACAATCCCTCCAAATTTGGGTTTCTCCATCCTAGTTTCTGAAGAGCACTTTCCTAGGAGGCTCCACTTAGTGGGTGTATAACTCAGGTGTCTGAAATCGAATCTTCACCAAACCTAGGGGGATTGCAAAGGAGAACTGGGAGAAGCCTCTCTGCAAATTTGATATCAAAAAGGTGTTGGGAGGGCTTTCCTTTTGGGAGCTGTTTGGGGATGCATAGCTTGGATGTCTGAACTCCAATCTTCACCAAATTTGCAGGGTCTGTAGGCAGGAGTTAGAGGACTCTTTTCTGCAAATATGGGGGCTCTAGGTGTTGGGGAGTTATTTTTAGAGCATCTAAAAAGGGCGATGTATTGATTCATTGACTCATTGATTCATCAATTTGTCACTGGAAATTCATCAGTTTGTCAATTCATTGATTTGTCGGATTTGACGAATTATGGATCACCATTTTTAAAATTCATCATCCCCATCAATACTAGGAAGCAAGGGCTTTTTGAAACAAAACAGTTTTAGTTGACCATTGGAGGTGCAATAGACATGGAGACAGCTTAACCTCTCCTGCAAGTGATCTCCATAGTTAGGAAAGAAAACTCCATCACATACATTAACCAACCTAACTTTTCTGGATGTGAAGACAACAAGGCCTCTGTTAAAGACCTCATACTCCATGGGTGCAATTAACCTTTGATGCATGTTGGGTTGGCTCAAAATCAAACAGCAAATATTCATGTCAATGCAGAGCCACCATTTTCACGCCAGTTTTCCAATTCCAGGTAATCATTCAGATCTTGGGAAAGTTACTTTTTGGACTATAAATCCTATAATTCCATGCTGTCTTGGACATTCTTAGACTTGTTCTCCAAAAAGCATAACTTTTCACATTTCTTTACTCAACCCATTACTTTACAGTTGCAATCTGCCTAATCACTCTCTTTAGTGCTTTCCATTGTTGCTTCAAGAGGAGAAAACAAAAAGCAATTCTAATTCAACACTAATTGGTAGGGGTTCAAAAACAGACTTTAAAAGTTAAACACTCAAAGGTTACACCTCTCTCTCTCTCTCTCTCTCTCTCTCTCTCTCTCCTGAGTAGGAACATGAAAAACATAAAAAGTTGACTGATGATGAGTTAGATAATTGGTTTACCAATTACAGCATTGTCCATTATGTAGAGAAGGGATTTCCTAAGCCTAGCAAACCTTGGTGGTTTTTCATGCAAGTACTAGCATGTTCATCAGCTGTTTGATACAGTATTTGACAAGTTTCTTTGTGATCCCGCTCAAATAAATTTGTGATTTTGGATGACTTCATATCAAGAAGGAAGTGAAAGAAAAATGCTTCCCTATCTCTATATAATATTTTCCTATTTACAAAAGTTGTCTTCTACTGACTGCTCTAAACGAACCCGGGATAAACTGAGATTCTATGAGTCATATACAGTCCTCCACGACCCACAAATTGTGACCTGCCGAGTGCTTGATGTTGTCTTTCTCTTGCTGTCTTAGATTGGCAGCTAAAATCATCTGGCAGCAGAGTTATAGATGAAATACTGGATGGAATGCCTCACTTTGAGTTCTATAATGGAATATAAGACAGGCTAGAAATGAACTGAACTGAACTGAAATGGGAGTTTTACCAACAATCTGGTGGGTATCATATAATCTGGCAGGCTGCTTAATCTAGAAGTCATTCTTCAGAGTACTAGAGTGAATGAAATTCAAAAGTGGGTGATCAATAGGCACATGCTGCAAGGCTGATAAAGTGGTACAGCTTGTGTTGCTGAATTGAGAAATGAACAACAAAAAAGGATTCCCTTGGGCACTGGGCTTTTAATTCACTTAGTTTGCCCTGCATCTGTACGTGCTTACAAATGAATCCCTGGTAGGTGATGTATATTTCTTGTGACGTGCCACACACCACATTGCTTGCAAATTACAAAGTTGTGTTTATAGAGGTATTTCCTGGTTTTCTCTCAGATGATGATTTTTGAAAATCTGAATTAACTCTGCAAAGCTGCCTTTTTAAGTGAGCATGCATGACAAACAGATTGAGAAATAATAATACTTTTTAGTACAGTATCCCCACACTTTTGAGGAGTGCCCAGAGCAGAATTGTGCTAGACCAGAGACCCATAGATAAATCCCAAAAAGCTTTGTGCTTCACGGGGCAGTCTAAGAATGGACTGCCAATGAGAAAGATTTGCCCAGTTAATTTGCGCTATCCCAGATTTCAACCACTGACCATGGATTACTCCTGTGAGGTTGCTCTTTTTTTAAAAAAAGCACCGACCAGCCAGCTGAGCCCCGCATGCAGGATAGTAGGTGCGAGGGTTTTAAAAAAAGCACTAACTGGCCCACACTACAGCTGATCGGTGTTTTTTGTTAACCACACATAAGTGAAACCTGCCAAGTAGAGTTCTCATTAAACTTCTCAAGTTTCCTTGTTAGTTCTCCCCTGCTATAGGTATCATTTCTGCTTCCTGGGGACAGAACTTTGTTTGACTTTTTGAAAGGAAATATTGCATACATGCTTCAGCTGAGGAATTCACAAACTGATGCCATCGGGGATTTCACATCACCTTGGTGAACTCAAAATTATCTTGGTAGCAATTTGTTTCCAGATGCATGACTTTTGTTTCAGAAATCCACAAAGTATCACCCACTAAGGAAGTATTTGTAGCCATACCCCCAAAGATCAAAATGTAGTAAGTTAGCATAATCTTTACAGTTTTTGCAAGGTAACTCTTCCCTCTGTCATTTCTTCAGAGTAACTTAAATAGTTACCTTTGTCAATTTAAAAAGCATACATGTGCTTTTTAAAGCACACAAGCAGATTGAACACAATCTGCTTGTGTTCAAAATATCTTTTCCTTCCTTTCACTGTCTTGCCACCTCAGGGGACAGCATAGGGCAAAGCATCAGCTACCACCTGAACCCATGTGATATTCCTTCTCCATTTAGAAAACTGAAAACTGCAGGCTCCTCTTCAAGTATCTGAAAGTGGTATTGCAGTTCCACTGATGAAGAGTGTATTCTCTTTCATTTGATCCTTGACATGTAGATGCAGACCATATTTCTAAATCAACTATGTGAATATGGCTAAATTAGACTATACTGCTTCTTTCTTCATTTTTGCTACTTAGGTATATTATCTAGAACAGTGATGGTGAACCTTTTAGAGACTCAAACTGCAATCCAAAACCCACTAATTTTTCACAAAGTACCAATACAGCAATTTAACCTGAATATAGGTGGCTGGGAAGGGGCAATGTCAGGTGCCTACAGAAAGGACTCGAAGTGCCATAGATTTGCCAACACTGATCTAGAGGTTGAGACATGGCAACTGGACTACTGTTCTTGAGAGATCAAGACATTTTACAACTCATCCGAGAAGCTTCTTCAGTCTGAGGAAAGTTAGTGGCAAGTCCTGCAATTTATAGTTCACCTTGACTTCACACCATCCTGGTCTGAATAAGCTCATTAGGTGGACAATGTCTTGGGTTGCGTAAAACTCCCACCTATGCAACCCTTCACAACATCCATTGATAGATGTGGCCTTGCTGCATTAGAAACAGTTGGACTTTGTATGCCCTGCATCCTTTTATTTCTTTTGTGTTTTTTCTCTATTCCTGTATCTTTTTCACATTTTTTGATAATAAAACCAAATAAAATTGTAGATTGCTACAATTGGCCTAATGTTTTAAAAATCACATTCTACTACTGTATTCTGTATGCTATTGGGGATGGAAAAACCTGTCAAGTTCACTAGATAGATAGATAGATGATAGATAGATAGATGATAGATAGATAGATAGATAGATAGATAGATAGATAGATAGATAGATAGATAGATAGGTAGGTAGGTAGATAGATAGATAGATAGATAGATAGATAGATAGATAGATAGATAGATAGATAGATAGATAGATAGATAGATAGATAGATAGATTATATACAGTTATAGAGAGCCTCGTGGCACAGTGGTTAAAAAAAAACAGAAGGGGGAAAACTAATTTAGTACAATTAAAATGGCCATGAAATACAAAGGGATTCAAACCTAGCACTTTCATAATTTTGGATTTCAAGTCCTGGGGGTAGGTGGGAGAATCTATTCATCCTAATTTCTATGTTGTTGTTTTTAAATCTCAAGTTTCTATTATGAATGCAAAGAAATATCGAGATTTTAACATATTGTTGTAAGAATGGCACTCTCCAGAAAATGCATTCTTGGATTGTGTTCAGATGAGATGATCTGAAAATAGACTTGAATCAGGACTTGGATCCAGAGCCTAGAAGCGCTGCATTTTGGGACTATAAATGCCAAAATGCCCCACTGGGGTCCTAGTAGATGTAGTCCAAAAAATAATTAACATTTCTTAGGTCTGTTTGGATCACAACCTGATAAAATCACCAGATTGTAGCCAATATTCACTTTGCACTGATAGGAAGTATTTTAAGACTTTGAAATATGAACCTAATTCAGCTGTTACCTTCCCAACTGTAATCAAGAGGCTTAGGGGCCTATCACTCTCAGCCACCTTATTCTCCACATGGAGAGATCGATGTATCTGGAAAGGATGTGACTGTGTCCAGAATTTTCATAGAATCATACGCCCAGCCACTGTTCAATGAAGGAATCCAAATCAAAGCAGATCTGAGAGATGGTTTTTCAATGATCACTGAATGCCGTCAACACTGAAGCACTCACCATCTCCTGTAGTTATTGGTCCTATTGCTGTACTGTTCCAACAGTTAAGAAATTTTCCCTGATTTCCATGTCCATGTAGTCTTCACAACATCTTTCCCCTTCTCCTTTTTAGAAATATCTTTCTCACTATACATAAGGTGAATGTAGAGAAGGGAGGTACTAATAACCACTCCCTGTGCATGCTAAGTACCTCTGGAAAGAGACAATACTTCAATTAACTCTATCTTTGCTTTCAAATGAATTGCACAAGGGGGACAGCGGGAGCTTGGACACATTCCTTCTCATCTACCAGCTAAGACAAAAATCCTAGTTAAGTTGAAAGGGAGTTTTTTAAGCGCCCTGAACAATTATAGCCATCACAGACACAGAACAAGCCCATAAATTAAACAAGCACAATGTCATCTTATGCACAACGTCATCTAATGTCAGAGTGGATGAAATCCTGGTCCATAAAGACATCCTAGTGGAGATCTTTGCCAATTAAAGTCTCCTTCCTGGTCCTGCAACTCAACAACCTCCTAATCATGAAAGAGATTCCACAGGAGCTCAAGACTTTAATGTAGGGTAGGGATATGAAATATTTTATTTCCAAACAATCGTGATGGCTGATAATGTCATTAGTTGACATGGCCCAATTTACAGAGTATGACATAGCCAGCACATTATGAAGTTCATAAATATCAGTATCCAATAATATCCAATAATAATGTCAGTAATAATGTCAGTGCTTCTAACCAGTATCCTGTTCATTGCTAGGAAGTTGTAATAATAGTACCATGAACTCTAGCTAACTATTATGCAGGCTGAAACTGTCTCCTATGCAAGAAAGTATGCCCCCCTTCTTGTTCAAATTCTAGGGAAGCCCTACCATTTGCTCAGCAAATTATTGTGCATGAAGAACTGGGCAGCAGGATACTAATTTCTCAATTTGAATAACTCCGCCTTTACATCCTTGTCTTCTCCCTTCCCCTCCATCCAGTGATTTTGCTGCACCCCATTTGAACCTGACATTTCCCTGTAGCTGGTTCCCACACCACAACCCTAAGCTCCACACACGTTCATTATTCATTTATCCCATGTGACACCCAGATTTAAATATTGTTGTACTAGTAGTACAGAAACACCACTTTCCCTTTCTGAATATCATGATGACATTCTATCCAACATATTTCCATGCAGGCCGCTACTGCAGATGTTATTGTGCATGGGTCATGCACCTCTGTGTTCTCATCACACTTCTTACCTGGTGTACTTAACTGGCCCATTGGGTATTTTGACCCTTTTTTTCCATCTGGAGCTGGACTATTGGGGCCCATGGGCCTGATCTGAAGGGGCCATAACATGACAAACTCAATATATTGTTGCATAATCAACTGTATAAATCTGCATTAGCGTTCCCCAAGGCTTAATATATTAAAATGTTGTTCGGCAGTTGTCAAGTTTTCGATCAGGAACATGCATTTCAATATTTTCAGCCTGTCACGTGGATCCTTCTTGTTGTTTGCAGGGATCATTTCTGCTAATGGTAATAGCATTGTTGTTATTCTTATTATTTATGGAGATAGAAAGACCCATGCCTTGTAGCAAGAAGACAGTGACTCATTTGCTGACAAATTATCATGACTTCTTTTTAAAGCAAAGCTATGCAAGTCATTGCAAAATTTACTAGCCCCTGGCAACCCTTAAAGCCTGTCAGGACCGCATATCTCTGATGCTGAATACTAATAAATTGGCAGAAGTTTATGTAGCTGAGGTATTTGGTATCTAAGCAAGTAATATGCCTGTCTGAGCTTTTCATCCACATCCATAATCATACAGAACTTTTTGGGTAGCAGTCAAGATCCTTGAGCTGCCTAGATGCCCTGAGCACATCCAATCTCGCCAGATTTCGGAAGCTAAGCAGGGTCGGGCCTGGTTAGTACTTGGATGGGTGACCACCAGGGGATACCAGGTGCTGCAGGCGTCTGGAGTAGGAACTGACTGGCAAACCACTCCAGCCGGTGCCCCTACTATCTGGGAGGCGGGGGGGGCTTGCCGTGGCCCTTCCACTTTGAACTGCCCCACTAGCCAGCATGCCAATCATCTGGGCAGTGGGTGGGGGAAGTGGGGGAAGTGACATAGCCCACCACTTTGAACTGCCTCAGCAACAGAAGCAGCTGCGGAGGCTGGCTTGCTCACAAAGCAGGGGGTATGTGGGGGGGGGGGGTCTGCAATTGGTCCTGGGGGCCAGATTCAGGACTCTGAAGAGCCGCATCTGGCCCCTGGGCCTTAGATTGAGGACCCCTGGTTTAAGGGGAGTGCAACAAAAGAGAAAGCCATCCTGTGTTTCTACATAGTGGATTATTCTTCATAGAGGGACTCAGAAAAGACACTCCCCAGTAAAACCCAGGCAGCTGAGTATAGCAAGGGGCACTGAAAATCATCATCAGTCAGGTGCTGACTTGCAATGTTTTTATTTGCATTTTTAGTTTTGTATTATGTTCTTGTTGTATTTTATATTGTAACAGTTTGTTTTATGTTTTGAACAACCTTTTGTTAGATCGGTGGTATATAAATCAAATAAATAAATAAATAGAATTCCTTCCAAGAAAACTCCATGGACATGGGGGTCATGGAACGTCGGTCATGACTGTAACAATGCAACACACACACACACACACACACACACACACACACACACACACACACA
>JAHTLZ010000129.1:93627941-93663592 GCA_023846285.1 Phrynocephalus versicolor
CAACTGTGAAGAAGCTACAGTTCTCCTCCTAAGTACAGACTTGACTTATGCAGCAGGGCATTGAGAGACTTGGGTGCCAGGGTTGGCAAACCCCGTGCTCCTATCCCCTTGTTTGTGCTGCTGTTGCTGTTGTTGTGAGTCCATCTCACTCCTTTCCTTGCCACCATAGAGATAGTCCTCCTCCTTGTATAGCCTAGTGGGCTGGGCTGTGGGCTGTAAAACTTAAGTCAGAGCAACCCAGAGCCCTATGCCATTCCCATCCTATTCCCTACCAAAACTATTCCTGGCTGTATACTAGCTACTAGGTACGTAGGTACAACGTAGCTTTAACCACCTCAGGCTCTAACTGTAGTGCTCCTAATGCTGCTGACCAATCCATGCCCAAAAGCAGGGTTGCATTGGCTTTGGCTTTATTGCTGCTTGTCCTTTACGTGTGTGTGACTTTGTCTGTGAAGTGTGAATGCGAACTGAAGCCAGAAGGACCTTGGAGATGGGGGGGGGGCAATTTGAGAGTACTAGAGGAGTAGAGTAGACCCCTCATCCAGATTTGGGGAGGAACGGAATGTCTTTCTCCTGCTGCCTCTGAGAGAGGTGGAGGGGAGATGGGATGGATTCAAAACCAAACAACGAAAAAGTACAACAAACAGGCACGTCAGCCAGACCAAGTAGGGTGGCTGCTGGCTGGTTCAGCATCAGCAGATTCAGCACAGCAGCAGACCAAGAGGAAAACGAAAGAAATGCAAATTTGTTTCTACCCCACTTTGTTTGCTTAGGATGCACTAGCCTTGTAGTACAGCAACAAGTCCATCACCCAGGCAACTGTATTTCGCCTGCTCGTTTGCGGGACCCGCGCCCGCCCGCGCGCCTGCGCGCTAGCCACTCCCCCTGCCGCTGCCGCCGCCCACGCATGTCCCCCCGCGCCCCTGCCACCCGCGCTACGCCCGCAAGCCGCCCGCAAGTCTCGATCGGACGTCAAAATGCACGAAATCGCGGCAGAAACGAAAACGAAAAAAACGAAAAACGAAACGACTAATTTTTTCGATTTTTCGCGAAAACGGAAACGAAACGACTCGGACCCTAGCCGAAAACGAACACGAAAACGAAGTTTTTTTTCTGAGTCGTGCCCATCTCTAGTGCCAGGTTTTCAGCAAGGGCAATGAGTTGTCAAGTCAGAGCTTGTCCAGATGGGCAAATGTACAGCAGCAAATTAGCACAGTGGGCATGTTTTGTCCTGAAGGGGACCAGAGCTTACTGATATTAACATCTACACTGAACTGCAAAAAGCTTTATGTTGAAAATTGCTTCTCCTGGTGTCCTTGGAAAGAAATCAGTATAACTTCTTTCCCAAACAAAGCTTTGCTTCTTGAAGAGTCACCAATTTTTAAAAAGTTAATTAAACTCGTCCAAACTGGCAGCCTTTGACACACAAGTGAACTCTGTGGCTTTAAGCTTTGGCTTCTGTAAAACAACAAAAACAAAAAACCCTGATTCAAAATAACACAAGCCGCCCAAGGAGATCAAAAAATCACAGAAGGCAAGGGAAACGGCAAGGCAGTGATCTGATATAATTCATCCTTGAATCATCTGGTCAGCAAAGAAAATAACCAACAGGAACCAGATGCTTTTGCCTCCATGTCAAGAAGCTCTCCAATTGCTCCAGAGGTGGAACATGAGGACATTTCCTAAGCACTTGAAAATTGAAGGTTTTTCAGAATAATTCACTTGGCAATTGAGCAGAAGGCTATTCACCACAGATGGACTGCCGTTGCTCAATAGTTCTTTGATTGTCCATATCGTTGCAACTTTATGCAGCACTTGAGAGACATTTCAACATTGACCTTCCAATGATCCCTTTCTTCATTTTTAATATATCACTTGATGCAGACAGTTTGATTTTTTGATCTAAAATTAATTAATTTCTCAGCTTTGCTTTCATGTACATCACTCAAAACCTAACAGCCCTACCTTTCCTCTGTGTTTTGTTTAACAAAATTACTGCTTTAGGGGAAAATGAATGGGAATCTTTTCACAAATTCTCCAGTTGTCTAAAAGCAACCTCCTATATGGTCCCCTGGGAGCCACTGGCACATTTGCCACAGACTGAAAAATGTGAGAGGTCTTGGAAATATACCTGTTCATGTGGTATCCTTGGTTTGACTCTCTCTCTCTCTCTCTCTCTCTCTCTCTCTCTCTCTCTCTCTCTCTCTCTCTCTCTCTCTCTCTCTGTGTGTGTGTGTGTGTGTGTGTGTGTGTTTGAGACCTGAGAAGAGGACCTAAAAGGGTTGTGTCTAAAAAATGTGGGGGGTGATAAAGGCTGCTCCAAAGCTTCCCTCATATCAGGGCTATGGTGCAGGATTGGGAAGACTTTTCATACTGTGTATCCAAAACATTCCACTCTCTGCTCATCAGACAGATCAGAGCTCCAACAATGAAGAGAGAGGGCATGAAGAAAAAATATTTGAGGACAACAGACTATCTCACCATCAAACTTCAAAGCTATTCCTGGGCCCTCCAAGGGAATGTCCAGTCTCTCACATTGTTTCCATTACAGCATCTCATATATTGTATCCAGCATGCCTACTGAATATGCAGACTAGGGGTCCTGGAACCTAGTGCAATTGTCCACAAAGTGGTAGCATGTCCTTATATTGTGCACAGGTTTTTATCCATTTACTTTGTTCTTCATTCATTTCTAACACTTCTAGCTAAATGTATCTTTCTTCCAAATGTTCCATTCTTTGGGTAGTCTGTATTTCATTACAAAATGTCTCTTTCAATCATACTACTTCCAGAAGGAGTGAAGAAGTACAGGAAGCAACATATACTGATTTATTTTATTTTCTCCTTCATA
The DNA here is from genome assembly GCA_023846285.1 of Phrynocephalus versicolor. Classification (NCBI taxonomy): domain Eukaryota; kingdom Metazoa; phylum Chordata; class Lepidosauria; order Squamata; family Agamidae; genus Phrynocephalus; species Phrynocephalus versicolor. The sequence goes on from JAHTLZ010000129.1 coordinate 93,630,793, forward strand.
TTTCGCCAGGCTCAGAACCAACCAGAGGCATCTACGTGCTAAACGGCAGTAGGGTTCCCCAACTCTTCGATTTATGAGGTAACATGATAGATTAAGATGTAAGTTTGGGATCAGATGCGTTGGTGAGAACAGACAGAATAAAGCTGCATTGCAAACCTTACACATAAAACCCAAAATTCCTCCCCTCACTCAAATATTTCCTTAAATGATGTTTCTCAGAATTACCATGAGGATGGGAAGATTCTAACAATGTCAATTTCCCCACCACCACCACCAATAAAAACCAGGTAAGGGTCTTTGTGCTCTAGCCCGAGGCTACTCTTGTCAATTTTCAGCAACACGTCTCTTGAGAACCAGTAGGAAGAAAGCTATACTGCATTGACTCAAAATGACAGACAAGGTTTCTAGAAAGGGCAGATTTTATACTCCCTGGCAATCGCAAGGCTTTATACTGCTGGTCAATCACAGTGGATTGATCGGCAGTATATAAATCTTTTTGTACCAGAAGCGCAAGATGTCCAGAGTATTTAGTAGGTTCACATCTGACTGAAATCCTAGGAGCTGAAAGTGAGGAGGGCTGCTGGGTTAACCCCATCTCTCATGTCTTTGAAAGCCGATTCCCCAAACTCCCTGTTGAGAGATGGAAGGCTGCTTCCCTGGGAAGTCGCAATTCCTGATGCATAAAGAAATGATTGAAATAATGTAGGGTCTTTCTTTTCACCCTAAGGGCATTTTCCCCACCTTCTGAAACCCCATCACAAAGAGCAGAGGAGAGGAGAAGAGAGGAAAAGAGAGTATTATATTTTGTGTGTTTTTTAATAATTTTTAAAAAATTATATAACTACAATACAAAACATAAATAACATTTATACAAAAAAGGGGGGAAAACATTAATCAAAACTCAAGAAAACATAACAGGACCGACCCCTTGCAACCCACCTCCCACTTGGGACTTAACCAAACTTGCAACTATTAAGATATTGACCAACCCATTTCCCTCCAGAAATGCATTGAATCCTCTCCATCTGTATACCATTTACCTTTTTGAAATACATATACCAACAGTTTATTCCATATTCCATTAAAATCTTTAGACTTTCTCAAAACTTTCCTAATTTTAATTTTACAAAGCAAAGTTTTCTGCTATATAACGCCCCATACCACTTCCAGTGGTACCCAGGTTGTGAGCACAGTTTTCGATGCAGTACAGGCATTTAACCACAGTCAATTTATCATTAATGGCCATATTCCATAAGTCCCTATACCATTTTTCCAATGTTATTTGGTTGTTAGATTTCCAATGTTTTGCAAAAATCAACCTTGCCGTCGTTATCATTATAATTGCCAACTCCAACTCCTCTTTCTTCAATTGTGTATTCACAACTATATTTAACAATACCATTTGTGGGGACATTTCAATCCTTTCCCCTAGTATTTCATGTATTTCTTTAAAAACTAATGTCCATTCCTTTTTTCTTATCTCACACAGCCATCACATGTGTAAATATGTCCCTTTTTCTTTTTTACACCTCCAGCATATTGGAGATATTTCTGTATTTATTATATTTACCTTCATATGTGTTACATACCATCTCCAATGTACTTTATAATAGTTTTCTTTTAGTCTCATTGACATATTTTTCATTATTCTTTTATTCCACATCCTTCCTCTTTTATTTCTTTATTATATTATTATATTATAGTATTCTATGTTGTTAGGACAGATCAGAGAGGCTGACACTAACCACTGAGCCACACTCAGTGTGGTAAGGTCCACTTAGATGAACACAGCAGTCTCCTTAGAGATACTAGGCTAAAACTAAATAAGTTCCAACTCACTTGCATACCCATCATTCATGTTGAGGGATGCTCCAATCAGACGTCAAATTATCCTGAACCTTCATGAAGAGGTGAGCAATTTCTCAAATATAATGTGTCTTTCTTCTTCTCTTCATTGGAGACAATTCTTTTGTAATTAGCTCTGTGTCTAGGAGCAAGCAAATGCCTTGGAATGTCCTTTCTCACAGCAATAGGGCACAGAGCGGCCTCTGAATTAATGGCCATTTTATCCCCCATCTCTTGGCCTACTCCTCCCAGGCAGGAACTAATGGGATGGTGTTTCAAAAGGGCAACCCAAACTGGGATCTCCTATTTTCCAGTTTCTTGGCATACTTTTGAAACCTTTGGAAGCACAATTCTCCCTACATTTCATTTCAGCCTCTACCCGCCTAGTCACTCTCATAAGAAACTAAGGCCAGAAGGAGATATTTTGGCTTTTGGTCTGTCCGTGGGTCATAAATGGCACATGTCTCTCCAAATTTACTATGATGGTTACTTCACATCCCTCTCATCGGGGTTCGCGGTCCCGCTTAGGACCGGTACAATAAAATGTTACTCCACGTCCATTGCATGATGGCGGAATCTCATCCCAACCATGCCCCCTGAACTGGGATTTAAGCGTGATGAGCCATACCTCTCCCTGACCTCGGGAATTGTCTTGTCTCAGTTCCTGTTTGAGACAAGTGCCCGTGAAGTAAGGCTCATCATGCAACGTGCGCATTCTCCATCTAGTGGCAGGAGTGTGAAGTTGCATTCTCTACTACAATCCCAATGGCATAAACAATGCATCACAGAGAGGGAAGAAGGCATAAAACCTCGAACTTTGCTGCTTAACGCATGAAAGGCAAAGTTACGGAGAATCGAAATATCGAAAAATGGAAGGTCGGACCAAAAAAAAGAGGGAAAACAAAGGCAGGGAAGTACAGATGTTGTCACAAAACAAGGACGTGAAGTAACAGTCGTCACAATACCATCAATCTTGCCCATGGGTAAACAGAAACAGGGATAGAACCGGGACAAGACCACGTGACCGCGAATGTTATCATGAAATGAACATAATCTCAGAACGAGGAAAGACGTGAAGTAACCGTCTATGTCAAGCACATTGAATTCTATTTACATTCAAGGAAGGTGGAGCAACAACTTTCTATACATGTTCCATCTTAACAAAGAGAAGGTTGAAGATACTGCATGTGCGTGCATGCATGCTCACACACCCCTTGCTACATTATTCTTCATGTAAATAAGCTGTACACCTCTACCGGCACAAGCCCTTGTTTCACACCTTCCTTCTACAGATTCTATAAAGCCATTTGGGCTTGATATTTTCTTTTTTGTTAAAGGCGACTAAAGTTGTAAGACCTCTTGTGGGTCCCATCTGGGCATTTTGGCCGGCAGACGATTTCCCAGCCAATCGCACAGGGCTTGCAAGGTCATTAAAAAAATTACATTCAGACAAAAAGCCATTCATGTGCAAAAGACGATCACAATGACCCACAGTTCATTTAACTGTCGTTGACACCCTCCGGGCAACAATGTTCAATTTCCCGAGCTTTGATTGCTGCACTCATGATATAATTTCAGCCGAGACTCTCTCAAATTCACTGATAAATGAAGAAATCCAGCCAAAAAGGTCCTCCGAGTCTTGGTCATCTGCTTCCCCAAATTTTATCTGAAAAGGAAAAAGAGAGAGAAAGGTAAAGATAAAGATAAAGATAGTGGACATTTAATGCTGTCACATTCACCATAATAGAGGTCTTCCAAAATTAGCCGGTTTCCTCTATTAAAATGTTCCAAGTGGCTGATAGCTTTTCATGTTCTCAGTTAAAGACCAAGAAATGTGGGGGGTATTTGCATAGGTTGTAAGGCTGCCCAACCCAAGAGCAGAATGGCATCTGTATATAGGGTTTGCAAAAATGTGGTTTTGAAGGAAACACGTTAAATGCAAGATAGCAGAATAGCAACTGATGGCATAGTGGCAAATGGGGGAGTGGAGGCACTCTCCTGCATCTTTCCACAAAGTAAAAGAATTACTTTGTTCCAAATGAAAATTTGTTAAGCAAATTTTCCTTTATACAAACTTCCCATAGGAACACATTGAAAACAGAGTAATCCCTAATCGTGACCATTTTTATGTTGTACGGATTCGCCCAATAGGTGATTCTGTTAAGCAAATTTCCCATATCTCCAGAATTTTTTATGTTGTACAGATTTTATGTTATACAAACCGTTTGTTATATGAGGGTAGACTGTGTTTCTCAAACCTAGGGTATATATAACTTCCACATTAGCAGAATACCATCTACTAATACTGTACCTGATTCCTGACAGACATGTTAAAGCAGGGGTGAGGACTCTGCAGCCAATTGAGGCTATACAATTTCTCTTTCCCCACCCAAATGCCATTATCACAAAATGACCCCTCCCCCCATGGATGATCAAACGTCCAAAAATCTCCAGTAGGTTAGCCCATGGAATAGCTGCCCCTTTCGTTCATGGATCTTGAAAAGTGTTCTTTTCTTTTTTAACTAGAATGGGTTATTAAAAGGACTAAGTTTAACCATCGTTGGCAAGAGATGGGAAGGCAATGGATCCTTTCGAATTCTAATCTGTGAAGAGCTTAAATTGCTGCAGCTGTAGGATTAGGTGGGGCTTAACAGCATAGGGTGGGGTCAAAGAGAAAGAGAAAACAAAGGAAAGTGGGCCAGATATAAGTCTTGCATTCTGGACATCTTCCAAAAATAGTACAGACATGTTCTGTGGGTGACTACTTATGAATAAGTCCCAGGGCAATGAAGCTTTGTGTGTCTCTGTGTGTGAAAGCACTGCTCATTTCTGTGCATGGGTTTCCCGGCTGAGAAGCAGAGCTCAGCCTCAGACAACCACTTTCCTGCCTGCAGAGCACAGCTTGGACCCATGGAACAGCTCGGCTGCATTGTCTGGCAAGAAAAGCAGAGGCCTAGAGGGTATCCACCATGTCCAGAGGTCTGGGAGCCACCCCACCCCCTCTAAAAGACCAATGATTTTTTTCAACGCAGGCTTCAGCAACACAGCAAATCTGGAGTCCATGAATAGAGATGGGAACGAAATGTTTTTTTGTTTCATTATTTGTTATTTGTTTCATTGCACAACGAAATGAGTAATGAACCACATTTTAAAGCCTAAACAAAACAAAACGAAACAAAATGAAAAATGAAATGAAATGAAATGAAATGAAACGAAGTGCCATTTTTTGCATTTTGTGCCTATCTCTATCCGTGGTGACTAGAGATGGGCACGACTTAGCGGTATTTTCGTTTTTGTTTTCGTTTTTTCGTTTTCGTTATGTAACGAAACGAAAATGAAAAATGGTTCAAAAATGGACCGAAAACGGAAACGAAACGACTAATTTTGAGCCAATTTTCGTTTTTCGTTACTGGAAAAACACATAATGGAGCTAAATGGGAAGAAACGAAAAAATTTTTGTTTTCATTTTCGTTTTTTCATTTTCATTACGTAACGAAACAAAAATGAAAAATTTTGAAATTAGCTCACGAAAACGGAAACGAAACGAAACGGACCCTAGCCAAAAACGAAAACAAAAACGAAAAAATTTTTCTGAGTCATGCCCATCTCTAGTGGTGACTATGGCTGAGAAAGCCTGCCTGCCCACCCCCAACCTTGGGTGGGGATGGCAGCCACCAAAAGAGAACTCAAACATGGTTTCTTTTGATCTAGGGGCTTTCTGGGGTGATGCAGCTTTCCCATAGCTCTATAGGCTGGCGTTTCTGGGATGCATTGTGGGTACTTTTGCTTCATTACATATATATACACACACACAACACACACACACACACACACACACACACACACACACAAAGCTCTTTCAGAGAAAGGGCTCTTTTTTGGATGGAAGTCAAAAATTCATTCAAACCCAAACCCGAACCGAACCAAAGGTGGGCCCAAACCAGACAATGCTATTTTAGCATTTTGTGCCCATTTCTATTTTGGAGGTGAACTGCCTCAAGTCAGGAAGACGGCATTGACCTTATGTGTTGGCCAACGTTCAGTTGTTGAGCATTAGATGAATCATAACTGCCAGTCCATTCTTCCTGGGCAATCAAAGGGAAACTGCCACAGTTCTCAAGGTGCACATGAGCTCATACCATGTTTACTCTAATTTCTTAACTTGAGCCAGCTTGCCCCCAAAAGGTAAACTCTTTGCATTATGTTTGTAGGCAAAGCAGGATTTTCAACATTGTGTTTTGAAAATAATCTGGGAATAAGCTTGAAAACGTACATTTCAAAACTACAGTAGTTAGTTACAGTTATAGGCATAAGGCCCCAAAAGTCATCCTCATTTTTTAAAATTAATCATTTATTATCCATTTTCTCAGAGAGAGGGGGGAGGCAAGAGAGAGAGAATGTGGAGTATTGTGCTTCCGTTGGAAAGTCCAGGAAATGGTACAATATTGCTGGCAATGCAGGCACAATATTGCTGCTCAGTATTGTGCCTGCATTGCCGGTGTGGAAAGCTTTATGTAGCAAAAGGCAGGCTCCAGGTTGATGTCCCTAATGGCAGCAGTCAAGAGTAGAGATGGGCACGAAATGATTTTTTTTTACATTATTCGTTATTCGTTTTGTTAGATAACGAAACTAATAACGAGCCCAAGAGTAATTTAAGAACAAAACGAAATGAACTGGAAAAAAATTGGTTCAGTGAGGTTCATTTCATTCTTCCGCGCTGGCGATGACAGGACTGTCTAGATAGATCTGGGGCTCCCTCTCCAGCCATCTCCGCCATGGGTGCATGACAGCCGGCCTGGCTGTCATCTACTTGTGGTGGATGGCATCGGGAGAGGGGCATGGTCTCGCCTCCGCACAAGGAGGCGGGATTGCGGCTCCTGCCGCCGCTGCCGCTGAACCAGTTCGAACGGGTTTTTTTCAAAAATTCATTCGAACCTGAACCCGAACCGAACCAAAGGTGGGCCCGAACCAGACAAACTCGAACCATGGCTTTTCTGGTTCATGCCCATCTCTAGTCAACACAATCTACAGGATACCCTTTTCTACTCACTGCCATTCACAAAGTGGCACCATGCAAGGGGAAATTATTGAAGGTAACTCCTTTTTTCATCAGTTAACTGCTGAACAGTTAACAGCTTTCAGGACTGTTTTGCAGCAAGTGTAACTGGAACTGAAACAGCTAGTTATTTGTAACCAATTGCTTCCAAGCTATGGTTTGGTGGAAAGAAATCTCCAGAGCTGTAGGCTGCTGGTGCTCTGGGGAGAGGAAGGCTCAACTATGTTAAACAAAAATAGCTTGATGACTTTTGACTGATACATTATGACTCTTCATATGTTCACATGTATAATTTTATAAAAGCAAATGTATGCTTATATAAAAGCGAAAGCCTAAAACAGTATTATGGGCCACCCCTAGACTGGGTGGATCGCTTGTAGCCCTAAGACCCATTAGCTAGAGATAGCAGAGAAAAGTATGAAGGATGATGGGAACTACCAACAAGAATATCTGGAGATCCAATATGTTGTCCACCACTCAACTAGATGCAAGAATGTTTTCAGCAAAAATCATCTTCTTATTTGATCCAACTGATTATCCTTTTTCTCTGTTTCACTTCTTTTCACTATATCATCAATATGTATAAAATACAACACAACATTCTTATGCAGTCTCAAGGCAACCAATCATAATCGCTTGAAATCCAATTCACTTGCCAATCAACTTAACTTTATGTATTGGTGACTAATCAATAACTCCCATACTGAGTTCCTATTTGTATCTTTGGAGTGATGCAAGCTTGTACGTTTGAACATGTCATCTAACTTGAAAAACATTTGTTGCCAATTCCACTGTGTACATAGGGGACAGAATGCCATTCCCATTGCTAATGACCAAAAGTATGGAAGGAAATAAAATCCAAGATGGGGTCAAACGTCCTCCAATCTATTGGCAATCCCATTGTATATCCTTGCACCAAGATACAAAGAAATAAAGCAAAAGAAAACCAGAGACTTTAAAATATCTACACTGTTGATTATATAGTATCTTCTAAGAAGAGAGTAGCTGGCTGGGAAGCTCAGTGGCTCAGATATCTGACTGCAGAGCCAGAGGTTGGGAGTTTGATACCCTCACTGTGCCTCCTGGAAGGGGAGCCAGCCTGGGTGGCCTTGGGCAGGCTGTAAAAATCCCAGGATAACCCCTGCCCCACAGATAATGGTAAACCAATAGGGGTTGGCTTCAGTCAGAATTGATTTGATGGCACATTATTATTATATACAAGTTAGCTAGATAGTGAGTTAGATATATGGCTGTAGAGCCAGAGGATGGGAGTTGAATTTTCTGCTGTGAATCCCAGAAGAGCCAACCTGTGTGGTCTTGGGCAAGCTGCACAATCCCAGGATGCCCCTAGAAGAAGGGGATGGTACGAGCACTCAAGTAAACAATGTCTAATTACTATCTACTAGGGCACCTTATGAAAAACAAAACACCATTTCATTGTTTTGTAAGCTTACGAATCATTTTGTAATGAAACAAAATGACAGGCAGTGTTTCGTTACGAAACGAAATGTCTTTTTCAATTTTAAAATGAACTGTTTTGTTACTCTATAAAATGGCTCCCCTGGGTCCTCTAGGACCCAAGGGAGCCATTTTATAAAGTAACGTATCATTTCATTACTGTTTTGTTTTGTTACTTTTTTTTTACAAAAACTCATTTAAAAACAAAACAAAACACAGGGGAAACTAAACAAAATGAAATGAAACACTTTTTTTTCTGTTTCATGCACATCCCTACTCTCTACCTAGAAAAGCTAATAAAGGGTCACCATTTGACTGACGGTACATAATTATGATTATTAACAGCTGTGGGATACTCTTTGAACTATTGACATGCTTAGACATTCTATTACCTGCCATGTATACTAAACACAGAGTAACCGATTCTAAAATGTGTATTTCCTGGGCCTCTGATATAAACTCTCAGTTATTAAGAACCTGCCCCTTAAATTAGCCTCATGTTGTTCACACACCACAGTAATTAGAGAGCATGAAATTTAATCACTTCTGAATAACTACATTGTAAATACTCTCCAACTATTTTTAGATCAAGTAGAAACAGAAATTTATCATAGAAAGTGGACACAATTTAAAAAGGCAGAACTTGCAGTCAATTCTTTTTTTCTGATTACAATGATATAAATAAATTTCATCCTGATTTTAACTTTACAATGCTTTTATGGTCCTTTTGTGATGTAATTCTATTTTTAAAAAGTCACCTCAATAAATGGTGGTGGAGGAATATCACATGGTTTAAGTGCTGGTTCCAGCATTATTACTGGTCTTGAAGTAAGAAGTAGAGATGGGCACGAAATGAATTTTTTCATTCCGTTATTTGTTTCATTGCGTAACAAAACAAATAACGAACCTGGTGGTGAAATTGGAATGAACCGAACCGAACCAAGAAAATTAGATTTGTTACGTTTCGTTTTTGTTAATGGTGACGCGCAATGAAAAGAGCTGTTTTAAATGTTTAAAAAAGTCCCAAATATCCATAAAAACCCAGCAATAATTATTTATTCTGCCTGATAATACCTACCAGGGAGCGTTGGGGTCCTTAAAATGTGCATTTATGTCTTTTCTCAGATTGCTGTATTTTTTTTTTCCTTTAAGGGGAGTTAGGGGACATCGACCTAAAATGCCTGCCAGATGCCTAATATTGATTTCTTGGGTATTAAAATGCCCTGGACATCCGTAAAAATGCAGGAATAATTATTTACTCTGCCTAATAATACTTACCAGGGGGATTTGGGGTCCTTAAAACATTTGTTTTTGTCTTTCTCCCATCGCGATGTATTTTTCTTTTCCCTTTAAGGATGACACAAAATGGATGCCAGCCACAAAATGGATGCAAGCCATGTGTTGGGATCATGTAAATTCTTGGACAACGTCAACCAATAGCATGCCCAGGTTGCAGACTGGGCAGGTCTTGCAGCCACAGAGGGCATAAAAAGCTCTGGCAGCCCCCATCCTCCTTGCAGCCTGCGGTGGGAGTTAGGTTGGGGTGGGATTGCTGTCTCTGCGACTTGTTATTTTCACTTTAGGCCAGCCAGGCAGGCATGTGTCTCTGTGTTCCTGCTGGCTGCAGCCTGGCTCTTAGGGGAGAGAAAGAAGAGATTTCTCTCTAGCTTCAGTCTTGCAGCTTCCCTGCGTGTGTACTGCGTACCTCTCAGTGAGTATCCTCCCCTGCCCCGAAGTCACTCTGTGGCTGCCTTGCACCCTGGGCAACAGCCGCCGCTGCCTTGCAGCGTCCCTGCATACCCAGTCTATACTGTGTCTCTGCCAGCATCATTTTTTTTAGTGTTTTCCCTCTGGTCTGGGGCATTGGGGGACCCCCGCACACAGAAATGCTTTAAAAATCATGCAAAGTGGGTAAAAATGAATAACAGATTAACGAACCAAAGAAATGAATGTTTGTGAAAATTCACAAAAAACAAAAATGAACCGAACCAAGCCTCTCAACGAAACGAAATGAAATGTCATTTTTTTCAATTTGTGCCCATCTCTAGTAAGAAGAGTGTTGTTTTTAATCACGATCCAATACCTAGAAGCATTCAAAGGGCGTTTAAAGTAACTAAAATGTTACCAATGTCGTTACTTTTGATAACAGAAACTAAGAGCAAAATCCTGTTGAGTTCCACTGAATGGAGAAGGGCATTTTGCAATGTTCTTGTCTGTTGTGTGAGCTACTGCACAACCAGGGTGCAGCCAAGCATGTGAAGAACAGCTGAGACCAGCACCAATGAAATATCGTTGTTTTTAAAGGTACAAAACTGTCAAATTACTTTTGAAAGAAAGGGAAAGTACAGAGGTGCTTTTAAAATTGTAATTACAGCAGTAATTATGGTAACTATTTGGGATCTTGAAACTATAAGGGCATCAAATTAATTTCTTTTTTAAATTGTCAAGCTGTGAGCAAAGATTGCCCCTAGTTTACAGGAGAACAGACATAGCTATTCAAAATATTTGATGCCCATGCCAGGTTGGAGGATTCTGGGAGATGCAGTCTAAAAGGTAAGTTCTCAAACTTTGTATATAGAGAGGGGCCTGTGATTATATTAAGAAGTTTGTACATGATGTCTGAGATTAGGCTACCAACTAAAATCATGGCCTTCTCACATTTTTACTCTTGGCTTAAGACAAAATATTATTCAAAGCAATGTTGAGACCCCAGCAACCTAGGGAACACTATCTGAAGGGAAGCACAAGATTAAAGTAAGGCCAGGCCAAGAAAAATGTAATTAGTGAGGTTTTACTGAAAATAACCTTTTCATAATAATGTACCAAGGTCTCTCCCAATGTCTCTCAGAGGCTTTTAAAAATAAGCGTGCAGGCCAGCTTCAGAATAGTAAATTAGCTTTGAGAGTTGTCATTTGTGAACCAAGAAGGCTGCACGGCTCCAGACGCTGAACTTAGGCTGCCATGGGGCAGTTGAGGCACAAGAGCCAGACAAAAAGAAAAATTTAGCCATGTGACGCATGACTAAAATCAGAAATCAGAGTTTGGATTTATATTTATTGCATCACCGAAATGTCAATTAGAAGGGGAGCAATTTGAGTTCTTGAGAACATATCCTCTGGCTGGTTATTACAGCTATCAGAACTCTTGAAATTTGCAGTCTCCATTTTTGGGACGTAAAATAAGACCAGGATGACTTCTTAACTTATTTATTTATTCTGTTTCTAACCTGCAAACCATCTGGCCATAGGCGACTCTGGGCTGTATACAATATCATAAAAATACAGTGATATAAAATGCAGTATCACAAATGGAATGATAAAAATAAACAAAAAAACTGAACCAAGTTAACATTAACATGAACTCTAAAATGTAAACAATCATGATCAATGATAAAACAAAAGGAAAGTGCAGAAATACAGAAATTGCAGAAATGTAAGCAAATCAACAGGAGCAGAACCATTGCATGCACATGGATAGAGTCCGAATTTGGCTGCTTCTCTTTCTTAGCCATACCAAGTAATGTTTAACACCCAGACTGATGAAAATTATGAAAGCTCATCTATATTATATCATATCATATCATATCATATCTAATCTCCATAGTGGGAGAAGGTGGCTCACAACAACCAAAACTGAATCATAATAACAAGTTTAAAATACTATACCAAACTATATTTTGCCGGTCCAATGAAAGATCCAGACAGCAAATCATCATGACAAGTCAACCTATGTCTTGAACTTAGTACTTTTCGTTCCATCACTTCCAGAGTCTTCCAACCAGCATGGCTCCAACAGATCTGCATGGAGCAAACATTCCTTCTACCCTACTTTAATCACTACATTAGTTATATGAAGTAGACAGAGCTGTGATGGAAGATTTGGGGAACTGGGAAAATGCCACCATCCCCCTCTCCCCTCTGCCTTGAACCCCAGTTGTGAGTGCCCACCCATGTCTCCAAAATGGAGGTGCAGAAAATGGTGTCTCCAGAGGAAAGATAAGTTCCTGCTTTTCGAGAGAGAGAGAGAGAGAGAGAAGGAAATAAAAGGAAATAAAAAGAGGAAGGAAGGAAATAAAAAGAGAAAGGAAAATAAAGTGTTGGAAGGCATCACTGTCTATTCTTCTAACACTCACCAGTAGATTCATGACTGGATTTCAGTGCCATCTAAATTTTACTGCCCTGGGGTAAAACTCTGGGTTGCCATGCCTTAGTGACATCCCAAGAGGAAGGTTAGATGGTAAGAACTGACATTGAGACAACAGAATCCCATGAACTGCACAGTGCTTGTAGTACCAAACAATTGGCTGGGAAAATCTGGCAGATATAGTCCAAAAAATCTGGTTTCTAAGATCTGTATTGGTTGCACAGTAAAAGTACAAGGATTCACAGAGCAGAATAGCTTCAAGGTACTGAGAGTAGCCCACTCCTTTCCCCCACTTAACTGGCAGTTGCAGTCTCAGTAAGGTGGTTACTTCATGTCCGTTTTGTCTCTGTAAGTGTTGCACTTCAGATGGTACAAAAAAATCTTACTTCATGTCCGTCACACAACAGCTGAAATTTATCTTGACCAGGCCCTGGAGCAGGATCAGAGCATGACAATACTGTACCTGGCGCTTGGTTGGGGTATTCTCTTGTCATGGTTTGTTCCTGGTTCCTGTTCCAAGACAAGGGACCATGTAGTAACAACTGTCACGCAACAACCAGTGTCCACCTAGTGGTCAGCGGCTGATGCAGCATTCAACATTAGTTTCCCTATGCGAAACACCACACAGCACAAATGTTTATTAAAGAAAGTACTGAAAATTCTGTAGCATTGACGTGTAAATCCTGGAAGACCAGTAAATCAAAATATCGAAAAAGTTTTATTTACGATATTTAAAAAAAAGGGTTAAGAAAGTAAGACAAATTCAGAATTTGTCACGGAACAAGACCATGAAGTAACAGTTGTCACGAGACAAGTTATCGTGACCATGAAAAAACAGAAACAGGAACTAAACAGGGACAAAACCATGTGATCGCGACCAACACTGTCACGGTACAAAACTAGTCACGGAACAAGGAAGGACGTGAAGTAACTGTCTAACTCATCCTGAGACATATGTAGTAGAAAACATTACAAACATTTTATTACTTACAACTGAAAAGATCAAATAGCAAACTGACAAACACAACTGTCTTCAATAACACATTCCAGAATACTCTAGAGAGGGAAACCACTCTCAGGAGAGAGGCGGGGGCTCTCTCCTTGAATTCAGAGGCAGAAGGGAGGGGGGGGAAACACAAGACACTCCCCAGATGAAAGAAGCTATTTGGATGAGTACAGAAACATTTCAATCTCATGAGAAAAGAAGTCCAGTTGCCATCACTCACTTCCAAAGAATGTCGCCTGGATGTCTGATTATCTTCACAGACTCCCCATCAATATTTCCTTTTCTAAAAAAGACTCAAATTCGACTCATGATGCAGAACCATTTTTCTGGTTGTGTTTTCAAGTCCCTCTCATTTTAATGGAAGTCTCCGTTAACATAATGGGGACTCAAACACCCGATATAATTAAATGGATTCAAATTGTGAATCGAGTCTGTGTCTTAAAATAAAAGAAAAGAAAAGAACCCAAGACAAGTCTGAGCCAAGTTGTGAGTGTGACTTAAATTAAACTTGATAGGGACTCATGAGTCCCCATCCTTTCCTCTTTGAAACTACATTGCTGAATTAACTGGCACTGCTGTTCTCCCGCCTCTTCTGATCCAAAAGAGACCCCCTTCCCCTATGGCAGTGTTGGCGAAACTATGGCACAGGTGCCAAAGGTGGCGCGCAGAGCCCTTTTTGTGGGCACGCAACACCATCCCCTCACAGCCACTGCACTTTCCCCTATGCTTGGAGCACGCCACCGTGCTACATGCAGAGTGCAGGGCAAAGGGAAGGCAGCGGATTGTGGGCTCTTGTAGCCCTAGTTACTCTCCCGCCACGCCACTCTGAGCCCAAAAGTGAGGGTGCTGTGGCCGCAGGAAATTCAAAAGCCTGCTCTTCGTTGCTCACAGAAAGCGAGAATCTAAGAGCAGGTTTTTTAATTTCTCGCTGCCACAGTGAGGGTGCTGTGGCTGTGGGAAATTCAAAAGCCTGCTCTTCGATCCCCGCTTTCCCAAAGGATAGCAGTCGAAGCATTTGTAAACCAGGGTACCTCTGTATTCAAGTTAAATTGCCGCATTGGCACTTTGCAAAAAATAAGTGGGTTCTGAATCGCAGTTTGGGCACTCAGTCTGTAAAAGATTTGCCATCACTGCCTTATGGGGGAACATAAGACCTTTAACTGGAAGTTGAGTACAGCTGGCTTAGATGAGTAGCAAATGTTTCAATTTCACAAGAAAAGAAGTCCAGTTGCCATGACTCAGCCTCACCTGGATGACTGAGAATCTTCACAGACATGAGACCTTTAGGTTTCTGAAACATCTTGTGAGCAGGGAAACTGGTTGGAAATAAGGTTGGAAAAACCATGGGTTCAACTGTGTGTGAAAGGTGGTCTCTAACATTTTTGTTAACATCTAGTTTTATTTAATTTGTTTATTGTACTTCTGACAGAGAAAGACTTCTAGATGAATGTGCAGTCCAAAACACATTTTCACCTTAGTTTTCCACTTTTCTTCATTATGGTTTTCTGATTGAAATTAACTTGACTCTTTATAAGACTATGCATTTTACTCCAAAATGCACACATAAAAATGCATATATTATGTTAAAATGAACATAAAATGCGTATGGAGTTTGCATGTTGAACTTGTTAGCAGGAGTCTAGGAGTCATTGCCAAAAACATAACTTTCAAGAGCAATTGTGTGGTAAAATGCGTTAAAAATTCAATGCAGATGTTTGTTCTTGATCTTCTCCTTGAAAGAAACAGAGACAAATGACTGCATAAACAGGATGAAAGGAACAGGCCCATGAATGGACCTATGTGAAACTAATATTGACTGATCCCTACTTCATAATAGGAAGTGTGTTTCCTAGTGAAAGGACAGTAAACTTTCAAGGGAAGGAATTCGCAAATGTTGGGTTAAGATGTGAAGAGAGCACAATGCCCTAAAATTTGTGGCAGCTGGAGAAATATGACGAACTACTTTGCTGCCTTCTTTTCCACATTGTTTTACACTAGCTATTCATTCATCATATTTTTAATTGGAGCCATTCCCCACATGAAAGGGAATCCACAGATAATGGTGTCAATACAGTCTCTTGGCTCAGAGAATGCACGAAGAGTTTCCACACAATGAAGATTTATCTGCACGACTTGGATTTTTTTTTTTTAAAAAAAAGCCTAAAACTCCATCCTGCTTTAATTAATTGCTGTAGTTAAATTTTGGAATATTTCAATATTAACTGAATACAGTAGTGTATACAGATTTTCAAATGTTTTGAGTACCATTCTTAGCTTACTGGACAGTAAATCACACTCTCTTTGAAACAATTTGCTGTCCTAGACTCATAGAATAATTTTGTTGGAAAAGCCATTGAGTCCAATCCCCTGCTCAGTGTAGGAATCTAAATCAAAGCAGATCTGACAGAAGCTGACCCAATTTTCTCTTGAATGGATCCAATGTTGAAGCACTCACCAGTGTCACCACCTTCCATGGTAGTTCCATTGTCAAACTTCTCTAACAGTAAAGACTAAAGAGTTTTTTCCTGATGACCACGATGATGATGATGATGATGATGATGATGATGATCGTCGTCGTCGTCGTCATCGTCGTCATCATCGTCGTCGTCATCATCATCATCATCATCATCATCATCATCATCATCAGTATTAGTATTAGTATTAGTGTTAGTATTAGTGTTAGTGTTAGTATTAGTGTTAGTATTAGTATTAGTATTAGTATTAATTGGATTTATATACTGCCCATCTAGCAGCAAGGCCACTCTGGGCAGTTTACATAATAGTTACATCATAGCCAAACAAACAATACAATATAAAAATAGCATACAAAGTAAAACAAGCAATTGGAAGAGCAATAAAATCATTACTACAGAAGCATAGAACAGCAGATGGGGTGAACAAATTAGGGTATCAGATCATGAAACAAATAATTCATAAATTAATTTAACCAAAATCTGGCTTCCTGTAATTTGAGCCCATTATTATTTGTCCTGCTTGAGAACAGATCTTGTCTGTCTTACTTCAGGGCTTAACATTCCCAGCTCTTTCAGTCTTTCCTTACAGAGCTTGGTTTCCATATCTCTGATCGCTCTTGTTGCCCTCCTCTGAGCTTATTCCAGTTTGTTGGCATCCTTCTTAAAGTGCAATTCTGTACAAAGAGGCCTAGCCAGTGCCAAGTAGAGGAGGATTAATACTTCATTGTATCTGGAGACTTCCATTAATGCGACGTAAAACAGCATTGGCCTTTTTTGCAGCCACATCATATTCAGTTTGTGGTCTACTACAGTTCCAAGACTCTTCTTCCTAATATGATGACCAAGTCAAATACCCTCCACCACACACACACACACACACACACACACACACACTTTGTAATTGTGCGTTCCTCTGCCTCCAATTTTAGAACTTTTCACTTATCCCTATCATGGAATCGTGAGTCAAAGGTTGATAATCCAGTACTCTCTAAATGTTGTTGGCCTGCAAAATATCAGAAGCCACAGCCAGTATCACCAGTAATCAATGTTTACGTGAATTGTACCTCAAAACCTGACAGATACTAGGTACGATACCCCTGCATGTTGGGTCACTTCTGAATCTTAATATGTTTAATGAAATTTATTACACAGTATGCATGATCTAGCCTAAAACTGAGTTCAGATGAGAAGTGGTCTAAATTTACCTTCCTTGTCACATGTCCTTATGCTTCTAGAATCATGCCAGAAGTTATTATTATTAAAAAAATCATTTCCTTATACATTTCCAACACATTGAAAAGTAAAATGTACCAGTATGGCATGGTAGGCCTTTTTCATGTCTTCGCATGTTCTAGAGAGCTGAGAAAAGTCTTTTTCGTATTTTTGAATCAGATCCTGGGGGGTACAGAAAAAGGAAAAAATCTAGAATTACATACCAGAATTACACACCTTTAAACCTAAACGATATATTGTGTGATCATTGCCACTTGAGCAGCTACAAGCAGTATTGCGACTCAGCAGAAAGATATTTTGATGAAGACACTGAAAACAGACTAACATAACTACTTTCTGGACAAATTTATTTCTTTATTGGATTTTTATACCACACAAATAGCAGTGAGGCCAGAAAGATCATAGTAGCAATGGACTATCATTTGATAAGAAAACATTTCTTTTTCTATCAGGAATTCTTGTGCCTGTCAGGAGAAATGGTATTCTATGAAAGGAAAAGGTGGATACAGTGGTACCTCGTATAAAGGAATTAATTTGTTCCAAAAGAAATCATGTTAAGCAAATTCTCCTTTATACACATTTCCCATAGGAATGCATTGAAAACAGAGTAATCCCTAATCGCAACCATTTTTATGTTGTATGGATTTGCCCCAGATGATTCTGTTAAGCAATTTTCCCCTATCTCTGGAATTTTTATGTTGTACAGATTTTATGTTATACAAGCTGTTATACGAGGGTCCACTGTACACTGCAATTTCTGCCTGTGATCTTACTTAAATGAACAGCATTTTAGTAAGAGTTGTGATCTTACTAAAATGAATGGCAAGGCCTTGGAAATAGAATCCATCTCTCTAACATGAGACCTGAAAGAAGGAGTTTGAAAGTTCTGCCCTTCCAGATGCCACAGCATTCCAGCCTCCTGCACAGAGCTTGGCAAAATTATTTTCTTGGATTCCAGCTTCTCAAATGACAAAACCAAATTCCAGGAAAAATCTAAGAACTATGATTGGCAGCAGTAGCTGCCCCTGATCATTGGCTTTACTAGCTGAAGTTGAAGGATGTTTGGAGATCAACAATATGTGTACCTCTGGCTTGTTGTAAAGTTGCCTTCTCCACCCACATTCATTAATACTGTTTCTTCATCAGCTGTCCTGGGGCTATACACTCAGTAGTAGAGCACATCTTTTACATGCAGATGTTCTCAGGTTCGTACTCAGCCTGTCCAGGTGAGTCTGTAAACTGCTGTGTGTAAAGCCCAGGAGAAGAGCCGGTATGATGCAGTTGGCATTGTGTCAGACAAGGACCCAGAAGAGCTGGGTTCAAATCCCTGCTTAGGCATGGAAACTGACCTGAGGTGGCAATGGTGAAGCCACTCCTTAAGTATCTTACATGCCTTAAAAGCCCTATTAGAGGTGCCATAACCTGGATGCAGCTTAACAAAACTACAAAAACCCTTGAGAACTAGTGTTCATCTGTTTTTTTAAACAATGAAACTGGCCAGATTCAATGTTAGTAGACAGCTTGTTCCGTTCCACTGCCATTGAACTAGCTTTTAGCTGGCTTTTTAAAATAAGTGACACTGTTATTGCTATGTGCCATGAAGTTGTCCCCAATTTATGCTCCCCCATGAATGCCCAGACTATCTTGTCATCAATTGCCCCATACAGCTCTTGTAAATTCAACTTGTGGATTCTTCTGGGAAGTCAGTCCATCTCGTATTTGGTTTTGTTCTTTGCTAGCCACCTTCCACCTTTCCCAGAGAATTCTGATTTCATATGATGTGTCCTAAGTGGGACAGCCTCAATTTCAACATTTGTTCATAAGTGAGTAGGAGCACATCCGATCTTGCCTGATTTCGGAAGCTAAGCAGGGTCGGCCCTGGTTAGTACTTGGATGGGAGACCACCAGGGAATACCAGGTGCTGTAGGCGCCTGGAGTAGGAACAGGCAACCCACTCCAGTGTTCCTGCCAAGAAAACTCCATGGACATGGAGTCACAAAGAGTCAGTTATGACTGTAGAGGCACAACACACACACACACACACACACACACACAGACAGACAGAGAGAGAGAGAGAGAGAGAGAGAGAGAGAGAGTTAATGGGAGGAGATTGGAGAATGGTGGAATCTGTGGTCCCATCCCTGCTGACTTACACAAGTTTCAGGGTTTCAGGCCCTACTTGGGGTTGTCAGGAAACCACACTTGGGGCCTTCCGCAGGTAGACCATTTCCATGGCTGCTCAACCAAGATTTTTCTAGTCCAGAGATAAACTTCTCTATTCTTCTGTCCTGTGATCACACAGACCCCAACACCCTGGATTTAATTAAATAATGGGGGACCAGGGATATCAGAGAACCTCCAAGCAATAGGAGAGCAGGATCAATGTGCCCTAAGCACATCTGATTTCTCCTGATATCGGAAGCTAAGCAGGGTCAGTCTTGGTTAGTACTTGGATGGGAGACCAGCAGGGAATACCAGGTGCTGTAGGCGCCTGGAGTAGGAACTGGCAAACCACTCCAGTATTCCTGCCAAGAAAGCTCCATGGACACGGGGTCATGAAGAGTCAGTCACAACTGTAGCCACACAACACACAGGACTTCATTATTCAAATTCTTCTTATGTGGTGCACTGTTCCCACCTTCCACATTAATTTTTGTAACCTCTCTTTTCAAAACCGGCATTAATTCTTCTAACCATTTAACACATGCTGTCCAACTGCTCTTTTACAATCCACGCTGTTGTACAAACAGAGATTGGAGTCCAGTATATCCAATAGTAAATGAAACTGTGAATCACCAGCATGGGGAGAATGTAGAGATCGAAGTACTCAACAAAACACACCAAGAAAAATCTGCTCATTTCCTGTAGGTTCTTCTGTATTGTGTATGTGTTAGTTGGATGGGTTTGATTATACGTCTTATTCTGCTACGTAAACAATTATGAGCAAGTTTTCTACCCCTGGCTCCAACGTGCCTCTCTACAATTCCATCCATGAAATTTCATGTGCAATACACTAATTTGAATACATTCCTGGTCTACATTACCTTTAGATCATTGTAGAATTTGGACTCCACATTTCCTGCCTTGATAACTTTAGGCTTTATTTGCTTTCTGGACTCAGCGACACTTTCCAGTTCTTTCCGTAAAACTAATCGTAACATGGAAAAGAAGGAGATTAGACATTTTACCCATCAGAGTTGTTTTTGATTATTCAAAGCTTTGATTGTTCTCTCACACACCAGTCAACAAATATGCACACTTCCTGGTGGCCATGGAATTTGGTTGTTGATGCAGTAAATACAGTTTGCAGAATGTGTCTTGCAATTGCAAATTCAAATAAAAGCTAGTTAGTGGAAGACTGAAGCAGAACACAAGGAAGTGGTATATCCGATGATAACAGAAATACAAAAGAGAGACAAGTCTCAGCATTCAGTATAAAAGGTGCAAACAATCTCTATTCTGGTTTTAAAATGCTCAACATGACTCAGCACACAGCCTTCTTAGGAGCTATATATAAAAATAAAAATATTTGCAAATAACAAGTTGAGGACAAAAGTCACTGTCTATAACTAGTACTGTATATGAAAATGAATATTAGTTGTAGTCAGTTATAGTTGTGCAGAGCTAGTTGTTTCCAAACTAATTTATTTTTATAGCTTCAGAAGAAACGGTGTGCCAAAATGCTCTGAACATTTTAAAATCAGAATAAAGATCATTTACATTTTTTTTTATAAATTCTGAGGCTTACCACCCATTTGGTTTATATACGATGGAAGTCTGAATCATGCTTTGCTGCTATCTTCCTCAAGACAGGAATAGACAAGGCATCAGAAGGGAAACATTTTCCCACAGTGATGTATCATAATATGAAATGAGTATGTCACAGCAGAGATGCTTGCTTGCCTTTTGTTTAGTTATTGCACTTTTTCCTGCACGTTATTCATGTGCTTATTTAAATTATACAATGCCTTTCTCCCAAAAGCGGGACTAAAGGCCAGTCACAATAAGACTGGCTTTAAAAGCACATTATTAAGTCATAATATGAAAAATAGTTCAACAGATTATGCTAGAGGAGCACAACTGAATGAAAAGAGAATTGAAAAGACATCAGGTAGTAAGTCTAACATCAACAATTCACATATCTACTCTATTCTAAATGGACATTTCTTGACAGTCTTGAGCCTTTGGATGACTGGTTTTGAAGGACCCAAACAATATCTTGTTTGTTTGTTTGTTTGTTTTAGAGTATTTTTACCACACCTTTCTCCTTGGAAAAGGACCCAAGGAGGCTTACAGTAATGATGGATAATATACAGTCCAGTACAATTAAGACATGTTCAAGTATTGAGGGACATCTTACAGCATTAATAAACAACATTACATTAAAGCAACAAGGTTATAAGTAGTTATAAACACAAAGTCTATGTGAACCTATAGATTCATATAAAAGAGACAAGGTAGTCCATCATTCAGGGAAAGCTTGCCTGGAGAGTTATTAGGAGTCAATAGGCGGGAGACTCCCTATTGCAGGCTATAGACGAGCGAAGCTACAGTGACACTGCACCTCAAAATTTTGGGATGAGACCCCCCCCCCCGACCCCCTTGTCTTTACATCATATTTTCTATTTGGTACAACAAGGCTCTCCATGTTTGATCTCCTATTTGGCCAGTAAATAAGTAGTCTTTTGTACTAGGACCAGTTACGTTCAGATGTACTCGTTATTTCTCTTGCAGATGTTGTCACCAGGTCTTTCCTAGTTTCCCATTTCAGGGGGAATTTGAAGCTAGGGGAGAAGGAGCAGAGGTACTGTCTAGAGATGAAAGTGAATCAAAAAAGCCAACAGAGGTATTCAAACATCGAGAAATTGCCATATTCCCAACCAACCTTAGCACATATTCCTTAGCAGTCTTGCACTGCATTATTGTTCCATCTTCCCTCCCAACGAACAGGACTTTCTGGCTATTGACCACTCACTATAGGCCCAACATACTTAGACAGAACCTACCTGCACAGTAGGTACAAGAGCTGTAAGGCCGCCAATTGCATTCTTCCATTAACTCATTGTCCCACTTTTAAGTGCTAATCTGAATTATCGCCTGGCACTTTGTTTTGTAACCAAACAGAGCTTCCCCATGCCTTCCGTGCCTCTTCTGAGGTCGAACGAGCACTGGTTTAAGGCCAAATGAAATTGATTTTTTTATTTATCCAATATATAAAGGGGGGGTCATTCGGAAGCCTTATGGACATTACTTAAATTTTTCTCCTCAGATTCCCTCACAGCGACAAGGCAGGTTAAAATATCTCCATGGCAACCACTTTCCTCAGAAGTTTGAGCCTCTGTTTTAAAGTTCTCTTTGAACCCTACAGAACTCAACGCGATGGCTCCCATTTCCAAGTGGCTTCCCACAACGTGTAGAAATGCTTTTGGAGCATCCTGAAAGGGGATACATACCTTCAACCTCAGCACTGAGACCTTTGATGGAAGCTGCAGCAAAATATGAAAAGGGCAGCACAAAAGAGGAGAGAGAAAAGTGGAGGGGGGAAAAGAGACCGAGTTAGATATGATACACATATATAATAGGGAATCGACTGTTTTAAGAAAAGTGCTATTTTTGAACAGGAAATTGCTCTTTCTCTCTCACTCTCACTTGCTAACTCTCTCACATTCTCCGCTTACCACCAGAAACGGCTTTAAATTCTGTCAACTCCTGAGGAAATGTAGCTAGATCAGGTTCATGTAAGAAGATCTGTTCCACAAGGGCATGTAGCAAGGTGAAATTCCTCTCTTTACCTCGGAGCAATGGTAACTACAAAGAGAATACAGAGATGCGAGGGATGGATGTGACCAGATTGGTTTGGTGTATAAAAGAAGCCAGTGGGAATGTTGTCCCTCTAAAGTAAATTTACCTCCCCAAAAGTCATATTCATCACAGCACAGCCTCTGGCTGATGCTCCTGAGCTGGTAAGGGTTGAATATGGACCTTACAACACACTAGCACAATAATGCTGGGGAAAGTTGGGAATAACTGGGAAAGAGGAAAACTAAAACAAGAGAGGGATTGATCCAATGAAGGAAGCCATGGACTTGTATTTGCAAGAGCTGCTCACAGCTGTTAATGATAGGACCATTTGGAGATCACTAATTCATGCAGTCATCATAAGCCTGAAGTGACTTGACAACATATAACAATGTCATACTCTATGTGTGCCATCCAAGGACTTGTCTCGCTAAGTGTAAGAGAGATTCCTACCAAGAAAGCTGACTAACAGTAATGGTGTGGTATCAGTTCAGTTCTGACTTATGGTGACTCTTTTCAGGATTATCTAAGTACTGTAGAAGGGTACTCAGAAGTGCTTCATCATTCCCTTCTTCTGGGAGCATCCTAGGACTGTGAAGCTACTGGATGGTACATCAGCCACAGCAACTATCTATACAACTACAAACAACAATGACAGCATTATGCATTTGTGATCTGCATTGGCAAAAAGTCTACTGCATTTAGTAAACCATGGTTCTTCAAGTTAAGGTAATTTTGTAAGAGTAGAAGGTACAGAATGGAAATATTTTCCCAGCACAACATATTAACTGAGGTGTTGTTTATGCCCAATATTTTGCAATACCTTTCAGGTGTCATCCTCATAACCATGACTCTGTGACTAAATGTTACTGAATTCAATGGTCATAAGGTCTCTCTGTGCTCACTAGGGAGTATGAGGGCATTTCTTATATGTATTGATGAACAATACAGATAATCCTATGGATAAATCTGACAGAACTGACACTGAAAGGAGTAAGTTCCTCCCTCAAGCTTTCCATGCAACCTACAAAAGTGCAGGATAGAACTTGTGAGGGGAAGGTTCCCTCAGAATGACATCCATGACCATGGCTTCATCCTGAAAAGCTACCGCTTTTTCACATGCCTGAATGAGAAGACACAAAATGTTTCCCTTTAACTCTGAGGTGGTATAACATAAGAACCCAAGAACAGCCTTGTTGGAACAGGCCACAACCCATCCAGTCCAGCATTCTGTCTCACACGGCAGCTCACCATTTGCTTCAGGGTATTCCCAAGCAGATGTTTTCACCTGCTTACGATTCCCTGCAAATGGCACTGAGAGATATCCTGCCTATCTCTCCAACCCAGAGGTTGTCCTTAGGCATCCATAATGATAGCCATTGATGCCCTTGATCTCCATGAACTTGTCTAATCCTTTCTGAAACCTGTCAAGGCTGACAGCTGTCACCACTTCTTCTGGCAGGGAGTTCCACAGACCAGTGATCCTCTGAGTGAAAAAGGACTTTCTCTTATTTGTTTGAGGTCCATCACCCAAAAGTTTCATGGAGTGCCCCCTAGTTCTAGTGTTGTGTGAGAGGGAAAACAGTTTGTTCCTCATCTACTTTGTCCACACTGTGTATGATTTTATAAACTTCAATCAGGTTACCTCTTATGCACCATTGTTCAAGAGTAAAGAGGCCCCGCCGTTGGAGCCTCAGATGGTAGAGATGGGCACGACTCAGGAAAAATGGTTTTTCGTTTTTCATTTTTCGTTTAGGGATCCGTTTCGGCTCGTTTCCGTTTTCGTGAGCTAATTTTCAATTTTTTTGTTTTCGTTTCATTTCGTAACGAAAACAAAAAACGAAAACAAAACAAATTTTTTTGTTTTTCCCCATTTAGTGCCATTAAATGCTTTTGCCAAAACGAAAAATGAAAATTGGCTCAAAATTAGTCGTTTCGTTTCCATTTTCGTTCCATTTTGGAGCCAATTTTCATTTTTCGGTTCGTTGCGTAATGTAAACGAAAAACGGAAACAGAAACGGAAATTTTGCTAAGTCGTGCCCATCTCTATCAGATGGTAAGGAAGGTGTTTCAGTCCCCTAATCATTCTGGTTGCCCCCTCGACAATTTTTCCATTTCCATTCTGGAGGTATGGTGACCAGAACTGTAGACATGAATATCATGATATTTATGATATTTTTGTTGGTCTCAATCAGAATGTTGGAGTTGTATGAACTGTGTATCTAACTACTACTGTAGCTGGGACTTTGGGAAAACTGGAATCTGAAGTGAGCTTTTCGTATGGTTTTGTATAATCTTTGCTCGGTAGTATCACATGCTTATGCACATAGGGACTTGGTTTTACAAAAGGAAAGTATCGGTTCTAGGTAAAGTGAGTTATAAATCAAACAAAATTAATAAATAATTTTACGCAAATAAATTTTGCACAAATTTCAGAAACCTCAGCAAGGAAAAAGATCACTTACTGTCTTGTTCTCTTGCTGGAGGCAAGAAATCTTTTCAGTGTTAATAACAAACCAAGACAACCTGAATGTCCAGTTTAATACATTCCCTCGTGCCTTTAACATATTTTCTCAAGGCTTATAGGAATAGCTTATGAAAGCAGCTCGCCTGAGTAGGAATAAACACACAATCCATTGGTCAATATAACACTGAAAATGTGATTTCCCCAAGCAGAGAAGCACAGACTGTCTACTCCATTGTAAAGCAGTAAGAATACTTCATGTAAAATAATGTTCTTATTCTCCCTCCTGGAATTGAGAAAGATGTTGTCCAGCACTTGAAGGTTTCACTGACATTTTTCATAATGATAGATCTGGTATTCCGGCAGTTATGAAAAACCAAAGCATCCAAATGAGGCCTTGAATTGTTGCTTGCATCATAAATCATTCATTCCACACACTGAAATCCCTGAGAAAAGAAGGGAAAAGATAACTTCCTCTTCCATGTAGAGTTGTGGGAGAATATGATAATATTCTTAGAAGTTCAAGGCTGACTGAATATAGACTCAGTCATAGGAGCAGCCTAATCTCTAAGTTGGAGGTGCAAAAAACAAAACCCTGCACTTACTGACAGTGTTTTCACAGATCAATTTTAAGTGCCACAAACAGGCCATAACAAGGCAATTGGCCACTTCCTTAAGACCCAGTCTGATCATTATGAAAAAGGATGTGGTAAAATCTTCCTCCTGTTCTTGAATATACACCTAAATGTAATGTAGGACTTTGAATGTATCAGGGAAGCTGAGAACTATTTTGTGTTAAGACTAGTAGACACCATCATAAGTCTAGGCTCCTAGCAAGATCAGAATGGTCTAAGCTCATACATCTGAGACATATCCATCCCTTTGAGGGTCACTGCTTACATTAGCAGAAGAGAATGGACAGTTCCAAGAGTGATGGAGTTAGAGAAAACCCTGAAGAACATCTATTTGGCAGCAAGAGTAGTGGAAAGAGACACTGATGTGGGACCTTTCCCCAACAATAGCAGTGCTGCTCAAGCTAACTCTTGTTACTACTGCAAAGAGGACACCATGATTCGCAGATCATAACAAAGCCATTGAGCAGATCATAGAAAACTATGGATCATTCTAAAAGAAATGACTATGCCATAACATTTGGTTGTTCTGATGCACAACCTATGTTTTGGTGCAATAAAAATAGTTTTAATGTCTTGAATGATTCAATATGTCTGTGAAGATTCTCAATCATCCAGGTGAGGTTATCTGGAAACTGAGTCACAACAACTGGGCTTCCATTCTTGCAACATCAAAACATTTCACTACCCATCAAATTAGTTTCTTCAGTTGGAGGAAAGCTGGTAGGAGACCTCCAATGTATACTCCACATAGGTTTCGCTTCACCCTGGTCTGAATAGGCTCATTAAATGGACCATGGTCAGGGTTGTGTGAAAGTCACACGTCTGCAGCCCTTCCCACACCCACTAAACATGTGTTGTTAGCAGTGGCCTTCCTGGTGGAGAAACTAAACAGCCATGAAACAGGAGAGTGTCCCAGCAGACCAGAATCAGTGGTGTATGACAAAGGACACTCATTCAATGATGAAAATGTACACATCTTAGACAGAGAAGATAAATGGCTTGAGAGAGGGGCCAAGGAGGCCATATACTATGTGTGTATAGAACATCTCTTCCTCAACAGGAGTGGAGGACGTAGGCATGATATGTCTCTTATTTATCACGCTGCCCTTTCATATAGTCCCAGAAAAATCAGGATTACTTTATTCCTCCACCAGAAAGGCTACTGCTAACAACCCATGTTGTTAGAGCCAGAGGTTTGGGGCTTGACTCCCCACGCTGTCTCCTGGAAATAGAGGCAGCCTGTGTAGCCTTCGGCAAGCTGCAACCCACCCACCCCCACCCCCAAGAAGGGAGTGGTAAGTTACTTCTTCACTGAGAAAACCCAAAGTAGGGTTGCCACAAGTAAGAACTGACTTGGCAGCACACAATTCTTATTATTATTAACGTTAAAATTAAATGAAATTAAATCTATCTGAAGTAACTGGAAACAGTTCTCATAAGATGGAGGACACTGATCTGCAGTTCACAACAATTCATTCTCTTACAAATCTGTGGCATTCAGGCTACCACAAACTTTTTTTTAATTGCTCGATTCTTCAATGGAAGTTTGGTTTAGTTCACTCAAATATTTCTTCCTTGTATGTGCTCAACATATATATGCAGGGTTTTTAATTTTTTAATTTTTTTTTCATTTTCTTTGAGGGAGTGTATTTGAATGGGTTGAAGTGAATTCCTCACCCAAATTAAAAATTAATAGTGAGGTTTTGCACCTATATTTTCTGTTTCCTTTCTTATTAACCTTTCCTCAATATGAAGCATTTCCTCTCAGGCAGATTCCAAAACTGATTGATACTGTAGTTGAGTGAAATGAGATTGAAACATGTTGTCAAGAAAACGGTGCTTTCCTAAAAACCAATGGGTTCCAAATAAAGCCACTTACTTTTGCAAGAGAAGACAGCTGAAACCCTCTGGCTTTCTCTTTCCCAGCCTTTTCATTTAAGTAGTTCCCAATAGCTAAGATATACTCCAAAACAGCAACAAATCTTGGGCAGTCTTGCAGCTGTTGGCATGCCTGGATCTTTTGGTTTATGAGCTGGAACACAAAGATGTTCTGTTTGATTAAATTGTCAAAGCTGACTAAATCAGCTGCTCAATTTTATTTCTTGCCTGGTAGGAATGCATCTAGAACTCTTGGATACCAACGGAGGTGGACTCAGTGGAGACTTCAGCAGAATCAAGATTGCATCCTTACTGTGTATGAGAGGGCAACTACGAAGTGTGGAGGGAGTGAAATTCATTAACGCCATCTTAAATATCAGCAGAAGGTCAAATTTTTTTTAGCAATGCCAAAAGGTATACAATTCTAAACATTGGCATGCAACTGCCAATGTTAAGGCTGGGATATTGATAAATCTTTGGTACCAAGCGCCAAATCTGAGTCACTATTAAAAACAAGCATTTTCCTCAGAAAAAAAAAGAGAGAGGCAAATGGTTCCAAGTCATGAGCTGAGTCATTGGGGGGGGGGGGAACCTGAATCAAATCAGAGTCCCACTTGACAGCAAGCCTTGCAACTTAAGTCCCCTCCCCTGCTATTTAGCTTCGTAAGCAGACAGCTAGTGTTGTGTGATGGCAAAAGTGCCGAAAGAGGACTTTGAAGATAAGGTTCAAGGTCCCACTGAGGTATTAAAACTCGGTGAGTGATATCCAGCTGATCTGGTGTGTTCCACAGGATTGTTTTAAGAGTAAGGTGGAGAAGAGATGAACCATGAGCTCAATGGAGTAAAGTAGGACATAAATGTAATGTTCAAATACATAATAACAACTTGGAGGACAAGTGGCATACAAGTTTACATCAACAGTTCAGTCATCAAGGCCTACTGCAGAGGGAATCATAGAAAGTAGCACATATATGAAGAACGATATTACTGGATGTCATTTCTTCCTTATGTGTCCTTTCTTCATATTTCTTCACTATTTCCAGCCTGCTAAAATGTATGGCACATGCTAGGATTAAAACTTTAGCCCCCAGTTTTACCAATGATTTACACCTTGTTTTTAAAAGATTCCCTGATCAAATGAGCTGTTATTTGGTACTGAGCTGGGAAATCCGAAGGCTTAAAATTTCCGCTTTTAATCTTCTGTGACTAGTAGCAGCCTAACCTTTCCAAAGCGTAAAGTTGATCTTCACTACAGTTCTGACACAGGCAAGAGTGCTAAATAGTCTTCTACTTCCTGTCCTGCCATCTTTACTTTTACCTAAACATGTGAGGAGGCGGAGGAAGAAGGAAGGAGGAGGAAGATGATGAGCAGCGGCGTAGCAAGGTTTTGGGGCACCTGGGGGCAAAGTTGTTTTTGTGCCCCTCTGACCCTCCCCAACCCCATCGCATCCACCCAACAAGGGGGGCAATCCTGCGGGCATGGGGCGAGTGTGGGGAACACGGGCACACATGTGTGGGGCACGCCCATGTGCCTTACCTCTCCTGCAGTGTCAGTGGTGACAAAGAGTTGGAGGAGGAGGAGGAGGAGGGTGCCGCTGCCCCTGTTCCTGCGTGCCTGCCTGCCTGTTTGCTTTGTTTGCTTTGCTGCTCACCTGGCATGCTCCGGCAGGAGGGCGCAGGGCTTCCTCCTCCTCCTCCCCCTCCAGGCGCCCCCAGATTTCTGCACCCGGGGGAGATGTACCCTTCTGCCCCCCCCCCCCGATATGCCTCTGATGAAGACAAAGACATTTCTACACTAAAGGGCCCTGATTTTTCATGACATGCATCTTCCATCAGGAAGCATTTCATTCCAGTTGTGGATCAAGGTCCCTGAGACATGTTTACATTCAGATTTCCATTCAGTTTACTGATCCTGTGAAATAGCAAGGGAGATGTTCTCTCCACCATTTGGGTGGTGGTGGTGGCGGCGGCTTATATTTCAGTTCAAATCCATGTCTGAATAGCCTTTAGATTAGACACAATCATCTGGTGTCTGTTCAGATCCGGCTCCTTCAGCCAAGGACTAGACTTTCATTATTATGTAAAATAGAACAGTAAGTTTTAGATGTGTCGCTTGGGCTAGCAGGCCACGTTTCAATAAGTAAACCAGAATGAAAAATAACATCTCAAAAATTAAATTTCAAGCAAAGTCTATAAGGTATCAGCAGTGCTGATTGGTGCGGACTGTCTCATCTTTCATCAGGTATTATCTGCTGGAGGTGCTATTTCTGCTAATGAACTCTCTCAGGTTTCTACTTGCCCAGGACTATTTTAGAAACCCCAGCAAGTAGTGCATATTGTATTTCAAATCTGGACGATCTCAAATTTACTTGCATGCTAGGTATGACTCTCTTGGCTATAAAATGCAGGAGCAACATAGATCATCAAAACCTCCCCCCACATATCTTTTGAATAATGCAGTGAAATGACAACTTATACATCAGGCTGCCTGTGTTATTACAATGTGAATGTCAACAACATGACTGGTGATTTGATTTTTCTAAAGAAAAGTTCACCTCACAGAGGCTTCCAAGATGCCTGTCAAGAGCATCTGGTGTTTTACAGTGTACTCCCATGTGTGTTTGATCAGACATAAGGCCCACTGCCTTCAATTGTACTTCCCTGAAACTCAGTCTACAGTAGAGTACAATGTCGGCTCAGTTATATTCTATGTTAAAGCAAGCCAGAATCCTGTTGCTGGAAGAGATGATGCAGCCCTCCATTGCACAACCAGTTCGCACAAGCCCTGTTTGATTGAATACTGCAGTTTCTCATTGTGCAACAGTGATGCAGACATCAATGGAGACTCACTAATGGAGACTTGTGCTCAGCTGTGTGTGTGTGTGTGTTGCGTCGTTACAGTCGTGACTGACTCTTTGTGACTCCATGTCCATGGAGTTTTATTGGCAGGAATACTGGAGTGGCTTGCCAGTTCCTACTCCAGGCGCCTACAGTACCTGGTATTCCCTGGTGGTCTCCCATCCAAGTACTAACCAGGGCCGACCCTGCTTAGCTTCTGAAATCAGGCAAGATAGGATGTGCTTAGGGCTAGAGATCTCCAAAATTATGACCTACCAGACAGTTAAGCCTCTCTTTCCCCCCTAAAGTAGTGTGTCATGGGAGGAGGAGTTCTAATTGGGTTGCAGACCCAGGCAAGGAAAGATTTCTCTCTCCAAATACTATGCATGCATACACACATGCTAGTGCAGCCTTTTTAAAAACAAAATATAAAAGAAACCAAACTTCATAGGCACCAGCCTATTGAATTTAAAGGTAAAACAATGGAGTGATAAAACTTCCTTATCTATGGATGAAGTCCTATTGCTTAGCATAGTAAATCATACTAGACCAGGCACATTAAATCAGTAGGCCATTCGATGAGTTAGCATCTTCATGCCATTGGCAACCAGAGTAAGCCCAAGAAGAGCTTACTCACCATATTCCCGCTCATTCAGTGGTCCTATTCTTGTGCAACTTATGCGGTTACTTCACGTCCATTTTGTCTCTGTAAGTGTTGCGCTTTGGATGGTACAAAAAAAAATCTTACTTCACATCTGTCACACAACAGCTGAAATTTGTCTCGACCACGCCCCTGGAGTGGGATCAGAGCATAACAACACTGTACCTGGCACTGGGTTGGGGTATTCTCTTGTCACGGTTTGTTCCCGGTTCCTGTTCTGAGACAAGGGACCGTGAGGTAACAACTGTCACGCAACAACCAGTGTCCACCTAGTGGTCAGCGGCTGAAGCGGCATTCGACATTAGTTTCCCTATGGGAAACACCAGGCAGCACAAATGTTTATTAAAGAACTACTGAAAATTCTGTAGCATAGACGTGTAAATCCTGGAAGACCAGTAAATCAAAATATCGAAAAAGTTTTATTTACGATATTTTTAAAAAGGGTTAAGAAAGAAAGACAAATTCAGAATTTGTCACGGAACAAGACCATGAAGTAACAGTTGTCACGAGACAAGTTATCATGACTGTGAGAAAATGGAAACAGGGACTAAACAGGGACAAAACCACACGATTGTGACCAATGCTGTCATGGTACAAAACTAGTCACAGAACAAGGAAGGACGTGAAGTAACCGTATTACTAGCTACACTGCACAACAGGATGTGAGCCCACATACCCAAACTGTTGTTATGTGCCAATAAGTGAAAACTGACTTAAGAGCAACCTTAACAAGGCTTTTAAGGTAAGTGTGATATTCAAGTGGTGGTTTTATCACTTCCACACTCCCAGTGAATTTCCAGGGCTAAGCAGGAACTTGACCCTTTATTGAAGATTCCTAATCTGTCACTCAGTACACTATACCATACCTTATTTCAACCATACCTTACACCATACGTTAGGTCAGTGATGGTGAACTTATGGCATGGGTTCCAAAGTTGGCACTCAGAGCCCTTTCTGTGGGCACCCAACATCACCCCTTCATAGTCACCTGTATACAGGTTAAATTACTGTATTGGCACTTTGCAAAAAAATTAGTGGGTTTTGAATTGCGGTTTGGGCAGTCGGTCTCTAAAAGGTCCGCCATCACTGCCTTAGGTCAACCCTTAGTTTAGAATAAAAAGAAGTTGACGCTTAGCTGCACTCTATGTGCTTCATATAATATAGGGGTGAAAGGACAGTCCTTGAGTGACTAGGGACACACACACACACACACACACACACACACACACACACTTTCCATCCTACGGGTTCCAAACCATTCCTACACACACACACACACACACACACACACACACACACACACACACACA
>JAHTLZ010000129.1:93669192-93686117 GCA_023846285.1 Phrynocephalus versicolor
AAGAAGAAGAAGAAGAAGAAGAAGAAGAAGAAGAAGAAGAAGAAGAAAACAATCACTTCTTAACTGTAAAACCAACTCACTAGCTAAAGAGGACGGGCAGAAAAGAGCAAAGTACAGAAAGACCAATAGCAATCCAGAACAGGGTGATTGACAGATAACCCCCACTGCATACTGGGACACTATTGATCTGCATATTCTAACACACCAAACATCTGTTCAGCTGGTAAATGACTGGTACGCTGTGCACATCTCTAATAACTGGGAGTGAGTGGGCCCCAGGGCGACATTTATCCTAAGCCTGACCTAGACTGTACACATCTTTGGAGCACCAGCCAAACTTTCCAGTGGGTTTCCATGGACCTTTTCATTGGGGTGCTCCCTCAGAAATTGCTTCTGGGCTACTTGGCTATGTGATCTCTATTTGTTTGTGTAATAAATTGTACATTTTTAAAAAAATATGCTGTAAAGTGTACTGGGAGAAATTTCACAAGGATAAGAACACCAAGTCTTCTAACTTAACCTGATTTATATCCAGATTGTCCAACAGAACCATGTCTCATTCATTCCAACCGGGTGTACCGGCAAGAAAAACCTAATAAACAGTTTCTTACATACAGAGAATGCTTTTGTTGTGGAATCTGCAAAGGGCTCCCCCCCCCCACATTTCTACAGCTGGAACGTACAATGCTATGACAACCTACCAAGGTTCTTTCACCTGCCAAAATGGATTGCTTCCAAAACAGCTCCACAGGAACTTTACAATCCAAGCAGACAACTCAAGTGGAGAGACATTTATTTCAGTCCGCCTCTGGATGAGAAAATATCACATGCAGAGTGGCCCTTAGTCTTCTCCATCATGGGTGGAATTAATTTAGCTTTAATCCAAGTCATTTGGCTCAACTGGATTGGGTGGTAAATTGTTTTGTTCCTCATACTGCTTAAGGCTTAGCATTATAAGCACTGCAGCAATGCAACTTTCTTGGGAGAGCAATGAGTAATAATGAATGAAAGTTTTCTGGAGATACTTCTCATTTCTAATGCAGCGAGCAAGACAGATCAGCTGCTTCAGTAAACACACCCTCTTGCTTCTCCTTTCATTTGATCAATGCTGCCTTCAAAAGCAATTTCTATCATAAATAAAGAATTCTCTCCAAAAGGTTACCTTCTTAGTGCTGTAATCTGCTCATCACTAAGTCCACCACTGTCTTCATGTATAATGTATATTTTTTCTTTCAGCTGGTTTGGTTTTATGCAGAAACTTTTAAGAAAAATGTCTTGGGGGGGAAGAAAATGATTCTTTGATTACTTGTAGATAATATGCACAAGGGAGACAAGAAGGAAGGGGGACATTGAGATATATTATACAGTTGCTTTTCCCCCAGAATTAGTGTGCGCATTATGCTCACTAAACGCTTAACTGAAGTCATTCTTTAGGTATCCTTAAGCGCAAATAGCACCAAGATATCCATATGCATATATTTGATTGAAGCACAGTCAACGCACTGAACAGAATAATCACTGAGGTATTGTCCTTTGACAGAACTCAAGAGAGCTTACTTCTAAAACTGTTTAAATTAAGAACACAAAGACTTGTTCCATATTTGAATTTTGTAAATCTCAACTTCATTCCAGCAAATTTATGAGGCACATCCTCACAATTTTCAAAAGATACTTCCCCAAAGGCTCTCCAACAATTTTACTGCCTGTTAATTGATGTGATAATTTTCACTATCCCTCGCATTTTCTTTCAGGCCCAGCATCGTAGTCAATGTGCGTCCACCTATAATGAAAATGCGTCTTCTTCCTAGTGGGTTTGTACACATGCAATAATTACATCTTCCTGAAATACGCACGTTGCTGTCAAGTCAAATACAATTTATGGCGACCATATTCAAGATTTTCTCAGAAATGGTGTACCAGTCTTTTCTTCTGGGGTGATCTGGGACTAGCTCCTTTCTCAGGAGATACAGTTGGGAATTAAACTCCCAAGTAACTGCTCAGTGAACCACCCTGCCAGATAAAATTAACTGTGGATAATCTTTTTTTAAAAAAATAATTAGTTATGGATATAACTTTCTAGTTTTTGGCTTTCAAATTGTTAAATTTTGGTTTTCAACTTGTTAAATTCCATTGTTACCAAACTTGGAGGGATAGTAGGGGAGAGTCAAAGGAAGCATTGTTGCAAATTTAGATTCTTTAGGTGTGGGGAAAAACTTTCCTGGGGGGCTCTTTAAAAGGTTCTCCCCGCACATGCGTGCTAGTCATGTCTGACTCTAGGGGCGGTGCTCATCTTCATTTTTAAGCCAAAGAGCCAGTGTCGTGCAAGTCTGTGGGCACGTGGCTGGCATGGTTGAACACATTTCTGCACACAGAACAGTGTTTCCCTTCCACAATTTTACGGTGGTACCTATTTATCTACTTGCATTTACATTCTTTCAAACTGCTAGGTTGGCAGAAAATGGGGTCAACAGTGGGAGTTCACCCAGGATTTGAACCGCTGATATTCCGCCTTTGCAGAGGACAGTTTCAGCATTCTAGCCTGCTGACCCAACACATCTTTGGGGATACATAACTCAGACATCAAAAATCCAATCTCCAACAAATTCAGATGTATTGTATGATGACTCTCAGTGCCTTAGGAACCATTTTATAGCCCAACAAATTGATGAACAAAAATTGCTAAAAATTGCTTTAAAATAATCAATTCATAATCAGGGAACTCCATGACAAATATGTATTTTACAAATTTTGAAGAATTAGCCTTATCTGTCAGAAAACATGATTTGTCTTTCATCCCCATCTCTAGTACAGACAAGGAAGCGTGCTGCAATGTTATCTTTCCTGCTTCGTGCTGCTGGCCAATCAGAGAGGAAGGCGGGATGATGCCTGTCCCTGCACAGCTCCTGATTGGCCAGCATCACAAATCTAGCACAGATGACATCACAGCATCCTTCCTAGTTGGATTTTAACCCTGCACAAGACAGAGAAAGGTAAAGCAATTGGATCTGTGTGTATCAGCTGGTTCCGAGGACCACCTGGGTTTGCGTGGTTCATTTCGTACCCTACTGGTTCCAAAATGTCTGTGAAGATTCTCAGTCATCCAGGTGCGTTTATCTGGGAGTTGAGTCATGGCTACTGGACTTCTTTTTTGAGAGATAGAAACGTTTCGCTGTTCATCCAAACAGCTTCATCGGTCTGAATACAGCTAATGCAAGAGACCTCCTTATAGTCAGCTTGACCTCTTGTCCCCTGGTCTGATTGGCTCATAAGATGAACAAAGCCTGAATAGGCTCGTTAGGGAGACATTAGTGTCCATGGCCTTAAGGTAAACAATGGCCTAAGGTGCTGAAACCCATCAAGAATGGGTCGTTAGCTGTGACCTTGATGGTGAAGGCTCCTTGATTTGCCTGGGTACTGTGGAAAGTACAGCCTGATAAGTAGCAGATAGACTATGCCGGAGGCCCCCACCTCTGTTAAGGGAGGGATTTTCAATGCTAACATGAATGGCTTCCCTTACTCCTCTCTCAAACCACCTCTCTTCTTTGTCTAATATGTGTACATCCTCATCTTTGAAAGAGTGGCCTTTTCCCCTCAAATGGAGGAATGGGCATTTTGGTTCCAAAATGAAATGCCCATCCCTAATCCTTATCAGTCATAATAGGGATATATGCTTTAACAAGTCCCTTGTCAGGTTTTGTTCTAGAGAAGTCTATCTGCCATTTGTTACCTTTTCAGCTAGCTGCCACGCAATCTCTGAGAGCTTCTTAGAATATTACCTGGAATTCACTCTTGTATAGCATTATCCTTCCTGCGTCTGCCCATCTTACGTTTTACGGGCTTCACGAAGAAACCACAAGTTTTTACAAACATTGAGTGGCAATCCTTTAATAACAACCACTCCATGCCGATGCAGCTAGAGAAAGTTCTCAGCATCCTCCTAGAAACGACTGTATTCTCATCTTCATTGTAATTGCAAGTGAAATGCACATTTTTGCATAGGGTAAAAGACAACGCTACCTGTCTCCAAGAGAATGTTCATCTCCTGCATTAGAGAAAACAGCTATGTTCACAAACAGAAACCTGACAGCTGCAACCTCCTTAAATATTCAGGCTGCTAAACCATTCTCTCGATTTCTTTAAGCAAAAAAGATGGCTAGACAGTGCCACTTTGGTGCATTTGATTCATGGCCTTCAAATCTACAGACTTTTAGATATTTAAAACTGTCATAAATAAAGGGTCTCTCCAATGCTTGACAGAACTCTGTAAATTTTCAGTCTTCTTTTGAACTTACATGGGATCCATAAACACAGTGGTTCTCAACCCATGAGTCCCCAGATGTTCTTGGACTGCAACTTCCAGAAACC
This sequence comes from Phrynocephalus versicolor, assembly GCA_023846285.1. Classification (NCBI taxonomy): domain Eukaryota; kingdom Metazoa; phylum Chordata; class Lepidosauria; order Squamata; family Agamidae; genus Phrynocephalus; species Phrynocephalus versicolor. The sequence continues at coordinate 93,673,558 of JAHTLZ010000129.1, forward strand.
CATTCTAGCAGAGAGAGTGGTGGAGGCTTCTGGGAGTTGCAGTCCAGGAACATCTGGGGACTCACAGGTTGAGAACCACTGCATTAAAGAGTAGTTTGGTCTAGACACACTAAATCAGTAGTTCTCAACTTGTGGGTCCACAGATGTTCCTGGACTGCAACTCCCAGAAATCCTGACCAGCTCAGCTAGTGATGAAGGCTTCTGGGAGTTGTAGTCCAAGAACATCTGGGGACCCACAGGTTGAGAACCATTGAACTAAATAGTGCCAGCAGATGCCTGTGAGAAGGAATGAATAAAACACAGCCATCCTGCTATCATGACAATGGAATTAATTACCTCTGGAGGTGGTGAGCACTCCAACACCGGAGGCATTCAAGAGAAAATTGGACAACCATCAGTCAGATCTGGTTTGGTTTGGATTTCTGCATTGATTAGGGCAGTGCTCCCCAACCTTTTTGTCCCCGCGGACCGGGAAATATATGAAAATTTTTATGTGGCCCGAAGCTGGGGGTGGGGGTGGGGAGGGGGGGAGAATGCAAAAGGGGGGTCCGGCGGGGAGGCAAAAGGGGGGGGAAGCAAAGGATGGGAGGGAAGGAGGAGGGGGAGGCACGAGAGCGGCAGTGGCACTCACCGGCTTGGGGCGTCGGGCGTGCCACTCCCCCCCACACACACACACGGGAGGGGTGGGGGGAACCCGGGGCTCCTGGGCAGGCGGGCCCCCGCCTCCTCCTCCGGCACAGGGGCCGGGAGCCGCGTGCGAGTCTCGCTGCTGGCGCCCCGCTTGCTCCTGCTGCAGCTGCCGCCGTGGGCCACCTCCTCCTCCGGGAAGCACCCTCGCGGCACCGACCAGCCGCCACCACCTCCTCCTGCTCCTGTTCCTCTTCCTCCTCCTCCTCCTCCTCCCACCACCGCCGCCAGAGGAGCAGCAGCAATCGCCCCCGTCCCGCCGCCGCCGCCGCCACCCCTCCGCAATTGCCCTCGCCGGGGAAAGCGAGCGGGGCACCAGCAGCGGGATCCCGGGGGGAGGAGGAGGAGGATGGGCGCCTCCACCTCCTCTTCCCCAGAGGAGAGCAACGGACCGAGGAGAGCCCGATCTTCTGGGCCGCCGCCAACGCCGCCGCGTCCCTCCTGGCGGAGCCCAAGCGGCCGCCGCCAACGCCGCCGGGACGCCAGCGTTTTGGGGCGGAGTCGCCGGCTGGCCGGCCGGGAGGAGGGGAGGGGAGGGGAGGAGGGAGGCAAAGGCAAAGGCAAAGGCGGCGGCTCCTCCTGCGCTCCTCCAGCCTTCCTCCTCCACCGGCCGCCCGCGGGAGAGAAGAGGAGGAGGAGGAGGGCGGCGGAGGAAAAGGGGAGGAGCCTCCCCGGCCTCCCCAGGCGGCCCAGTGCCGACCGGTCCACGGACCGGCACCGGTCCGCGGCCCGGGGATTGGGGACCACCGGATTAGGGGACTGGATTCAATGGCCTTATAAGCTTCTTCCAACTCAATTGTTCTCTGGTAAATAACTGATTAGGCAGCTTGTTACAGTACATGTAATTTAGTCCATAGAATCAAGATTGCATATGTTATAGGATTTATTGTTCCCCTTAGAACAGGGAATTCTTTAAATAATGAGTGTGCATGTTTGTCATAGGAAGAGTTTTTCTCCTCTTCTGTAGTATGAGGATTAGGTTCCACTGTTTTACGATAAGTCTCCAGAACATAAACATATTCCTTATTTCAGATTTCACATATATGGAATTTGCATGTCTGGAATGTGGCTACAGCAATAATGTAACATAGCTGGTTTGATAGCTCCATTGGTTGGGTATCTATCTTCTAGGGCAGTGATGGCGAACCTTTTAGAGACCGAGTGCCCAAAATGCAATTCAAAACCCACTAATTTTTTATTTTTTTATTTTTGCAAAGTGCCAATACAGTAATTTAACCTATATACGGGTGGCTATGAAGGGGTGATGTCGGGTGCCCACAGAAAGGGCTCTGAGTGCCACCTTTGGCACCCGTGCCATAGGTTCGCCATCACTGTTCTAGGGGTAACAGCCAGCCTGTGAGGCTTTGAGCAAGCTGGACAGTCCCAGGGCACCCATAGCAGACAGGAAAGGTAAAACTACTTTTGAGTATTCTCTACCCTGAAATCCTGAAAAGGATCAATATAAGTCAAAACTGACTTGATGGCCAATGATTATCGTTATTGCCTGTAACATATAGTTTGCCCCTCTTGCATACAGCCAAGGCAGTCAGCTAGGCCAATGAGTCCAAATGTCAGAAGACATGGCAAATTTTGAGAATTAAAAGTAATTCTCAGATTTTGGAGGCACAGGGGATAACAGAAATATTAGCTTCCTGAAAGCGTTTTCTACAGCTTAACATCTTTGGCCTGGTAAATGCCATTTGCTGATAAATGACTATACCTGGAGTCAAGATGTTTGATGGTGTTTTTGACATTGCTGAGTGAAAGAACTCATGAAAACTGAAACATTATCAGTAACATTCTATTTTTCATTGGCTGGACAGGGATTTTCATACTTACTGAAGTTATGTGCAACTTTTTGGTTCAACATAATGTGTTGTGTCATGAGAGGTTCATTACCAGGAAATCCACTTCCATCCTGAATACAAAATTGGTCGTCAAGTCTAGCCACATCGAGCCGTTTCTTCCCCGAATTGTTTGATGTCCAGAGTGATTTCTGTATCTGGGAATACAAAAACAACAAGTTTGTGCATGTGTATATATGTGGAGAATTTTCAAGGCACCAAACAGGACTTCCAACAAATCTCTTGTGAATTCTAGAAAAATGCTGCTTAATACTTACAGCATATAGTTATCAGAGTAACTAGCAAAATGGAAGAATTAAAACACTATAACAGAATGTTTTATCTTGATTCACAGCAGCTGAAGAAGCTGGAAAATGAATCAACCTACAGCGGTGCTGTACACATTTTTGTTCTATGTATTCTTGAAGGCTTTCACAGCCGGGATCCAATAGTTGTTGTGAGTTTTCCAGGCTGTTTCGCTGTGTTCTGGAAGTTTTTCTTCCTGACGTTTCAACAGACTCTGTGGTCGGCATCTTCAGAGGGCAAGGAGCTCAGGGAACTAGGAGTTGTCTCTGTGCTCTGGGGTACAGAGTGCAATGTTCTCTACATAGGGCTGCCCTTGAGGCTGATGTGGAGACTTCAATTGGTACAGAATACTTATCAGGATAAGCAGTTGCAACATCTGGAAAAGCAAATTATTAATCAGTTTGCAAAATTCCAAAGCAGGCAGACAGGCTAATGAGAAGTCCATTGTCCATTTAAGCCCTGCTGGGGATTAGTAGTATTACAATCAATTCAATGCTTTCACACCAACCTGAATTCAAGTCAGAAAGAAAAAAAACCCACAGTCTCACTCACTTTATACCCCAGAGCACAGAGAGAACTCCTAGTTCCCTGAGCTTCGTGCCCTCTGAAAATGCCAGCCACAGAGTCTGGTGAAACATCAGGAAGAAAAACTTCCAGAACACAGCCAAACAGCCTAGAAAACTCACAACAACTAATTTTTGTTCTGTTGATCCTCTAATAAGTTTTGCATGTATGTACATTTACTTGGTTCAAAATCTTGTTGCTTAATATAAAGAATTACACTAGTGGAGGCCTGTTCAGTCTGTGGGGACCTGGTGAATCTTCTCCTCTATAGATTTAAATGGGTCTACTCTAACTTCTACTTACTAAAACATAGCAAGTCACAGTTAAAATCGGCCCACCTGAATCGATGGAATTTGCAAAGGAGTTGACTCCCTTCTTGGGTGTGCTCTAGTGCAATTTCCTGTGCTAAGTGACAGGATTTGGGCCATAAAGTGTATTTTGGCATAAGTACAATCAGGATTGTGATACTCCCAAGCCTTTTCGTCACTTTGGGATTATTTCATCTCCTTCCCTGACCTTTTCTTGGGGAACAATATTCCAATGAAAAACTTTTGTTCTGGATGATCTTGGAGCCGGGTTGAGGGATTTGCAGAAAGGGGGTTGAGCCTTCATGACAGGAGGAGGAATGAATCCTGAAACAAAAGAGCAGCTTTGTGGAGGAGCAGTCGAGACGCCAAAGGACCCGACATGGAAATGAGGATATTCTTCCCTTTTCTCTTCATTTAGATCGTGAACAACTTTGTTTGCTGCTTGCAGCCCATCCTCCTTCCTCACAGAAACATCTTCCAGCAGTGAGCAATATCTCTCTATCAGTGTTATCCACTCATTCTGGAGCTTGCTCACGTCCTCTAGTTTATCGTTCTCGACAGTCAACGGTATTCGGAATCTACAATTTTAAAAGGAGGTGCATGAAATCAAAACACTGTACATGAAATTCTAACAAGAAAACCCACAACTGTTGCTTTTGGGGGGCTCTTCTGATGTAAGGCAGATTCACTTGTTAAAAAGACTGCAGTGCTCTCTTTGACCTTTTCACGTTGAATTAATTGCTTGGACTAGTGAGAAAAGACTGCTGATCTCTCTATGTCTGCCTCCCTCCTTCTCCACACACACACACACATATTTATGCACACCCAACCACACAGAGAAAGAGAGTAATAATTTCCTCATTTTGTGAGGCTACACAACTCTACCTCCCCTCCATGCTGTGTTCCCCCTCCTCCTCCACACACCCACAGTGGCCGTTACTTCACGAGGTGCCTCGCTTCGAATTGACCTTGCCTTCGATTTAAATTCGGAGGCAGTCACGTGGTGGTCACGTGGTCTCCCTTCGCTCCCACCCCTGTTTCTCTGTACTCACGCGGGGCATTTTTGGGACCGAATCGATTACTACCTCACCTGCTCCCTTCGCATTAGAAAGCTGATTTGCAACGTCCGGTTCCACTCTCCTTTTATTTTTTAAAAAAAATTTACTCGGCATATCGATGCATCAATGCTTGGCTGTCATTCACGACAGAGCGTGGTTACTGTACGATGCTGTGTTTTGTTTCCTGGCATCATTGGCAGCCCCCCGCCGCCGCCGCCGCCGCTACTCGGGGGGGAGCCCCGCATGGCACAGCCGCTCGCCCTCCACCGCTTGCACGCTGCCTGCCCCGGGTGCCCTGCTCTGGCCGGGCGAGGCAGCAGCGGCTCCTCCTGCGCCCGCCGCCGCCGCCGCTGCCGCCGCTGCTACTCGAGCGAGGAAGTAACAGCGCAAAGCGATGAAACAATATAGCGATGCATCGATATCCCTGTTTGAATATTTTAAAAAAAAACTTGAAATAAAAGCCAAAAACCGAGACCACACGTGACGTTGGGAGCGAAGCGAGATGCGAAGCGAAAAGATTCCCGTCCTCCGCCAGGGGAATCACTCACCCCGGTTGGAGCACGCTAAAGGGGGCGTGGTCGGGGTGACGTCGCAGCCAAAAAGGAGGAGCGTGCGGACTGAAGCGATCGGTTCGCACAGAAATGACGGCTTGCCGCGAAGCGAGCGGCTCGTGAAGTAACGGCCAGTGATTGTTCCAGCTCCTTCGGTCCTATTTGTGTTAAAACCGTACATGGAGAAGGGGGCAGAGTTGCAGGCACAAGGGAGTGGAGTCATGCACACAAGGGGTGAAACCCTGCCCAATGGGGCTGAATATTGGACAGAATGTTAGGTGGATTCATTTCATATACTGTAAACTGGCTGGAATCTAGTGGTGCAATTTACATTGTGGAAGACATGACATCATCAGCTACAGCAGTTTTTTGGAAATTAAAACTTTCTTATTCCCCTTCCCCATTCTGAGGATCCCCTGGGATTCATTTCCATGTGGCCAAGCTGATGAAGGCAATGGTGCAGGGGGAGTCGTTAATGCATGCAAATAACAACCGCAGCTATGTTTTTTATCAGAGATGGTGATTATTATTATTATTTTTTTTTTGGAATCACCTTTCTTGATATCCCCAAAGGTTTATCAGTGCTCAGAGAGGAACCACAGGAGCCTCTAGATCACTTTTGAGGGGGTTGGTGGTTTGAGTAGATGGTTTTAATTTTTGAAAAACCATTATAACTGACGTTGTCATCAGCCTTACATGGCATAAATTAAACTGCTAGATTTCAGCCATTGTTTCCAGAAAGTAGCCTCTCCACTTGAGTTCTAAGATAATTAGTCTCCCCCCTTATGATTTAAAACAGGGGTCCTCAAACTACTGCCCGTGGGCCATATGCAGCCTGCCAGGGTCCTGAATCTGGGCAGACCCCCCTACCCACTTGAGCTGAAAATTCACCGTGCAGCAGCAGCTGCTGCCACCGCCTCAACCACCAATGCAAGGGCAAATTCCACTGTTGCCCGTAGCATCTGGGGGAGGGGGATGAGCAGGATAGGCCTTCCCTCTCCCCCCTTGAAGCTGCGCTCAGGGAGCTGCAGGGTCCGGCCCACAACAGTGTCTGAGGGACAGTGAACCAGCCCCCAGTTTAAAAAGTTTGAGGACCCCTGATTTAAAACATATAAGCCATTTTCTCTTCTGCTGGGCTGAGAAACAAGAACTTTGCCAGAAAACAGACTTGAAAAATGTTCCATAAGAGAATATGTCTGGGTACATGGATGTAGTCCTAGAGATTGCATGTTCGATTCTCCACAGGAAAGGGTCACCATAAGTTGCAGTTGATGTTATACATGTAATTATCAATTAATTAATTAAGGGGATGTGCTATTGAATGTGTTCTAGCATTTTCCTCCTCACCAATTAGTGACTCTTTATCTATGGTGGAAGACATAAATCCAGTGTACATTAATCTTATTCTTGAAGCTTATCACCCTTATTTTTGACAGAGCTTGAAAATGGCAAGTTGCAACAACACGAATGCCATTGCTTCATGTTATAAAGGAGGAAAGGGTAACTGATGCATCTAGATAGTACTGTTTTATAAGCATCAATTGTGCCACTAATGCATTACTTTAAAAGCATTTTTAAGACTAGGTGCATTCCTTCCATTTGATGTGAAAGTAACTCTTTTAACATTCATGAATTATGTTAACATGATACTTCCAAGCTCTGGTTTTAGGAATTTAACATATACACCTAATGACATATTCTGTGTAGAAATTGTGTTACTGCATTCAAATTCAATATATCCCACTGCCATCCTTTCAAACACAGAGAAACAGTTAGAACACTTCATTATCTTAGGCCTCTTCTATATTCCCTCTGAAACAGTAATAGCATGTGTACATGTTTACGTTAAACATGTTAAATACAAGTTGTTTAATATTATACGTGTTTGTTGACGAGTATGCATACAATCCCACATTAGACCTAGACTCTGCAGGCATATGCATCAACAGAGAGAAAGTATAACAAGTGTATCAGACAACATCCACAAACTTCTGAAAATGTGCACACGGAAATCTCACAGACCCCCCATCTAAATGCAGTGATAGAAAGCTTCCAAGCTGGAGTCTGTAACTGTCATATGTGGACACTATCTCAGTCCCAGAATAACCTAGAGAGACCAAATAGGCTTCCCCCAACTATCCCCTACAACCCCTCTAAGTTTGGCAAAGAGTGAGCTTCAGACATCTGAGTTATACACCCATAAAGTGGGGGCCCCTAGGAAAGTGTTCTTTAGCAACTGGGTTGGAGAAATTCCATCGTCACCAAACTTGGAGGGGTTGTAGGGGAGAGTCAGACGAAGCATAACTGCAAATTTGGATTCTCTAGCTGTGGGGAAAAACTCTCCTGGTAGGGGCTCTTTAAAAGGTTCCCCCCACACAGGCATGCTAGTCATGTCTGACTCTAGGGGCCAAAGAGCCAGTGTTGCGCAAGTCTGTGGGCATGTGGCTGGCATGGTTGAACACATTTCTGCACACAGAACAGTGTTTCCCTTCCACCTTTTTACGGTGGTACCTATTTATCTACTTGCATTTACATGCTTTCAAACTGCTAGGTTGGCAGAAACTGGGGTCAACAGTGGGAGTTCACTCCACTGCATGGCACCCGGGATTTGAACTGCTGATATGCCACCTTTGCAGCTGACAGTTTCAGCGTTCTAGCCTGCTGAGCCACCACGCCTTTGGAGATACATAACTCAGACATCAAAAATCCAAACTCCAACAAATTCAGATGTATTGTATGTGTCTCTAAGTGCCTCAGGGACCATTTTATAGGTCAACAAATTGATGAATAAAAATTGCTAAAAATTGCTTTAAAAATCATCAATTCATAATAATCAGGAAACTCCGTGACAAATATGAATTTACAAATTTTGATGAATTAGCCTTATCTGTTAGAAAACATGATTTATTTTTCATTCCCATCTCTAGTCCAGACTGAGAGTCTGTGATCTGAAAACAGCCTAGGCATAAGAAACAGGGCATATTGCAGATCCTACCTAGGGATGGGCACGAAATAAAAAATGAAATATTGTTTCATCATGTCGAAATGACACAAGAAAGCAGCATTTTGTTACAGACGAAATGAAATGGTGTTTTTTTTATTGAAACAAACCATTTTGTTCACTCTGTGGGCTTGGGGGAGGGAATTTTTCCTTCCCCCAAGCCCTGCCTGCCAGCTGATCCAGCCACACACACCCCAAATGAACCATTTGTATGAAATAATTTGTATCAAATGAAATGAAAAAAATGGGGGAGACGAAAAGAAACAAAATGAAACATAATTTTTCTGTTTCATGCCCATCCCTAACCTTAACTATCTGGCTCTTATCTCTGCTGCACTCTTCAGCAAGAACCACTTCTCTAAGCAACCCTGTATCTTTCTTCATTTATTTAAATTATTTTACCCCACCTTTCTCCTTACAAAGGATCCAAAATAGCTTGCCTCATTAAAAACAGAATATTAACAAACTAAAAACAACACATTACTGAAATATTAAAGAGGAATCATGACATATTTAAATTGTTGGGTATTATGAAAAACAGATTTTTCTTGTTGTTTTCCTTGACAGACAACCACTAAAGGAAAGACTGCTTAAACAATCTTTGTTGCCCTCCCCTAAGGGCAGCAAAGATTGCGACCAGTCTAGCTTCCTGTGGGAGAAACTTTAAAAGCCTGGGAGGAACAACAGATAGTGTCCCTGCTGAGGGCACTTGTGAGAGAGGCAGGACCAAGAAAAAGGCCTCCCTTGATGATCTGGACATCCAGGCAGGCTCATAAATGGAGATATGATTTTTGAGATAGTTGGACTGTTTAGTACATTGAATTGTGCCCAGAAGAGATTGGCAGGCTACATTTTCTGCCATTCCAGATACACTTACAAATACTTTGCTTCCTTTGTTTGAAGTGAGAATGTCCCGGAACCATCCTCCTTGCTGACAACAGCATCTCCCCTTGACAGACTAATTGTTTTTGCGACAGGAGAGGCCTTCTCCGTTTGGCACTGGTCGATGCGTCTTAAGCTTAGCTCCCCTTCTCTCAGCTGCACAACGTATCTGGAGGGCACAAAGAAGGAAATGGAAGCAGACTCTGCCAAGTATCCAGTCTAGCATTGGCAGGTCTCTCTGTTCAATGAAACACATAACACACACAATTCATATCGGTGACCATATACTTTTAAAACACACACTTCAATCTAATACACCTATATCTAATACACCCTTGTGACAAATGTTAGACAGAGTTATGGCTAGATCAGTGGGTACAGATGTACAGATCAACTGAGGGTAAGAGATAACCACTGGGGTTGCAGTTTATGTGGATTCAAGGATTTGTAACATGAAATCAAGAGGTTTTTTTTAAAAAAAATGTGGGTTTTTTTCCCCCACGGCAATAAAATAATTCCCAAGAACTGTGCTGTACTTTATCATCTTTGTGACTTAGTGTTACCACACCATTAAAAAGAATACTTAGCCATACTATAGCAACATGTAGCTACTAACATTTTGTTTGTTTTGTTTATTCTGCAAAACTACACACATCCCTGTAAAATTATGTCCTTCCAACTTAATGGCAAATGATAGACAAAATAACAGAATGCTTGGAAACAAAAAGATGTTATTCTCAGGCAAGAGAACAGTATTTTCTCCATGGTTCTTTCCTTTTTCAGTTCTTTTGACACAGGCTCAAATCCAGTGGGGCAACTGATACCATTAGCCTTCCGCAGCATAAAGCTGCACAACAGGATTTCAGCTAGTTATTGGAGAGACAGCAGATATGAAAGTTGGGAGCCAGTGTCCTCCTAAGCAATGTTTCTCTTTGGCAGATATCAATACTGTACAAATTTATTTCTTTGCAACATTCAATAGCAACTAGAGATGGGCATGACTCAAAAAAATGGTGTTTCATTTGTCGTTTGTCATTTAGGGGTCTGTTTCGGTTTGTTTTCGTTTTTCATTGGTTTTTTGCAAATTTTTCATTTTCGTTTTCATTACATAACGAAACAAAAAACAAAAATGAAAATGAAAAATTGCTGTTTTGTTAGCATTCTTTTCAGTTCAATGTATTTGCTGCAATGAAAACGAAAAACATGGCAAAATTTTTCATTTTTGTTTTTCGTTTTCATTTTGTTTTGAAAAATTTTCATTTTTGTTTTCGTTACGTAACGAAATGAAAAAACGAAAACGAAAACGAAAAACTGCTCGTTTCGTGCCCATCTCTAATAGCAACGTTCAATAACTATCCCTTTCCTCCACATGTCTGTCTTTCCAACAGCATCTGATTGCATCGAACTAAAGGAGAAATGACACTTCACACTGCCCTAATGCCTGCCTTTCTTTGCTGTCCATGACACAAAACCCCTCCTTTTCTGCAAAGCATAAAGAGGAGAGAGTTCTTAGAAGCAAACAAGGTGGAGGGAAGACAGAGTGTTTAAGTCTTCCAGGCCGGCTTGTTCCTCTTAAACTTCTCACCCCATCACTTTCTAGTTTTCCACTGGCATCTTTAAAACATTACAAAACCAACCTAGGAGTTAATGCACCTGCAGGGCAGGGAAATTGTTAGATACTCCTTTCAGTTGTATTTGCTTTCTTAGCTTCAAAGCTCCCTTTTCCACAATCAGTTTTTACTCAGGGTTCCCCCCCCCACCTTGTTCCCACCAGATAACTGATATACAGTATAATCAGCACTACTTTTTTTAAAAAAAAATAAAGCCTGCTAATTATAAATTATATTCAGTGCAGGGATGAGCCACAGCTCCATAGTAGAGCTCATGCTGCATATATACAGCCGTGACCAAGTTCATTCCTCAATACCTCTTGTTACAGGATATCTGGAAGCAGGTATTTATTTATTTCAAATTTATTTATTTTCAAATTTCTATACCGCTCCTTCTTCCCAGAACGGGAACTCAGGGCGGTTAACAAGAAAGGATTAAAAACAAAATATCACCAGAGAAAACAAACACTTTGAGGAAGATAAGGCGGGATTTAAAAAAAAAAACCTCTAGTCATTGTTAAAGGCATCACTAAAGAGTAAAGTTTTTAAACCTCTTTTAAAGGACGCTAGTGATGGAGCCTGTCGCAATTCACTCGGCAAGTGATTCCAACTGGACGGACCCACCACCGAGAAAGCCCTCCCGCGAGTACTCGCTTTGCGGGCCTCCTTGGGGGGGACAGTCCGGAGTGAAAGTGCCAAAGATGATCGGGTGGGTCGGGCTAGATTTAGTTGACGGTGAAGGCGCTCTGCCAGATAATCAGGGGCCAAGCCATGGAGGGTTTTGTAAACCAAAACTAACACCTTGAACCTTATTCGGGAGGCGACGGGCAGCCAGTGCAGGCGAGCCAGGATGGGGGTGATGCGGTCAAACCGATGCGCACCAACCACCAGCCTGGCCGCCACATTCTGGACCTGCTGCAGTCTCCGAACAAGGTTCAAGGGGAGCCCCATGTAGAGAGTGTTGCAATAATCCAGCCTCGACATGACCAGTGCCTGTACCACTGTCCTCAGGGAGCTCTCGTCCAGGTACGGGCGAATCTGGGCGATAAGCCTTAGGTGGTAAAAGGACGACCTGGTCACGGCTGACACCTGGGGTTCCAGGGTCAGACCCGGATCCAGGACGACACCCAGATTCCTCACTCTTTGCGCCAGCTGGAGGGCAGACCCACCCAGACTGGGAAGAGGGCCACAGTACCCTTCGGGATCGCCCCCGAAGAACATAACCTCCGTCTTTCCCGGGTTGAGCCTGAGTCTGTGAGTCCTGGTCCAGTCCAAAACCGCAGCCAGGCAGCGATCAAGGGTCTCGACGGCTTCCACTGCACCGGTGGTAAAGGAGAGATAGAGCTGCGTGTCATCAGCGTACTGATGACAGCAGACTCCAAAACTCCGGATGATCTCAGCCAGCGGTTTCATGTAGATGTTAAAGAGCATAGGGGAGAGGGACGACCCCTGGGGCACCCCACAAGAGAGTGTCCAGGGAGCCGACAACTCACCCCCCAAGCTCACTCGCTGGGTGCGGCCCTCAAGGAAGGAACGGAGCCAGCCAAAGGCCAGACCTCCGATCCCCACCTCCGAGAGTCGCTCCAGCAGGATACCGTGGTCGACGGTATCGAAAGCTGCTGACAGGTCAAGAAGGACCAGCAGGGTAGAGCAACCCCTGTCGGCCCTCCTCAACAGATCATCGTGCAGAGCGACCAGAGCTGTCTCCGTCCCATGACGCGGCCTGAACCCAGATTGGAAAGGATCCAG
>JAHTLZ010000129.1:93692162-93702720 GCA_023846285.1 Phrynocephalus versicolor
CACACACACACACACACACACACACACACACACACACACACAAACACAGAGAGTACAAAAACAAAAAATGAAACAAAACAAAAAACGAAATGAATTTTTAAAAAATCATTTCAAATGAAACAAAACGGAATGGAACGGAATGAAACAAAATGCTATTTTAGCGTTTCATGCCCATCTCTAATAGTTATGCTCAAGACATTGTATTAATCACTCAAATACTGTAAAATTTATGAGCTACTCTCTGATTCTTCCTGCTGCTTCTTTGCGCACATAAGACACACAATTTTTAACTAAAGCAGGCAGCTTTTCTTATGGAGAATGATACCTGCATACACAAAAATGCTTGCTTCAGTCTACTCCCTTCCTACAACACAAAACAGGACAGAGGTACTGTAAACAGCAGGAGCAGTTCCAAGGGAAAACATGAAGGTTCTTCCAGCGTCTCATGGTCCAATCATTTAACAAAACAATATATATATTTTTTAAAAAAAAAACTGATTCTCGGCATTTCACACTCTCAGGCCAGCACTGTCTGAACAGAAGACTGAAAGCAAATGTATCATTAAGTTATAATTTCATGTGGTGGACAATGGGTATCTAGAGATGCTGCTGAGTATGTTTTCCTGAGTGTCTTTCGCAATCAACATGTAGATTCTGATGTTTATTTCATCTCCCTCCTTGCAAGAAAGAGTAGCAAACAAACATTTGCTTGCAGAACAACAGAGCTTTCAAAGAATGGAAGCCAGCTGTACTGGATTCAACCATGAAGTTGAGATGGTTTATTTTCCTTTTATCAACCTTATATAGGTTTGACACACAAAAGCCTCCAGTTTGATCATTCTTCTTCAGTAATCACAAGCTAGTGCTGGACAGCTTCGTGCCATCTGAATTCCTACTGCAAAATCTAACAACAAGGCTTGTAACACTCTATATTATAGCACTGAAATATTTTAAGTAAGTTTTTGAGTCCCACAAGACGCTTTATCAGGGTAGGCATTAAGAACGAAGGGAAAGCTATAAAAATCTCCACCAGCAGCTTTCCAGAGTGTGTGTGGGGGGGGAGTGATTGGCTGATAGGAAAGCAGTGCATTTGCTCACCCCCAGCAGCCTGCTGCCTGAGGCAGCTGCCTCACAGGACTGGACCTGGCGAGGGGGCTATCTCAGGGAGTGCAGGGCATACCATCTGTCACAGAGATCTCTTTTCTAGCACGTCACAGCCACTCACCAACATCTTCCACCTGAGGCATCCATTTTCTTCTGCCTCATGGTAGAGCCAGCTGTGCGGCTAAATACCTCATATTTAGCCACTAACCTCATATTTAGCCATAAGGTGTTTTTCTTTCCTACAAATGTGATTCTGCTAGAAAAGAACCAAGGGAGAAAGACAACAGGGGTGTCTCTTTCAAACAAAGAGTTTCCCTTTGCTGAAAGTTGTTTGTACAGCACGGTACAATCACAGATGAATACCACAGTCAGGAGTATGGACTGTCTCGCTTCAGTACACAGCGCTGATTTCTAATCCTGTGTGAAAATGCAGTAAGTGGTTAAAGGAGTAAATTCACTCCAGGCTGGACAGCAGAGCAGTATCACTAAACCTACACACAGTGGCTTCCTGTGAACTCATGACTAAATGCTTCCCGGTTTCCGCAGCAAGGGGACAAAACAGTTAATGAAGCTGATGGCAAAGGAAGCTTAAAGCCAGTAAGCCATTACATAGAATTTGATGTCAGTGCAAGTAGATATTAGAGATGGGCACGAAACGAACATTTTTTCGTTTCCGTTATTCGTTATTCATTCCGTTACGTAACAAAACAACTAATGAAAATTGTGATGAAAATGGAACGAAATGAACAGAACCACGAAAATTGTGTTCGTTACGTTTCGTTTTCGTTACTGGCGACGTGCAATGAAATGAGCTGTTTTAAATGTTAAAAAATGCCCTGGACATCCATAAAAACACAGCAAAAATTATTTATACTGTCTGATAATACCTACCGGGGGGGGGGTTGGGGTCCTTAAAACGTGCATTTATGTCTTTTCTCAGATCGCTGTATTTTTTTCCTTTAAGGGGAGTTTTTTTGAAATTATTACCTACCTTAAAACGTTTGTTTTTGTCTTCTCCCATCGCGATGTATTTTTCTTTTCCCGTTAAGGATCACAAAATGGATGTTGCCACTCCAGCCACAACATGGAAGCAAGCCATGTGATGGGATCATGTAAATTCTTGGACAACTTCAACTAACAGCATGCCCAGGTTGCAGACTGGGCAAGTCTGGCAGCCACAGAGGGAATAAAAAGCTCTGGCAGCCCACGTCCTCCTTGCAGTCTCCGGTGGGAGTTATGGTGGGATTGCTGTCTCTACGACTCTAGCTTCAGTCCTGCAGCCTCCCTGTGTGCGTGTGTGCCTACCTCTTGGTGATTACCCTCCACTGCCCTGCAGTGCAGTCACTCTGCGGCTGCCTTGCACCCTGGGCAATGCCCGCCGCTGCCTTTGCAGCCTCCCTGTGAACCTAGTCTATACTGTGTCTCTGCCAGCATCCTTTTTTTAGTGTTTTTCCTCTGGTCTGGGGTGTTGGGGGACGCCCACACATGGAAATGCTTTTAAAAATAACGCAAAAAGTGGGTAGAAATGGAAAATGAAAAAATGAAAAACAAAAACAATTTTTTTCCAAAAACATCACAAAAACAGAAACGAAATGAAACGGACCTCTCAACAACAAACGACAAATGAAATGCCATTTTTTTAATTCGTGCCCATCTCTAGTAGATATATATAAAAAGAAAATGAACACCAAAAGAATCATAGAATCATAGAAATGAGCATGAGCTGGGAAGATGGAGGTTCCTGATGATTCATAGTTCATTGCTCTTTACGAACTACAAACCATGACATTTCATGAATTTTCTGATATTAACCATTGTTGGTTGGGGGGGTGTACCGTTGGGGTGTACCATTTGGGAGTTGTAGAATGGCCCCCATGCAAGTTAGGGATGCCAAACTTCCAGTAAGTCTTCAGCCAACCCTCTTCTCCACCCCCTCCAAGTCTGGAAAAGTTTGGATTTGGGACGTCCACCCCAAAATAGGTTCCCCCAAGAAAGTGTACTTTAGCAGTTGGCTTGGGGAAAATTACATGAGTGGTTCCTGGGATGGAAATAGGGGGTAAGCGGAACAGACTAGTTCAGCAGCCTCTTCTCACACCATTTGCTGCACAATTGAAACTGCCAGCCGAGCTGCCCAGGCTGTGGTTCCTATAACCAGCTACTCCCAGATAGCAGATTTGAATTTCCATAGTTGGCTGCCTTACCTGACAATCAGTCTTACACAATTTTTAATCTAGGCCCATCCCAATGTTGTCTAGGGACTTCATTGAGTGATGTCAGACTGTCTGGCCAAGGATGAGTTCCCTCCCCCCCCCAAAAAAACCCCAAACTGTACAAATAGCCAACACCAATAATAGTTCAGTGTTTCATTTCTGAGCAGGCATGTTTTCCCAAAGTGCACCCCCTCTAAACCTCAAAATGGACCACTTTATCATGTTTTTATGCTTCATGGTTTGCTTTACACTCATCTCTATGGGCAGCTCTACAGATGCATCCATTAAAGATTTCTGGCCAGTACCCTATTGAAGTCTACAGAGTAGAAAGTTACATCAGATGGATAATATGGGATCACATTGCCTGTTCGAGCATTGCTAAGAAACTCAAAACTCCACTTATGCAATAGCAACAAATTCACAAGCAGAATGATTTGTGCATTGTACAGCAGTGGCCGTTTCTGCTCAGAAAAACCCAGCAGGATACTGGCCCTTTGGAAATGTGATTGTAAGGATCTGCATATTATAAGTTGATGTGCATGAACTGTGGAGTCTTTGCTCACGACTGTTGGAAATAACAAGCAGGAGGTTCCATCCATACATGTACCTGCAAAATCCGTTTCTGCCACCGGTAGCGGTTATATTTGTATACAACAAAGTTGAGTTGCAAGCAGTTGAGTAAGTCCTGCAAAAGATTAGTGAATAAGTCATTCTGCACCTTCTGCTCACCAGACTGTAATCCTCTGTTTAAGTTTCTGTGGTTTCCAGAACATCTGCCATAGGAGGAATTCTAGCACCTGAAAGGGTTGATATTTTTGATATATCCTGAGCACTCACAAATCCTGAAGGTTTGTGCATAGTGGGAAGGTCAAGTTTAAAAGAGAGAGGAAGGGACATGTAAGCAAAGCAGCCAAGATAGTGTCAGGGCTGCGGCATGGGCAGCACAATAAAACAGGGAAGCTGGCCAAACAAGAGGATGGGGCAGGATCTGCAAGGCAAGGCAGGAATGAAAAAAGGAGCAAAGCCAGAACTTGTGAGACACACAGGAGACTTTAGAAGCAAGGTAGAAACTTATTGGAACACAAAGGGATCTTGGAAGCAAGGCAGGATGTGGGCTTTCAGGAACAGAAGAGGGTTAAGACCAGAGCTCCAGAATCACCAGGACACTTGTGTTGCTGAGGTAAATGGCAGCAGCACAGAAAGCTTGTACTGTATTTATTCTACAGCTCTTCCAAGGCCTCTAGCTGCGCCACACAACTGCTGTTCACCTGTTTGCTGCAAACTTCAGCAAGATTTACACCTGCTTCTATCAATATTTCCAGGATTCCTGCACCTCTGACTCTAACAGACAGATGAAGGCCAGTTTGGAATAATGTGGAAATAAGAAATGTAGTCTGTATTCAGAAATCAAAGTTACCTATTTAGTTCTATTTATATTTATAATCTGAGAATCTTGACACCACCAACAGTTCCCCCAAGAGCTATTGAAAGTTCTCCCAGTTCCACAGACTGCTGTAGCAGCAAATTGTTGTTCAGTAGACATGGGCACGACCAGAAAAAATGACGTTTCGAGTTTTCGTTTGTCGGAACAGGTCCGTTTTGGGTCGTTTCCGTTTGTCGCGAAATTTTTCAAAAAATTGTCATTTTGTCATTTCGTTTGTCATTTGTCATTTCCACCGTGATTTAGCGTGATTTGACTTCCCAGAGCATAGGGGCGTCCCGCAATCAGGGCTGGCGCTAGGTGTTTTTGCGCCCTAGGCGGCGGGCGGGGCAGGGGGGAGGTGGCGGGGGGAGGTGCGGGCAGGCGGCGGTGGCGGGGGGCCATGGGCGGGCGGGCAGGCGAGCGGGCGGGCAGCGGCGTGGGCGGGCGGGCGAGTGGGCAGTTAGGATATCACTTAGGATAGAGGTTCTGTTCTTGGCTTGCACCCCAAATGTGTGTGTGTGCAAGCAAATTGAAGTTGGGAAAATAGAAAATAAATGGTAGTATATAATATATTTTTAAAATAAATCCACGCCTCCCACTCCCCCTTTATCCAATATCAGAAAAAAAGCCTCACAAACTGCCAGAGAAGAAATAAAGAATAAACTGCTGCTATTCCCTTCAGCAGACAAAGCTGCAGGGAATCAAAGAAATTATTTTCTAAATTCAATTCCCTCCCTGCCTGCCTAACTTAAATCCTAAAGCCTCCAGCCTCCCTCCTCAATCTTGATCGGATCACACCAGCACCAGCAGCCAGCCCTCCTCCCTCAACCACATCCATACACCCGACTGCGATTTCTGGAAGGTGCCTCGGCTTTTTATGCCCTCTGGCACATCCAGAAGTGTCAGTCAAAAACCTGGCCATGCCATTGGTGGAATGGTTCAAAAACATTGCGTCCCATCCCATGCCCAGCCCAAATGGGCAGGTCTAAAAAAATAAAAAATAAAATAAAATAAAATAAAATAAAATAAAATAAATATGTTTTATTGCTATTTAAAAACCCACTGGTGTTACTATTAAAATTCAGGCATTTAAAATAAATAAATTTCACATGTTTCTGTGGTGATTTGGTGTGTTTTTTGACCACGATTTCAAAAGAAAAATTGTGGTCGCCATTTTGGATTCCCCCCCCCACCGCATGGCATGGTGAGATGACGAGGATGACCCCCCCAGCCTGGTGCAAGCAGCCCAGGACAGGAGAAGAGGGTGGGAAAGGCCGGGGACCCCCCAGACACCACCCCTCTGGTAGGTGGCAAAGCCTCAGGCAGGCATATTTTCGCCTGCTTTTTTGGCCGGGAGCCGGGGTTTTTTAATAAAAACTTTAAGAAACTTTTTCTGTGCTTCGCATTGCGCGATCGCCACGATGCCACAAATGAAAACGAAAAACGCGACCAAATTTTTCTTCTTTTGGTCCGAGTTCGAGTTCTGACGCCTTAATTATCGTTACCGTTTCCGTTACGTAACGGAAACGAAAAACAAAAACAAAAACGAAAATTTCACCGAGTCGTGCCCGTGTCTATTGTTCAGAGTGAGGTACTGCATGACTGCGGTATCAATACAATGGCACAATTTAATGTACTGTACTATGCTTGCAACTGAATCCGACCCGGGGTTGTGAATGCTAACAATAACTGTCATTGTTGACTATGTTACAACATAACCGCACAGAATGATCTGGGTGGGGGAGGGGGGACAGGTAGAAGCAACAAAAGAAAAGGCAAGAAGAAAATAGCACCATAAAGAGTGGATCAGGTGAATTAGTAACATATGTTCTGTGTCCTAAATTGCAATGGTGTCTTCTGGCTTTGGCCTCTAGCTTCTGTCCCAATAGCACAGCATGGACCCAGAACATGGCAACGTAATGTCCTGGAGATTCTGGGAGTCGTAGTCTAAATAAATAAATAAATAAATAAATATTTGAATCTCTGGCAATTTAAAGTAAAAAAGCAGGGACTTGTAATCTCCAGAAAGCCAAACTGAGGGTGGGAAGTGGGGGGGGGCAAGGACTATGCTGCTTTGTTTGATATACTGGGTGTGAAACCTTATCCAGGAGGACTCTGAAGCAGTCTTAACATCATCCCTACCTCCTGATACCATCATCTGGTGTATTCCATCTCATCAAAACAATTCTCAGCGCCCGATAGACTACATCCTCCATCAAGACTGCATTTTTGGTACAATGCTTTGATAAAGAGAGCAAGTTGCTATCGAAAACTTAGCTTAATTTTTTTTTAGTAGTGCCCAATAAAGGTATCACCTAACCTACTTTTGGCATTTTAAAAACTGTGAACTTTTGCAGTGGTTTGCAAGACACTCACCTGATACTTACGGAAACATTTTATTGAACAACCAAGACAAGCAATCAGCTGTGGTTCCCAGCATGCCGGGCCCTCTCCATGGCAATGCCAGATCTATAACATTCAAGCTATCCAGGTTTGGCAAATGTGTGTGTGGGGGGGAGGCAGGGATTCCCTTATTCTCCCATAAAACAATAAAATCCCTCCCCTCTCAGGTGACTTGGGGGTTTGCCAAGATTATTGGTAAAACGCTATTTTAAAACATTTTCTTTCTGAGTTTTTGTTTGGGTTTTGGGATACTTTCAAATACAGTTGTATTTTGTGTGCTCTGTCTTTAATGGTTTGAGTTCCATATAAATATGAATAACTAGGCATAGATTGTGCCACTTTGACTAGATTGGACTACACGCTTAGAGCCAAAACAAAAGTGTAGCTTTAAAGTTAGAAGCAGAGCTAACTTAAGGAGAACAGGACATGTGATTAACTTCAAGCAATATTCGCAACTCCGCAAACTGAAAGTTATCCCGGTTTTGTTTATTGGGGAGGGAACCAAAGGCTTGTTTTTATATGTTGCTTTTTAAGCACAGCGCCTTTGAAGATGCATCTGTGGTGAGATAATGTATGCTCACTTCCTAATTGAAAGGCTGCCCATAGTTTGTTTAAGGCCTCAGAGAACTGAATTTAAAAAACAGTTTTTTTAATATTCAAAACATATCTCTCATAGATGAACCAAAATTCATTTGAGCCAGAAAAGGTATTATAAATAAATGTAAGGAAATAAAACTTAATATACTCTATTAGATTAATACAATTGTTACAGAACAATTGGGGATGGGGAATACTTACCACTTGTAGTAACCCTTGTCCCATCTGTGTTTGTTCTTCTGTAAATTTTTCTCTTTCTGCTAAATCCAAGGCTTCATCAATGCTCAATTCTTTGTTTTTCACCATCCTCATAATTCTTAGGACATTTTCTTGGCTGAGCTTTAAAAAAATTATATCTATTATTTAAAACAAAAACAAAATGCAGGGAGGTTTCCCCTTTCACCAGCAAGTCAGGCTACAGAAGAACCCCTGACAGCTACATCTGCAGTATCAGTCATAATATTACTATTTCATTCATATTTTATGTTTTATCGGCAACCTGCCTAGTGAGTAAAATCTCCCTTTGAAGCCCAGCAGGGGCCTACAAGATATCAAATATACAGGGCTTTGTACTTTTTTTGAAATACAGGGTGGTAGCATTTTGGTGTTCAGATTGCTAGGAGGTAATCTCTCTGATTTAGCTGAGCCTAGCAAGCAGGAAGCAAGTAAGGATATCAAGTCTGAATGGGGTGCCATTCTCATCTCTCCTGTAGCACAAAGCACTGCATATCAAAGAGTGAGAAGCTAAACTGCTATCATCAGATATTTAGAGGGAGCTTAGCTAGATGGTCCCAGGAAAATGCTTTAGCTCCCAGTTTGAGCAGTTCCTGAAACTGTCGGAATTAATTGCCTCTTGCGTGTAAACAACAAAAGGGAAGCTGTTTTGAAGCTTAGCTGTACCCATGATGTATTGCTTTTAATTTAATTTGAATCCAGTACATGGAAGCTTACATAGGGATGCATCGTGTGTTCAGTCTTTGTGAATTTCCATGCAAAATGACCTGATGTCTAGACAAACAGTAATAGCTGGTTCTGATATTCACCAGTTTTGCACTCCTCCAAGTTTTGCAGTGCAGTTTTAAGAGCATAGAAGCATTTATCAGAATATCTGATTTTGAAAGTACATGTAAATTTTAAGATAAAAGACAACAATAGACATTTAAATCAACATTTGATATGCATTTAGGGGTATTAAGGGGGAAAAGTCAGATTAATGGAACGAAATTAGTCAAGTAAGGTTGATATCTACCTACCTACCTACCTACCTATCTACCTACAGTGGTACCTTATATAAAGGAATTAATTCATTCCAAATGAAATTCTGTTAAGCAAATTTTCCTTGATACAAATTTCCCATAGGAATGCATTGAAAATGGAGTAATCACTAATTGTGACCATTTTTATGTTGTACGGAGTCACCCCATAGGCGATGCTGTTAAGCAAATTTCCCCTATCTCCGGAATTTTTCATGTTTTACAGATTTTATGTTATACAAACCGTTTGTTATACAAGGGTCCACTCTATCTATCTATCTATCTATCTATCTATCTATCTATCTATGAATGACATTTCTACCCCACCTTTCTCCTTAAGAAGGATGCAAGGTGTCATATACTGTATCATCCAAAAATAAGAATTAAAGCCAAAAATATTAAAGCCAATAATGTTTACAAATAATAAAAAGGATCATACAAGATAAGGGGCCAAACCAGCATTCTGTGGAAGGGAGTTCCAGCGTTTAGGAGTAACAACAGAGAAGGCCCTCTCCTGTATCCCCACCAAACATACCTTTAAAGGTAGTGGGACCAAATGAAAGGCTTCTGCTGATGCTCTTAGCACTAGAGATGGGCACGGCTAGGGAAAATGACGTTTTCGAGTTGTCGTGTGTCGGAGGCAGCCTGTTTCGGCTCGTTTCCGTTTTTCGCAAAAATTCGCAAAAATTAGTCGGTTCGTTTTTTCGTTTTTCCTTGTCGTTAGTACTGGTTTGGGGGGGGTAGCAGGCTCCTGGAGGCAGCTGCAGGAGTCAGCCAGAGCCACAAGTGACGGACTGGCAGACTCTTTGCACGTGCTGCATTTCACGTACTTGCATGTAGTGCAATGCAAGTAGATCTGGCTTAGGGTTAAGATGGGTTAGCGCAAGGGCTAGGTAGGGTTAGGCTAGTGACAGGTGAGGTTAGGGTGAGTATTGGGGTGCACCTCTGGGTGCCTCTCTGACCCACTTAGAAGGACAGTGTACTGACGTATGGGTTAGGCTTAGGCTTAGGGTTCAGGTTCGGGCTACGATTAGTGGGCTGTTTATGCCTCTGTGGTCAACCTGGCCAAGTGGCCTTGCGATTGGTGGAAAATTTGCATGTTCCACTCTCATGGGCGAGCCCATCATTGCGAATGCACAGGTGTAATAAAATAAAATAAAATAAAATAAAATAAAATCAACGGAGACTTTTTTTGCAAGACAAACCCACTGCTGCTACTGTAAAAATTCAAGCATTTAAAATAGCTAATTTTCGCATGTTTCTGTGGTGATTTGGTGGGGTTTGGGACCACGATTTAAAAATAATATTGCGGTCGGCATTTTGGATCCCCCCGCACAGCATGGCAAATGGAGACGCCCTCCCAGTATGGTTCAGTCAGCAAAACCTGGCCATGCGATTGGTGGAATGGCTCCAAGACTTTGCATGTTCCACTCCCATGGGCGAGCCCATCTTTGCAAATGCGCAGGTGTAAAAAAATAAAATAAAATGAAATAAAATAAAATCAACGGAGACTTTTTTTGGAAGACAAACCCACTGCTGCTACTGTAAAAATTCAAGCATTTAAAATA
>JAHTLZ010000129.1:93704165-93724553 GCA_023846285.1 Phrynocephalus versicolor
CTAACTAACTAACTAACTAACTAACTAACTAACTAACTAACTAACTACATAATCTAGCCCAGTGGTTCTCAACCTGTGGGTCCCCAGATGTTCCTGGACTGCAACTCCCAGAAACCTCTACCACTCACTGTGCTGGAAGGGATATCTGGGAGTTGCGGTCCAGGAACATCTGAGGACCCACAGGTTGAGAACCACTGACTAGCTTATAGATTGGGCTGTGTACAAACTTAATAAGAGACATTGCATACATACATAATAGAAAATAACTGATATAATACAAGTGCTTGAACACCCCAAGACCACATAATTCAACAAGCACAAGAATACAAAAGTTAAATGTACATAATTAATTAAGCAAACATCAATTTTGCCAGAGCACTACTTTGCCTCACAAAGCTCTTAGAATTAAATTAAGAATAAATGCCCACTTCTGATATTGTGCATATCTCCTGAACTTGTGCCGCAGTGGTTAAACTGTAGTACTGCACTCAAGACTCTGCTTGTGACTTGAGTTTGATCCTGGTGGGCTCAGGTAGCTGTCTCAAAGTTGACTCAGACATCCTTCCAAGGCTATTGAGTACCCGGCTCACAGAGGAGGGGGGCATACAATGAGTAGCTGTAGCATGTTGACTCAAGCAAGTAAGTAACCCAGTGCCAAGAGATTGCAGCAGGGGGTGCTGTTTGTTTCAAAGTAGACATGGGCACGACTCAGCGAAATTTCCGTTTCCGTTTCCGTTTTTTGTTTTCGTTACGCAACAAAACAAAAACGAAAATTTTCCAAAAAACAAAACGGAAACGGAAACGAAACGAAAAACTTTGCCGTGTTTTTCGTTTTCGTTGCGGCAAGTACATTGAACTGAAAAGAATGCTAATGAAACAGAAATTTTTCATTTCCATTTTTGTTTTTCATTTTCGTTACGCAACAAAAACGAAAACAAAATTTTTCCAAAAAACGAAACGGAAACGGAAACGAAACGAAACGGACCCCTCAACGAAAAACGAAAAATGAAAAACCATTTTTTTTGAGTCGTGCCCATCTCTATTTCAAAGGGTTGAAATTTGGAGATACTGTTTGCCTCTGTGCACACAGCAGTGGTTTAGAATGCCAAAGCTGGAAGTATTTTTTTCTGTAGATTCTTCAACAAACCGTGGTTGTCAATGGTCCAGACATTTCCTCATTCTATTAGTACAGTACTATGCCTGGTGTGCTACGGTCACACAGCAGACATTGTTGTTATTGTTGTTGTTTCAAAAGATTAATTGCCAGGTCTGCCTGCTGCTGTTTCATGTATTCCTTCGAGCAAAACCAAAAAGGGGAAATGCTAAGCTCTTTAAAGATGTTACTTTTTGTTCCCAATCTCACTGCACATCTGTAACCAGATGCTGAAGAAACGAGCACATCCTTGGGTAAGATTTCATGAAATGAATTTTCTGAAGACTTAACATAACATATAAGAACAGCCTTGCCAGAACAGGCCACAGGCCATTCTGTCTCACACAGCAGCTCACCATTTACTTCAGGGTATTCCCAAACAGATGTCTTCACCTGCTTACGATTCCCTGCAAATGGCATTGAGAGATATCCTGCCTCTCTCTCCAACCCGGAGGTTGTCCTTAGGCATCCAAAATGATAGCCATGGATACCCTTCTTCTCCATGAACTATTCCAATCCTTTCTTAAAGCTGTCAAGGCTGACAGCTGTCACCACTTCTTCTGGCAGGGAGTTCCTCAGACCAGTGATCCTCTGGGTGAAGAATTATTTGTTTGCAAACATTCTCTTATTGGTTATGCACTTCTCCCTTGAAGTACATGGCTCTGAGCAAGCACACTTTTTGGTTATACACAGGTGTGGGTGCTTTTTTCCAATAAACAAGTATATATCATTTCAATTTTAAAAATTAATATTCAGTAAATACTGTGCTGCTCTTCATATTTATGAAGTGGTTTGATGGTGGCTAGCCTCTTTCCCTGTCATGGTGGGTGCTGTAACATCTTTGGAGACCAACATAGGTCAGGGAAGTGTATGTATGTGTGAATCAATTGTTTAAGCTTTGTAGTCACCGTATTTTTCCATCTATAAGCTGTCTCCATGTATAAGATGACCTCCCCACTTTTCCAACCCCAAATTACTGTTTTGCAACCATGCAGTTTTCTCTTGGCTTACTTCCATGTATAAAATAACCCTCAATTTTAAGTATAACAATTTTAGTCAAAATAGTCTTATACATGGAAAGATACAGTAATGACATAAGAGTTACATGTGAATTTTGAATGACAGGGAAGTCCAGCGCCTTAACCCCAACATTGCTGAAGATAGACATGTGCTTTAACTTGTTTTTCGACAGCTTTAAACCCGGTGTTTATACTCCAAGTAGCATTTAACATATAGGCAGTTATTTTCTCTCCATATGTTCATCTTTCCGTTATGCTCAGGACATCATCTTTCCTTTTCTCTTTTTCATGAGTAACAGTTTTCGCCCTGTGAAATGTCAAAAAGACAGCTGGTGGTTCTAAAGTCTAACAGAAAGTGACTGGTGTGACCAGATGTAATGAACCAGATGTGATGCCATGAACTGAGCATGTTTTCAGTTACAGAAAGATGAAGTTGTAGGAGTGTGATGGTGCTGAAGGTCATTCCGACCCTTAATGCTGAAGCAGGATTGTGCATCCACAAACATATTTAGCTCACTGGCATTTAAACCATCACTTATGTTGCTCTTCAGTCATGTTATTTTTGACCTCCTGGCCAAATGTGCTTCATATTTCTTCTAGTTGCTGCCCATGCTTTTGGTTTTCTTACATGCTCTTTCCATTAGTGTTTTTTATACCCCCACATTCTTTTGGACTAGGCTTTGCCAAATCATAGATACTGGCAAACTACAATTACTATCATCCCCATGTAGTATGTTCAGTAGGCAGTGATAATGGGGGATTTCTGTCATCATGAACTGCAGGATGAGAAAGATGGCCTGCATGTCTACCATTCTGACAGCTCCTGGACCCCTTGCTTCCCTTAAATTGCTTCTATTCCTCCTTTCACTGGATGTTCTATCTGCCCTGTCCTTCTCTGACAAAAGGGCAGTTCAGCCAATCGTTGTCCGGAGTTTTGCTTATCCCCATCACCACCACCCTTTATCAGCTAAGAGGTCAGAGCTTGGAACCTTCAGCTAAAAACCAACATAGCTCTCAACTATTTCAGTGGGTCTAATCCTCTTGGGGGCTGCCATCCGATGTTGCTCATTTTAAAGCTAGCACATTAATGTTAATTTTGTTTGGGGGTTTTCTAATTCTAATGCACCTTTTAAAAAGTCAAGCGATTCCCCAAAAAGAGGTAATGTTGAAGGCTAGATAACTGATTCTAAATCTTGCCCATCGACTCCGCACTGTTCCAAGTAGAGATGGGCACGACTTAGCGGTATTCCCGTTTCCGTTTCCGTTACTCGGTTCCGTTACTCTACAGAAACGGTAACGGGAATTACTCCGCCAGACTTCGAGCTCGAACCGACGAACGAACAATTTTGCTCTGATTTGTCATGCTCGTTACTTGCATCGCGCAATCGTGTGATGCCACGCGGCACAGAATTTTTTAAAAAAAAGTTAAAAAACCCGGTTCCCGGCCAAAAAGCAGGCGGAAATATGCCTGCCGTGCCTCAGGGCACCTACCAGAGGGGTGGTTTCTGGAGGTCCCCGGCCTCCCCCCCTCCTCTGTCCTGGGCTGCTCTGGCGTGGCGTGGGACTCGCCGCAGGCAGCAGCAACAACAAGCCGCACGGCACGAGTCTCGCCGCCGGCTCAAGCGGCACGGACGGCACAGGGAAAAACTTTTAAACTCTCCCCCCACCCATTCCCGGGCCAAAAAGCAGGCGGAAAAATGCCTGCTGTGCCTCAGGACACCTACCGGAGGGGGGGGGTTGTTTCTGGAGGGGGGTCCCGGCCTCCCCCCCCTCCGTCCTGGGAGGCTCTGGTTTGGTGGGACTCGCCGCAGGCTCACAAAAAGCCCAGTCTCACTGACGGCCGCCGCAAACACAAGCGGCACAGACGGCGCATAGGAAAAAACTTTTAAACTCTCCCCCCACCCATTCCCGGGCCAAAAAGCAGGCGGAAAAATGCCCGCTTGACTAAGGGTGCAGGGCACCAACCGGAGGGGGGGTTTCTGGTCTGGAGGGGGGGTCCTGGCCTCCCCCCCTCCGTCCTGGGATGCTCTGGTCTGGTGGGACTCGCCGCAGGCTCGCAGCCAGCAAAAAGCCCAGTCTCGCCGCCGGCCGCCAAAGCGCAAGCAAGCGGCACGGGCGGCACAGGAAAAAACTTTTAAACTCTCCCGTCTCCCCCCACCCATTCCCGGGCCAAAAAGCAGGCGGAAAATGCCTGCCGTGCCTCAGGGCACCTACCGGAGGGGTAGTTTCTGGTCTGGAGGGGGGGTCCCGGCCTCCCCCCCTCCGTCCTGGGATGCTCTGGTCTGGTGGGACTCGCCGCAGGCTCGCAGCCAGCAAAAAGCCCAGTCTCGCTGCCGGCCGCCAAAGCGCAAGCAAGCGGCACGGGCGGCACAGGAAAAAACTTTTAAACTCTCCCGTCTCCCCCCACCCATTCCCGGGCCAAAAAGCAGGCGGAAAATGCCTGCCATGCCTCAGGGCACCTACCGGAGGGGGGGTTTCTGGTCTGGAGGGGGGGTCCCGCCTCCCCCCCCGTCCTGGGCAGCCGGACTCGCCATGCCATGCGGTGCGGGCAGGGGATCCAAAATGGGGCGGCGAACGCAATATTGTTTTTGAAATTGTGGTCCAAAAACACACAAGCACAACAGAAACACGCGGAAATTTATAAACTTCCAGATTTTTCACAGTAGCAGTGGGTTTTTTCTTGCAACAAAATGTCTCTCCTCTCCTCCTCTGTCCTCCATTGATTTTATTTTATTTTATTTTATTTACACCTGCACAGTGCGCAATGATGGGCTGGCCCAGTGGCCTGGCCAGCCATGTGGGAGGGGATGGCCATGCAAATTTTTGGAGCCATCTCACCAATCGCATGGCCACTTGGCCATGGAGACTTCTGGGATGTGCCAAAAAGCCCCCTAAAACCTGCCCTAGCCCCCTAACCCCCTAACCCTAATCCTTGACTCCTTACCCATATGTCACAGACTGTCTTCTTAGTGGGTCAGAGAGGCACCCAGAGGTGCAACCCAATAGCCCACCGTAACCTTACCCGTCATTAACCTAACCCTAGCCCTTGCACTAAACCCACCTTAGCCCATAGCCAGATGTACTTGCATTGCACTACACGCAAGTACGATTCCCTTCTTTGTGGGACATGGCAGGTGCGACCCAGTCCTCGGTTGGTCGTACCAATGGACCAGGTGGTCTCACTGTCTGCAAATGGTATGCATATCCATATGGTTATGCATGCCATTTTGCAGCAGCAGGTGAGGAGGGGAGACCCCCATGTTGAGGGGTCTCTTGGAGCCTGCTGCTGCCCCTTCCTAGTGGGTGAGGATAGGAGGCACCCACGGGTGCCTCCAGGAGCCCACTTTCCCTTTATAGCGGGCCAGAGGAGGCACCCACCCCACAGAGGTGCCTCCAGGAGCCCGCTACCCCCCCCAAAAAAAAACAGTATAACGACAACGAAAAAACAAAAAAACGAACCGACTAATTTTTGCGAAGTTTCACGAAAAACGGAAACGAGCCGACACGGGCTGCCTCCGACACACGACAACTCGAAAACGTCATTTTCCCTAGTCGTGCCCATCTCTAGTTCCTAGTATCTTGTTTGTTCTGTTCATCTCCCCTGGGAATTATAGGCTGTGTGTGTTGGATCGTTCTACATATGGAACAGCATCTGTCAATAGCCATTATGGCTGGCTGGGAAAATCTGGAATCTGTATTCTCAAAAACATTAATCTTTCAAAGCTATGCAAAAAGACCAGCATAGGCTTAAGTAACCCCCGCATCTGGACTTGGACACTATGAAACGTCTCATCTAAATCCCAGGATCTGATATTTGGGGCTATGCCCTCACTTTATCTGATCCCTCTCCCCAAAATCCCAATATTATTGCTAAAGTAGAAACAAAGTGGAGAGATCAAAAAGATTCATTTGATGAGGCAGACTTTGGTTCAAAGCCACCATCTTCAAAACTGAACTGATCCTCTAATAACACAAAGGAGGCCCACGAAACTGAGTAAAAGTCATGCCTCCAGGAATTGCCTTAAATTAAAGCAAGGAGCTCTGCCGTAGTTTGAGACATAAAAATGTTGTGGAGGAAAAAGAAGGTGGGAACCACACCAAGAGGCAAATAGAGTAGACATCATGCAGTATAACCTACTTTTAAATTGATCTTACTAAGAACATTTGCCTTCTCTGTTTTGGACATTTATTTGACCATGTATCCACTGGTGGTGCAAGTTACAAGATAGGTGTCGCTTCTGATGGGTTTCATCTTACACAGTAGCACTGATATCATCCTGCATCAGCCATTTAGGAGAGCTCCTATCTCATCTAGGGATGGACACAAAATGAAAACTGAAATGCTGTTTCGTCGTGTTGTTAGGTAACAAATGAAATAAAACAAAACAAAATGAGGAAGCAGCACTTCATTACAGATGAAACGAAATGGGTTTTTGTTGTTGCTGAAACGAACCATTTCATTCCATATGTAAGCGGCTTGGGGGAGGAAAATTTTTTTTTAAAAAGCTCTGGGCTTTTTTTAAAAAAACCTTTTTCCTCCCCCAAGCCCCACCTGTCAGCTGATTGGCACACTTAGGTGTGAAAAAACTTCCCCACTCCATTGCTGATCAGCTGGCAGGTGGGGCTTGGGGAAGGGAAATTTTTTTTTAAAGCCCAGGGCTTTTTTAAAAAAAAACCTTTTTCCTCCAAGCCCCGCTTGTCAGCTGATCGGCACTGGGGTGGAGGGGAAACCTTCCCCCCACCCCAGTGCCAATCAGCTGGCAGGTGGGGCTTGGGGGAGGGAAAAGTTTTTTTAAAAAAACCCAGGGCTTTTAAAACCTTTTTGTTCCTCCGTCACTTTCCAGCCCCCCCCCCCCAAACTTCATTAGTGGTTCATTTCGTATGATTTTTTTAAGAAAAAGTTGTATGAAACAAAAATTGTGGGGGGAGGAAAGGAAAGGAAAGGAAAGGAAACATTATTTTCATTTAATGCCCATCCCTAATCTCATCCCACGAGACAGCTTGCACTAGTATGGTGTTACTCAAGCAGATTTCACTAGCTCTTAATTTCCATTTCTGAACACATTGACCCTTCTATATTTATGTTATGTTTCATGTTCTCTTCTTCCCTGTATGAGCCCTCTATATATCAGTGTCTGTCTATTAAGGCTCCACCTCATACATCTGAAGAAGTGGCCTATAGCCCACAAAAATTTGTCTTATAAATATTTTGGAAGTCTTGCCCGTGTTTTTAAACTCAAAAGACTCTGGAACGATAAGAGCCAGGGACACAAAATTTTGCTTAGGCTGTGTTCATACATCCAAAATGTTTCTTCAGTTTCCCTTATGGGCTTTGGGTAGTTTTGTGGCCTCATTGCTAGATGGCGCTGTATATAAATCTAATAAATAAATAAATAAATAAATAAATAAATAATTGGTTGGTTGGTTGGTTGGTTTGTTGGTTGGTTGGTTTCAGACAGCCCACATTTAAATACACACACACACACACACACACACACACACACACACACACACACACATGCTGAATCAGTGGCAAACCTTGCCCACAGGACACGTGCAACTTTTTTTATTCCATGTTCCACCCTGCATTACTTTTGGTTTTAGCTCCTTTGTGAACCCATGGCCCTGGACTATTTCTTTGTATGTTGCCATTACACCTATCAACCCCCACTTCAGCGGCTACTAATTTGCCAAGCGGTATGTCAATTCCTTCTTATGCCAACGGAGACTTGTGTTTTCTTCTCCAGAGAGGGTGTAATGGGAAGAAGAGAAAGAAACAAAATAGTTGGTCATTGAATCAAGAAAGGATCCTCATGATTTCATAGGATTTTCATGGGGGATTCTTGCAAAACCACCAACAAATTATCAACCCCATTGATATCCAGGGACTACTAGATAAATCAGAGAAGAGAGAATGGTGGAGCTTGACACACAAAGAACCCTGGCTAGATCAGTTCTGTATCATATTGGGCAGTGCAGTAACTATCGAGCTCCTCACTGGACGGCAGCTGCACTGGCACCAGCACCATACCTATGTTTGGACAGTATCAATATTTAACCAACAAATCAAAGTCTCCATAGTATAAATAAATTAATGGTGGTGTAGGAGTGATGTGAAATTACATTTGTGAAACCAGTGTGCTGTGTGCTAGAACCTTGCGGTGCAGTGGTTAAACTGCTGTACTGCAGCCATAATTGTGCTCATGACCTGGGGTTCTATTCCAAATAGCGGGCCCCAGATTCACACAGCCTTCCATCCTCCCAAGGCCAGTAAAATGAGTACCCAGATCCCTTGGGAGGGGGCATGTGTAGCCTCCCTCCTTGCTTGTAAACTGTCTAGTCTAGAGGGTGTTTTAAGCTATGGGGCAGTATATAAGCAGCACAATTTGCTTTGCTTTTTTTTAGGCATGTAGCCGGAGCATGGTGGATCATTTCCTGATTACAATGTGAGACTGACCATGAAGTTGCCATGCTATATTAGTCATGTGACACAATGACGCAACCTACCACAAAATGGAAAATGCGAGAACATGGAGAGACATATTTCAAAACATTAGTTTAGCTGATGATAACCTGTGTATAGTAAAAAAAAAAAAAAACTGAAAACACTTGTTTTTTAAAAACTACATTAATTGGATTGATGTAAATAGGAAATCAATATTTCCGAAGTATTAGAGAGCTCAATTCCTGTGGCAATAGATTTGGGTACAGGGAGGGAAAAAGCCAATGTGAAATGACAATACGGAGACATAGAGCTGTGTGGGAGTGTTGGAATGAATTAGAAAACCTGAACATGTTCAATGCTTGCATGCTGTCAAGTTGATTCTGATTCACAGTGACCCTTTACATGGTTTTCTAGGAAAAGATTACTCTGAAGTACTTTACCACTCCCTCCCTTCTTCTGGGGGCACTCTGGGACTGTACAGCTTGCCCAAGGCTGCCCAGGGTGGCTCTTCCCTGCTTGGCACCGTGGGGAGTTCCTATCTAAATCTCCTGTGGTGCAGCCAGATAGTGAAAAAAATATGTTAGACTTTAAGGTTCCACAAGACTCTTGATTGGCTTTGATGCAACAGAAGGGCTATCCCTCTAGAGACTTGTACTGTGACTATCCCATGAGAATCAGCCCAGCAGGCTGTTAAATTTTTCGAGCGATATGCTGTTTGGAGTATTTTGTGTCTTGTCATTTTCCAAGCTCTGGGTATCTTGAACATTTAAGAGTTCAGAGGCAAATAAACTGCAGGAAATCACTTGGCCATCTTGCAGCGGTGAAGGACAAAGGATCCCTGGTAGATATAAGGGGACGATGCTGTAGACTTACAGTACATAAGAGCAACAAATACCTGCATGGTGTTCCTAGCTGGACTAACATCATGCTTCCAACAGGCAATCAGATGGTTCAAGGAAGAATTCAAAGTAAGGCAGGAGTGAGAGATGTGTGATTCTCCACATGTATTTGGACTGTTGAAACATCATTCCCCAAGGTTATCTACTCGCTTCCCAAAGCCCTCCCGAGCCATGTACCTCTGGGTAGCCACTCCATGGGAAACCCAGGAATTTGTCCACTGGAAGTGCAGCCTTCTTTGCTATGGTGCCAATGCTGTAGAATCAACCCGCAACAGGGCTGTGCCTGGCTCCCTCGCTCCCTACATTTAAAAGGTTTAACCCCCCATGCGAGCCCAATGCAAAGTAAGGGACTGGCTGAATTTGTTCCGGAGGGTTGGACCGGTTCCAAATGCTAGCGGGGCTCCCGCATTTCATTTCGGAACCAGCCCACTTCTGAATTGAAATGACAATGCCTAGTTTTAACATTTGTAAACTGCCCAGGACAGTGAATGGACTAATGAGGCAGTATATAAATCTATGAAATAAATAAATAAAAACTAATAAAAGCTAGTTCTTGCTCCCGGCAGTTACATCTAGCATTCCAACCAGACAAGGCTGGCAGGACTTCTTGCCCAGGGTCCAGAAGAGCACAGGTTCTCCTACCCCTTAAAAAAAATGAAAGGCAAAGCATGGTACTACTAGGAGAAAACGTTCTTACTTTCTTTTTGATAACCTTTTAAAAACCTGCTTTAAACCTTTAAAAATATTTTCATTGTATCTTTTTTTGAAGCAAAATCTTTTGCCATTGTTTTCTTCAATAGAGCTCCTGGTTCAGACTAAAATTTCTACAACCCCTTCTGTCAGTTGCAATTAAAAGTCATAGAAGTGGTGCTAGAAGTCGTAGGGTGGGGGGGAGAAGTTTGTACAAATTAAGCAAAAATTTGCACATAATGTTTTGAAACAGCACAAATTTTGTTGGAAACTTTTAAGAATATTGGATACTCCTTTTGTGCTTGCTTCTGTGCCAGTCTGGACTTAGAGCCTTTTCACACGACCCCTAAGATCCGCTGGCCACTTAAATTCGGACCAGAGATCTTGGGGGTTCGTGTTGCTCTTCCTGCGTCCCCACCCCTCTGCACTTCCTTGATCCTGTCTGCGTGAGGGGAGGGAGAAAAAGGGTGACAAAAGAATGCAGGCTCACCTCCGTTTGCTGGTCCAAGCCTCCCCGTTGTCTTGATTCCTTCTCTTAAAGGGGCAGGAGGCAAAAACAAACAAACAGAAGTGAGGAGAGCCCGGCACTCACCAGATTACATGTGGATCTGGTGATTTTCACCCTCCAAGACCAGGTACATGAAAACTGTGATGGGACGCGCTAAGGTGGGCGTGGTCGCACTTAATTTCCTGCAAACTCCGGAGCTGGTGGGGAAACAATTTTAAGCTCCGGAGCTGGCAGCCATTTGCGGCCGAGTTTAGGGGTCGTGTACAAATACCCTTAGTATTCTATAGGGTCCCATTCATCTCTGCTGTTCTGCTGCTGCTGCTACTGCTGCTGTTGCTATGACAGTTTGTGCAAATTAGGGTGATACTGTTAAGAAAAATACCCCACCATTGGCTCATTTTCTCCCAAAAGTGAGGAATCTCAACAGCATTTGAAAATTCTTCATCAAGGTGTCTTGTGGGATCTTAGAATAATGAGGTTTGAAGGGGGCATCGAGTCCAAATCCCTGTTTAGTGCAGGAAAGAAACCAAAGTACATCTGCAAGGCAGTTGTCCAAATTTCTCTTGAATGCCTCCGGTGTTGGAGCACTCATCACCTCTTGAGGTAATTGGTTCAATTGCCCCATAGCTCTGTTATGAATTTTCCCCCTGATATTCAACCAGAATCTGGCTTCTTGAGTTCATTGTTACATGTCCTGTACTCTGGGATGACTGAGAACATATCCTGCCCTGCCTCTGTGTGGCAACCTTCCACGTATTTGGAAAGTGCTATTTAATCTCCCCTTTTCTTCAGGCTAAACATGCCCAATTGTTTCAGTCTTTCCTCAGAGGATTTGGTGTTCAGCCCAAGGATCATCCTGGTTTCTCTCCTCTGAACTTGTACCAATGGGTCAGATTTTTTTTTTAAAGTGTCCGGATCTGGACATGGCACTCAAGGTGAGGCCTAAGCAGTGTCAAATAGAGTGAAACGAGTACAGTGGCACCTTGTATAAAGGGATTAATTTGTTCCAAATGAAATTCTGTTACACAAATTTTCCTTTGTACAAATTCCCCATAGGAATGCATTGAAAACAGAGTAATCCCTAATCGCGACCGTTTTTATGTTGTACGGATTTGCCTCATAGGCAATTCTGTTAAGCAAATTTCCCCTTTCTCCGGAATTTGTTACGTTGTACAGATTTTGTGTTATACAGACCATTTGTTATAAGAGGGTCCACTGTACTTCCTAGGATTTGGAAACTAGAATTCCATTAATACACCTAAAATAGCATTTGCCTTTTTAAAGCCATCTTGCACTGTGGGCTCCAATTCAACCTGTGACCGATGATGATTCCACCACGTAATTGAGACAGGTCATACTGTCAAGAACGAATGACATAAAGCAACTATACTCCTTACATTCTGGGCTGTAATCCAAACCATTCATTTTGCAAGGCTCTGCGTCCTCCCATTTTGTATCTTAAGGTATTCCAGCTCTATACAGACTCTACTGTAAATTGAGGTGAATGTTTCTTTGTTCTTTTTGTTATTTCTCAAAGAAGGAATAAGAGTGCCACCAGATAATTGACAAAGACTGGAGAGGGTAATGTAGAATCAGGCAGCATATAAAGTCAAATTGAGGGTTGGGAGACTGAGAACAGACAAAATATTTTTTTTAACCCAGTGCATTGTTAGTCTGTGGAACTCCCTGCCACAGAATGTGGTGTTGGCATCTGGCCTGGATGCCTTCAAAAGGGGATTGGGCTGATTCTTGGAGGAAAAGTCCATTACAGGTTACAAACCATGATGGAGATGTGTAATCTCCAGACTTAAAACCAGGGTACTTCAAGGGCCAGATGCAGGGGAGTGGTACGAAGAGACAGATATCTAGTCACGTGCACTCCCAGATGCATTTGATGGGGCCACTGTGAGATACAGGAAGTTGTACTAGATGGATGTTTGGCCTGATCTGGTATGGCCCTTCTTGTGTTCTTATATTCTCCATTGCAATTAACCAGCCTTTTAAGGAAACCAGTGAAGGCAGCAAACATGTCCCTAAACAGTGCCAGAAACACTCGTTGTTTCCACTCAAATCGAAGGCTGCATAATGTAAAAACATCTGAGCTACTTTTTGTGACTCATGTAGATATAAAAATGGCATCTGTTGAAGTCTGTCTAGCCTAGAGAACCCTTTTAGAGAACAAAGGTCTCACTGAACTGGTTTGTCTTTCTGACAACAAATGAGACTCAAGGCGGATGACAATGGGAACAGAGAGGAAGACAAATGCAAGTGAAAACATTTTAATGTTATAACCTCAAGGTTATAAAGGGAATAACTGAAAGGAAATAACACTCAACCAGCCACTCCTTCCCACCTGTGGCTTTTGATACCACACCAGTGGAGACAATACTGTGGATATCTCTCTTTGGCCGCTACCGCACTTCCTTGAGCACCTGCTTTTTGTTTAGCATCACCTTATCTCTTCCCGCGGTCACGTGGTCACTACAGCGGTTTGGCAGTCCGCACTTCAGCGGTTGCTTAGCAATCGGCTTCCCCGTCCGCACTTTGCTGAACCGCTTTATTTCAGTCATCTATAGGGTCCCATTCATCTCTGCTGTTCTGCTGCTGCTGCTGCTGCTGCTGCTATTGTTATGACAGTTGGTGCAAATTATGGTGATAGTGTTAAGAAAAATACCCCACCATTGGCTCATTTTCTCCCAAAAGTGAGGAATTTCAACAGCATTTGAAAATTCTTCATCAAGGTGTCTTTGGAGGTTTTTAAGCAGAGGCTGGATGGCCATCTGTCGGAAATATTGTGATGGGGGTTCCTGCATGGCTGGGGGGTTGGACTGTATGGCCCTTAAGGTCTCTTCCAACTCTATGATTCTGTGGTCATAGAATAATGAGGTTCACCTCATCAAGCCACAATGTGAAAGTGCAGCATCGGCAAAGTCAGTAAACATGTTTACATTGCGGCAGGCTTTTTCTTGGCGTGTTCTGTGACAGGGAACGGCAGAAACGGGGGGAAACCGGGGGGGGGGGGAACACAATGTAGTATGTCTGCAAATTCAACCAAATTGGTTTAAAAGGGGGTGCAGGAATCGATTTTAAAAAACGCCACCCCCAGTGGTCGTCTAAAGAAAAACCGACACAGCAGCCAAAAATGGGCGTGGCCAAGGGGGCTGTTCAGAAACAGCGATTTGAAAAGTGGACAGTGATTTTTAAGGCGTTTTGTCTTTAAGGGAAAGGCATTTCAAATTAAAGTGCAGTCTTTGAAGGCCCTCGTTACTTGAGAGGTTTAAACTACAATATGCTGATGGCTTTGAAAACAGTATTTGGCCTTACTTGCCCCTGGAAAGCATTTTCCCCCTTCCTAATCATTTCTATGAAAAATGCCCTTGGCCTTCATTTAAAGGGTTCCTTGTCCTTGATTTAAAGCACAGTCATGTTTCTTGCTCAAACAAGTGACACAATGTGCCACAGACTCTTAACAGAACAGAATGGCCTCTTCAGTAGCATGTGTCACGTGGCTC
Source organism: Phrynocephalus versicolor (assembly GCA_023846285.1). Lineage (NCBI taxonomy): Eukaryota > Metazoa > Chordata > Lepidosauria > Squamata > Agamidae > Phrynocephalus > Phrynocephalus versicolor. The sequence continues at coordinate 93,718,392 of JAHTLZ010000129.1, forward strand.
TTAATGACTTATTAAAATTACAGTCAGCCTTTCCAGAATAAAGCATATGAATCTCTCAACCTTTCAGTGTCACAGAGAATCTGAGGGTGGTGGTACTCCGTCTCTTCGCCTTGTTGAGAGAGTTATCTGAGCAAGTCCCTAACTCCTATGAAGTTTCCTGGAAGTTAGTGGTCTCTTTTTTCTAGGAGACATGCCCAGGGGCATATCTGGGGGAGCAGAAGGGTACATCTGCCCCAGGTGCAACAATCTGGCAGCCGCTTGGAGGGGGAGCAGGAGGAGGAAGCCATGCACCTTTCCGCTGCCCAGCAGTGGTCGTTTCCCCTAAGGCTCAACAACGACACCCCCTCCGCCGCCGTGTGCCAGGCAAGCAACAAAGCAGGCAGGCTTTGCCTTGATGGGAAAGGTGTAAGGTGCGTGCTATTGCGTGCGCATGTGCACACACATGCCCATCCGTCCATCCGTATGCATGCACCCACCCCATGCCCACAGGGTTCAGCCCCCCGCTGCAGGGTAGGTGCGATGGGGGGGCAGAAAGGGCACCAAATCAAACCCTGTCCCCAGGCACTCCAAATCCTGGCTATGCCTCTGGACATGCCAAACTGTGAAGGATTATAAAATTCTCATGGAGAATAGCATTTTCCCTGATGCACAATGATTCACCTGGAAAGGACTAGAATAGTAGCACATAGTGCAGGATAGTTACATTCTTTTCTCTGCAGGATTCATACACAGGGAATTAATCTTCGCATAAAGACCAAAAGGGTTGAGGAGAACAAGAAAAGAGTACTTTCACAGGAAGGTGAGCACATTGATTGATTCAGGGAGAGGCCTTAACACAGGCATGTCCAAACTCCGGCCCTCCAGATGTTTCAGACCACAACTCCCACAGTCCTTTGCCATTGGAAATACAGGCCTGGAATTCTGGGAGTTGTGGTCCAAAACATCAGGAGGGCCAAAGTTTGGGTATGCCTGCCTTAACAGGTAGCTTTGGTATGGCAAATGGTGGCTCAGAAAATCACCATCCTTCCCCACCACCCCAGGACCATGTCTGTGCTGTCACCTTCCGACCAAAAATGTGGGGGAATTAGGATATTGTTTTCGGCAAACTCCAAGACTGTACAGTCTGATCTGACACCTTAAACCTTATCTGCGCCTTAAGCCTGAGAAGAATTATGTTCTCATGTATTTATAATTATACTTCTCAAGTTTATCTTGCTAAGAAATTAAAGCTGTATAGGAGGTTCTCCTTTAAAAAATAAAAAATAAAAATGGCTCTGCATAGAGGCTTCTAAGTATCTGTATGTCTGGAATTAGTCAAACATACTAAGTGTCTCAATGAGTAGAAGTGCCCTGGGAGGTCAATTCCACATTGTGGGTTGTAAGTGAAGGCTGTTTATCTTTGGGGAAAAGCACTTCTGGGTACTGTGGAACTGAGAAACCACAGAAGGGTTTGTCATGCACGAGAATCATATACAATTATAAAATTATATAACATTATTATTTCAACCCTTCATATAGGGGTATTCATACTGGCAATTGTATTCAACTCTCATGAATAGAGTACCATTATAGCTGTTTCTTGATTTCTAATTACAGTTAAATGGATCTCTGGAAGGAGGCTTGAATTTGGCCCTGAGTCAAACTGAGCCACTTTTAAATTAGTTCAAGGAGAGTCAAGCTGCTTTGCAAATTGCCAGATCAGAGTCTAAACCGAGGGCTAAACCCATTTGTTATTCCTTAATAGACCAGACTCGTTGTATCAATGGGGACTTCAGAAGTCACAGCTTGTTTCATAACCACTGATTCAGTAGGTCTATTTTCAGTCATACAACAGGCTTTGCATCATTTAATATGTTTTAAATAATTATTATGGTTTAATCCCTTTTTAAATGCTCATGCTTACATATAAAGCCCTAAACGGCTTAGGACCTGGGTACCTAAAGGACCGCCTTCTTCTGTGAGCCTGCCCATGCTCTAAGATCAGGCCAGGAGGCCCTGCTGAAGGTGCCATTCCCTCAAAGAGGTGGGGGGTGGCATGTAGAAACAGGGCCTTCTTGGTGGTTGTCCCCCAACATTGGAATGTCCTCCCTACGGAGATCCGCCTGGCGCCGACACCTTTGCCTTTTGGTTGCCAGGCAAAGACCCTCTTGTTCAGCCAACATTTTAATTACACAGTGATTTAGCTGGACTCACGAGCAGCAGAGTTTTATAATTTGCACTGTATATCAATTGTTTTAACCTATATTGCATTTTATAGTTTTAACAGTCATATTGTTTTATTGTTTTATAGTTTTAATATATTATTGTACCTTCTCCACCAGCAGAGTTCACCTAGTAGCGGGGCGGCTAAATTTTTTTTATAAATAAATAAATAAATAAATAAATAAATAATGCATTGTTTATTGTGTTTCTAATTCTGCTTGTTTTCATGTTGTGAGCCACCTTAAGTCTTCTTGGGAGAAAGGCAGCCTACAAATGATATTGATCAAAGAAACAAACATGAATGATAGTTATGCTGATGGATTTTCCTAGAAGTCCGGTGGAGACTTGTTTGTTCAGGTCTTGCTTTATAGCTCCTCTGCCTGTGCTATATCTTGCCTCAATATTAGAGCCACTCCACTTCTTCTGAGTTTGTCATTTCCAGAGTAAGGCACTACTTTTCTGACAGAAAAATACCAGGATACTTCAGTTCACTGGCATCAAGCACTGCAATGTTTATACATTCAATTCCTTGCTTTATTGTTTCCATTTTACCTGGATTCACCTTGGGTGACCCTGCTTTATTAAAGGCTCACTTTAATATTGCCTTTTAATTATGTCAGCTGCCTGTTTATACTCACTCTCTTAGTGTTAACTGTTGTCTTTTAATGATGTAAAACAGCATTTTATATACATTGGACCCTTGTATAACAAGCGGTTTGTTTAACAGAAAATCCACTTAAAGGAAAAACACATATGGAGATAGGGGGGAATCACTTAACACAATTGTACATGGGGCGAATCCACAGAACCGTTCGTTTTATAATTTTTATAGTTTTTTCTATGGGGAAAAGACAGCATATAAATAATATCCATAAATAAACCAATCATAAAGAATAAGTTGTGGCACCCTGAGGCAAAACCTCAGTTTCCCTGCCATAGTTATGAGTCTATTCTTCAGGAATTTCATGTGGGCTGGAGACATGGAGGGGATGACTGATGTGTACAGTCCTCTATACACCAACTTTAAGCCTTATGCAGGCATAGGCTGAACACCTAAATCCAGCTAGGAGGCAAGACAGTTAAAAGAGCATATCATTTGCTCCCTCCACCCCCAGCCCAGAGAAGTAGCAGAGAAACAAGGAGGAAATTTGCTTAACAGAATTGTCTATGGGGCAAATCTGCACAACAGAAAAACAGTTGCTTGCAATTAGGGATTAAGCCGTTTTCAATGCATTCCTATGGGAATTTTGTACAAAGGGAATTTTGCTTAACAGAATTTCATTTGGAACGAATCAATTCCTTTATACAAGGTACCACTGTGCTTTATTTTTAGTTTTAAATACAGTGGTTATGTTAACCAAATTTTCCTTTATATAAATTTTCCTTAGGAATGCATTGAAAACAGAGTAATCCCTAATCGCGACCATTTTTATGTTGTACGGGTTCACCCCATAGGCGATTCTGTTAAGCAGATTTCCCCCATTTCCGGAATTTTTAATGTTGTACAGATTTTATGTTATACAAACCGTTTGTTATACAATAGTCCACTGTATTGCCTTTCTATGAACCGCTTTGGGTCCTTTTTAAGGAGAAAGGCAAGGTAATACTATTTTAAATAAACAGTAAGTAAATAATGGGAGTCCAGTATCTTGATATCATTGGTTTCAACTTCTCTGGCATTAGAGATAGGCACGACTAGGAAAAAAATTTTTTCCAAGTTGTCGTTTTTCAGGACAGGTCTGTTTCGGCTCGTTTCCGTTTTTCGCGAAAATTCGCAAAAAGGTTGTCATTTCATTTTTCGTTTTTTCATTTGTCGTTACCGCCGCGATTTAGCGCGACTTGACTTCCGAGAGCATGGGGTTAGGGGGTAAGGGCTAGGCTTAGGGTAATGGTTAAGGTTAGGGTGGGTTAGTGGGCTGCACCTCTGGGTGCCTCTGGCCCACTAAAGAACACAGTGTACTGGCGTATGGGTTCGGGTTCGGGTTAGGGTTAGGGTTTAGGGTTCGGGTTGGTGGGCTTTTAATGCCCTCTCTGGCACACCCAGAAGTCTCAGCAAAACCTGGCCATGCGATTGGTGGAATGGCTCCAAAAATTTGCATGGTCCCATCCCATGGCCAGCCCATCATTGCGCGTGTGCAGGTGTAAAAAAATAAAAATAAAATAAAATAAAATAAAATCAACGGAGACGTTTTGTTGCAAGAAAAACCCACTGCTGCTACTGTAAAAATTCAAGCGTTTAAAATAGCTAATTTTCGCATGTTTCTGTGGTGCTTTGGTGGGTTTTTGGACCACGATTTCAAAAAAAATATTGCGGTCGCCATTTTGGATCCCCCCGCCCGCACACCGCATGGCAAAGGCAGACGAGACAATGCCCCCCCCCGGACCAGCAGCGCAGCGGTAGCACTAGCCAAGGAGAGGGGGACGGGGAACCCCCCCCCCCCAAATAAAACACCCTTCTGGCCTGGTAGGTGCCCTCAGACAGTTTTCGCCTGCTTTTAGGGCCGGGAATTGGGGTTTTTTTTAACTTTTAAAATCTTTTTTTCTGTGGCGCTTCTGTGGAACGACAACGACAAATCAGACCCAATTATTCTTTAGTCGGTTCGAGTTCGAGTTCTGGCGGAGTAATTCCCGTTACCGTTTCCGTTGCGTAACGGAAACGAGTAACGGAAACGGAAACGGGAATTCCGCTAAGTCGTGCCCATCTCTATCTGGCATGTTCAAATCACCTCACCTTAATAATGGGTGCATCCAAGAAGAAAGGGAGATTCTGACACAGTCCCAATCATCATCAGGAAAACAACGCAATAATCTACCTTGTATTCTACAGTGCATGTGAATTGAGCCTCAAGCCCAACTACTTCACAAAGGCAATACAATTTTACTTTATAATTTATTTTGTACATTCCCCCCTCCCCAGGAAAAATGGCTAAAGGACACTCCCTGACAGATCCCCATAGATCAAAACCTAAACACTTTGTTAGTGTGGGAATGCCGGAGATGTCTTGCGGCCCAACAATAAACTAAAATAGGCAAAGTTAAAGGGGGGGGAAATAAATATATACTGTAGACCCAGAGTGGTTACAATTGGAGTTGTGCCCTACTTCATCAGAACTGACAGTGCTTGGTTGGGCTTTCTGCAGCCTCAGCATTCCCGTTATGATGAACTGCTGTAGTGCTAGGCCCACAGAGAAGGCCTTTTGCAGCAAAGGGACTCGTCAGAAGAAATATGCTGAGGTTTCCTCAACACTCGTTCTACCCAAGCTGAGTCCCATTTCAACGTGGCATGAAAAATAACCTGGGCAATATGGAGCTGAGGAGAACGAGATAACCACCGGCCTTTTTGAAAAATTGTGTTTTGACGCTGAAGCTCCCCAAACAATACAATTTTGTGCTGCATCATTTAGAGGGGTGATCTATTTTAAAAACTGTCTCCCTCATAGGCGGACAGAAGGATGCGGAGGAGGAGGAGGAGGAGGGGATGGCCTGCAAATGGTCTCCATCTTTCCTTTGCCTCTTAATGAGGGCATTAGTGTGATGTTTGACAAAAGAGGGCTGTATTGGACGCCTTGCCCCAAGGCATAAGGAAGTCTCCTTATATTGTATTTGACTGTCTGTCCTTGTAGTGCAGTGTATAGAGAAAACATGAAGACACGTTCCCTCAGGGTAAGATGCTGAGGGCTTTATTCCTCTGTCAGATGGGAAGCTGGTTCTCAGCAGGACCAAAGTCCAAAGCAGAGAAGGCTATTTTTTCTCCACTTTTGTTTCCATCACCCTGTCTCTCTCTCTCTCTCCCTCCCTTCCTCCCTCCCCCCTCTCTCTGCTTACCCCATCCATCCATCTATCCATCTATCTATCTATCTATCTATCTATCTATCTATCTATCTATCTATCTATCTATCTATCTATCTATCTATCTATCTATCTATCTATCTATCTATCTATCTATCTATCTATCTATCT
>JAHTLZ010000129.1:93724563-93797576 GCA_023846285.1 Phrynocephalus versicolor
TCTATCTATCTATCTATCTATCTATCTATCTATCTATCTATCTATCTGCCTCCCTGCCTGCCTGCCTGCCTCCTTGCCTGCCTCCTTGTCAACCAGTTTGTTTTATAGGTTTTTATAGTTTTTTCTATGGGGAACAGACAGCATATAAATAAAATCAATAAATAAACCAATCATAAAGAATAAGTTGTGGCACCCTGAGGCAAAACCTCAGTTTCCCTGCCATAGTTATGAGTCTATTCTTCAGGAATTTCATGTGGGCTGGAGACATGGAGGGGATGACTGATGTGCACAGTCCTCTATACACCAACTTTTGAGCCTTATACAGGCATAAACTGAACACCTAAATCGAGCTAGGAGGCAAGACAGTTAAAAGAGCATATCATCTGTTCCCTCCACCCCCACCCCAGAGAAATAGCAGAGAAACAAGGAGGAAATATACATATTTATATGCATAGGTATACATATATGCATATGGATATGGATATGTTATTTAAAAACAATTAAACTCTCATCATTTAAAACCAAGATTAAAAACCATGTTAAAATATAGTTCTTGTTGCTGCGAAGTTGCATCTGACTTCTAGTCACCCTTGTAGAAGACAATGGCAAACCACTGCTGTGTATTATATACCTAGAAAACATTGGAAAGGGTCGCCATGTTGTTGTCGCTGTTGCTGCTGCTGCTGCTGTTGATGATGATGATGATGATGATGATATTAAATCACCCTATTGCACCAACAAGAAAAGAGAAACTAAAGGTAGGGAGGGGGGAAAGATAGACCCTAACAACTTAAACTGAATCTGGAAGTTGAGTCATGGCTACTGGACTTCTTTTTTGAGAGACAGAAACATTTCGCTGTTCATCCAAACAGCTTCATCGGTCTGAATACAGCTAGTGCAAATCCTCCATCTTATAGGCAGCTTTGACCTCTTGTCACCCTGGCCTGAATTAGGCTCATAAGATGAACAATGGCCTAAATAGGCTCGTTAGGGAGACAAACTGAATCTCTTATCACAAGAATGCAGACATTCAACTGGATATTTTTTAAAAAATATATAATTTTTAAAAATGATTTTTTTTTAAGGGCATGAAAAAGGCAACACACAGGCAACATGGTACACTAACAGAAGTCCCTCATTTAGTTCTGAAGCTAGATGAACATGTGGAAAATGCCTGCCTATTGCCTCACTAAGAGACAATTCCTGTTACCTAAGAGATTGGGGTGTCCAGGAGAGGTCGAATTTCCTTGGAAATGGGTTAACGAATGCCAGTCTCCTTTTCCTTTAGTGCCAGCTCAGTCTTCCACATACTGTACTGCTTGTTACTTTTTAGGGATCCATTTGGAATACCATTCCACCTCATGAGTACCAGGGGCTACATGTCCTGTCCTGTGGACACTATAAGACCATACAGATAACCCTGATTCAGTCTGTGTTTATACGTTTGTCCACATCTCATTTCTATTCATCTGCTCCCCAAAACCAGATTGCTAGAGTCTTCCTTTGCTGAAATACTCCCTTCCCCACAAGCAGCATTAAATTTCACAAAACAGCCACAACACCTCTGTGGTGCCCCTTGTTTCTGTAAATTTTAATTCTATCTCCAAAGATGAAGCTGTCATTCCATAATTGTTTGCAAAATGCCAAACCTTCTGGAGCTGGCTCTTTCAGTGCCATTGTAGAGTTCCCCAGTGCATTTTAAAACATTTATTACTTAATGAAGATGCATAAAATAATATAGGAAGCTGTTGACATATCACTGCATCTGTTCATTACTAGGTAACAATGCCCTGTGACTTTTAATGAGTAATTAAAGTTATCCAAAGTAATAAGAGCAGTATTATCATATCGCTTATTAACATGATAATCTAATTAGCCTTGTGTTGAAACAATGACTATCAGGCTGTTAAACAGTGCACCTAATTATCATGGAGATAGTTCAGAGCACTTCTTATCATAGGTTTGTGTACTTATTGTACATTATTCAGTGCAAAAGGCCATCTTGTTAAACAATGGACATTTACCAGCCACCTTAAATGTTCATGCAAAGTTTTCAACAGAAACTTTCATTTGCCACTTTAGAAGGTCAAGAAAACCATAAACATCATGTTGACTTTCCTCCAACCTAACATTAGCAGTGTTCCCAAAACAGGGCAACCCAGTATTCTGATTCAGGTAGACCTCACCTGGACTACTGCATCCAGTTCTGCCCACAACTATTTAAGCAGGGCATCAACAAGCAGGCATAGGTCCAGAGGAGTTTCACCAACCATGGTGAAGGGTTAGATAGCAATACCCTATGTGAAATAATTGAGACAGTTGGGTGTACTGAGCCTTGAGACATGACAAGAGAGCCATCTTCAAATGTCTGAAGGGCTGTCACATGGAAGCTTCTTTTCATTCAAAGGATAGGATACAAAGCCAACAGATTCAAATCACAAGAAAAGAATTCCAATTAATCATTAGGAACTTCCTGATGGTATGAGTTGTTTGACAGTCAAACATACTATTTTAGAAGGTGTTGGAATCTCCTTCATTGCAAGTTTCCAAGAAGAGCCTGGGGAGCCTAGCTATCGATTAGGAATGTTTTACATTTCTTGCACTGGCAGAAAGATATACTAGACCAGTGGTTCCCAACCTGGGGCTTAGGACCCCTTTGGGGGTCGAATGACAGGGGTCGCCATGAGCCAGTGAAGAAAAAGGCACAAATGGCTTGGGTCTGGAGGGGGAGGGGGAGGAAGGGGGAAAGAGTGAGTTACAGCTTAATAGGTTGGAGGGGATGTCAATGGCACCGGAGACTGCGGTCGGCTGAGGATTTTCAATGGCACCTGGGGCAGTGGCCTGCCAAAGGGGGCTTATGGCCTCTTCCAAGCAGGGCAAGGGGATCACCACAATATGAGGAACTGTATTAAAGGATTGCGGCTTTAGGAAGGTTGAGAACCACTGCACTATGGGTACATATACAGTGGTACCATGTATAAAGGAATTAATTCATTCCAAATGCAATTCTGTTAAGCAAGTTTTCCTTTAGACAAATTTTCCATAGAAATGCATTGAAAACAGAGTACAGTAATCCCTAATTGCGACCATTTTTATGTTGTACGGATTTGCCCCATAGACAATTCTGTTAAGCAAATTTCCCCTATCTCCCCTATCTCTAGAATTTTTATGTTGAACAGATTTTATGTTATACAAACCATTTGTTATACAAGGGTCCACTGTATACTGTACCACAACATGAGGAACTGTATTAAAGGGTCGCGGCATTAGGAAGGTTGGAAACCACTGGACTAGACCATTGTGCGATCCTATAATTCTTTTGTTCTGTGGCCAAAAGCCTGGCACATGGCTCTCTTGGACAGGTGTCCCATGTCTGCTTTGTAACTGCACTTGCCAAACTGTGGCCCAATCGTGGGATATTAACCATGTCTGACAACAGAGAGTAAATGGGATCTTGTTACAGCACTTATTCTTTACTAGACCCATCTTCCAGAAGTTGATGTGACCATGTTTGTTGCCCTTTGATGCAAGGCCAGGTCCTGCCAAAAGTCATGGGCACTTTCTCCAAGCTTTCCACAATCTATGTGTCGGCAGTGACACAAGATACCTTGCTGACAAAGGTAAATACAAATGTGTGTGCAAATGCCCTCAGCTCCTCTGAGACATGCAGGATAAATCAGCAGGTTTGGCAGGTGCATCTCTGTCCTGTGGTACCCAGAGCTGTCCCAAGGTGTGCTGATACTTGATTAGGAGTACTCAGTCTCTGGTTGCCTGCTAAAATCTCAAGGAACTGCTATGCTTTTCTGAGTCTCCAAGTGAGACATACCTCTGGGAACTAGAGAAGGAGGCGAGACTAGATACTTATTTCCAACCATTTCACTACCATGGGGGATTGCTGATTCAAGGTGAACGTGTTTGTATGTATGTTGTACTTGTTCAAAATGGCAGACCAAAAAGCCAGGAGCTTACTGGGGGAGGGGGCTAAAAGAGTCCATGCACAGGGCATTTTTTCCTAACTCTGGGTTGCCCTATATAACCTAATAAGACAAGTTGTACCCAGATTCTGGGCCTGTTTACTACGTTCCCTTCATATCTGTTTCAGTAATCCATGGACACTGAAGTAATTTCAATGGTTCCATCCTATCCTTATCTGGGTAGCTCTGATGACACCACAGGGACACCCAACATTGATACAATCATCCCCCGGTATATTACAGTTCATATACTGCGGTCCTGGTATATTATAGACCACAATATATGAAGGCAAGGGATCCTGGGGCACGTTGTGTGGGCCTGCTTGGGGCCTCCTGCACTTAACCCAGACTTGGTGCTGCCCTTGCCTTCAAAAACTAGAAGTGTCTTCCAGTTCACTGGGAACCACTTCTGGAGCATCCGACAGACCCGGAAAGCCCAGCGGAGGCCTGCTCAGGGAAGCGCCAGGCCTGGGGTAAGTGCTGGAGGCCCCAAACAGGGGATATGGTAGCCATGTTTAAATACAGTATTTGAAAGGACGTCATATCGAAGAGGGGACAGATTTGTTTTCCATGCCATCAGAGACTAGGGCTTGGGGCAATGGTTTCAAACAATGGGAAAAGAGATTCCATCTGAACATTAGGAAGAACTTCATGATGGTTAGCGCTGTCTGGTGGGGTTAACGGATCTGGTGGGGCCACTGTGAGATACAGGAAGCTGGACTAGATGGGCCGCTGGCCTGATCCAGCATGGCTCTTCTTATGTTTTTATGCTATTATGCTGTCAGGCAGTGGAATATGCTGCCACAGAGAGTGCTGGAGTCTCCATCTTTGGAAGTTTATAAGCAGAGGCTGGATTTTTATTTTATTTATTTATTTTTGCATTTATATCCCGCTTATCTTCAAACGAACTCTAAGCGGCTTACAAGGGCTATGTTAGCCATACAAGTACAAGGATAAACAAATAAAATTACAACAATAAATTTAAGAACAGTAAAACCTAGTGGCACCTCATCGACTAAAGCGTATGATGGCGGAGAAGAGAAAAGGAAAAAATAAACCTAAGAATAAGAATCGCCAAAGGCCTCTTGGAAAAGGTAGGTTTTTAAAGCCTTCCGGAAGGCCAGCAGGGACTCTGCAGAGCGCACTTCGGTAGGGATGGAATTCCAAAGGCTAGGGGCCGCCACCGAGAATGCCCGGGTCCGAGTACTTGTCTTCCGGGCTTCTCGGACGGTGGCGACCCGCAGCAAGTGCGCTCGCGCCTGTCGAACGGGACGGGCCGAGGTGGATCGCTGAGCGATACGCTCTGCCAGGTAGTCCGGTCCCAAGCTATGGAGGGTTTTATAAACTAAAACCAGGACCTTGAATCTAATCCGGGCTGCAACGGGCAACCAATGCAGGCGGGCCAGGACTGGTGTGATGTGTTCATGACGACGCACACCAGCCACCATCCTAGCCGCCGCATTCTGTACCCGCTGCAGACGCCGGAGAAGAGTCAAAGGCAACCCCATGTAGAGGGCGTTACAGTAGTCCAGCCTCGAGATCACCAGTGCTTGGACCACTGTTCTCAGAGAGTTCGCGTCCAGGTACGGGCGGATCTGGGCGATCCGACGGAGATGGTAATAGGCGGACCTGGTCACCGACGCCACCTGGGACTCCATGGTAAGCGCCGGGTCCAGGAACACACCCAGATTCCGCACCCTATCCGCGAGCTGGAGGGAGACTCCCCCCAGGCAGGGGAGAGGGCCACTGTACCCCGACGGCGAGCTCCCAAAGAACATAACCTCCGTCTTCTCGGGGTTGAGCCTAAGCCTGTTCGCCCCGGTCCAAGTCAGTACGGCCTCTAGGCACCCATCGAGGATCCCCACAGCTTCCACTGCAGAGGTGGAAAAGGAGAGATAGAGCTGCGTGTCATCAGCGTACTGATGACAGCAGACTCCAAAACTCCTGATGACCCCCGCCAACGGCCTTATGTAGATGTTGAACAGCATGGGGGACAGAGGTGACCCCTGTGGCACCCCACAAGGGAGAATCCAAGGGGCCGATAACTCCCCCCCATGCTGAACGTACTGGGGCCGGCTCTCCAGGAAGGAACGGAGCCAACTGCGAGCAGAGCCTCCGATTCCCACCTCAGAGAGCCGGTCCAGTAGGATACCGTGGTCGACGGTATCAAAGGCCGCTGACAGATCCAGGAGGATCAACAGGGTAGAGCAACCCCTGTCGGCCGCCCGGAGAAGGTCATCTTGCAGGGCGACCAAAGCTGTTTCGGTACCCCGACGGGGCCTGAACCCAGACTGGTATGGGTCGAGGCACTGCCGATCCTCCAGGTATGACTGCAGCCGGACCGCCACCACCCTCTCGATCACCTTGCCCATAAACGGGACGTTGGCGATTGGGCGATAGTTTGATAAATCGTCCACCGCAAGGCCAGGTTTTTTCAGAATGGGCTTTACCACCGTCTCCTTCAGACGAGAGGGAAAGACCCCCTCACTGAAGGAGGTGGTGGCGATGACAGAAGCCCATTCGGCCATAGTCCCTCTGGCAGCTTGAATTAGCCAGGCAGGGCAAGGGTCGAAAAGGGAGGAGGCAGGCCGGCAATGCGCCATAGCCTTGGAGACCACGACAGCAGAAACAGGCCCAAGTGCATCCAACCGGGGCGACGAAGGCGGACCAGCGACTGGGGATGGCGGAGCAGGACCACTGCAACCGGAGTCAAAGCCGGCACGGATGGCCTCTATTTTAGTTCGAAAAAAGGCTGCAAACTGCTCACTACTGAAATCAGTAGGAGGAGGCCTGGCCAGACTAGGATTGTTGAGGTCCCGAACCACCCGGAGGAGCTCCGCCTGGCGGTTCGAGGCCTCAGCAATTCTCAGGGAGTTAAAGAATGTTCTGGCCTCCCTGATCGCGTTGATATAGCGACTAGACTGGGCATCAACCGCAGCCTTACTCAACGCTGTCCGGGTTTTCCTCCAGCTGCGCTCTAGCCTCCTCCTCTGCTGCTTCATTGCCCTAAGCTCCCCTGTGAACCAAGGAGAGGGCCGGGCTTGGCAACGGAGGAGGCGCTTGGGGGCGATCCGGTCTATGGTGTGGACAGCTGTTTCATGCCAAAGGTTAGCCACATCCTCGGCCGGAGCGCCAGTCATACCACCAGGTAACCCCCCGAAGAGCTCCCTGAACCGCTGAGGGTCCATGAGCCTCCGGGGGCGGGCCAGAACAGAGGGCCGGTGGTCCCCGCGGGGAGGGGCCGGAATTGCCAGGGAGAATGAGAGCAGGTGGTGGTCTGTCCATGACACAGGAAGGGAGACAATGTCCCCCACCTCCAGACACGAATCCCCCGACATAGAGGTAAGAACCAGATCCAGGGTGTGCCCAGACCTGTGGGTGGGGCATGAAACATGCTGGGACAGACCCATGGAAGCCATGGATTCCATGAACTCCATGGCTGCACCTGAGAGTCCACCACCCGCATGCACGTTGAAGTCTCCCACGACCAATAGGCGTGGGGACTTCAGCAGAGCAGCGGCAATGAACTCCGTGAGCTCTGGAAGGGATTGTGCAGGGTTGCAGGGAGCTCGGTAGCCCAGCACAATGCCAAATCTGTCCCGCTGTCCCACCAACAAGTGAAGAACCCCTGGCTAACCAATGTCAAGGCCCTGCTGACGTGAAAAGAATCCCTGTACACTATTGCGGCCCCTCCTCCCTTTTGACCCCCCAGCCTTCCCACTCCCTCTACTTGGTACCCAGGCGGACACAGCAGGGAAAGGGAAGCCCCCCCCTCCGAGCCCACCCAGGTCTCGGTGATAAATGCCAGGTCGGGCTTCTCATCCGCGATGGTATCATGGATGATAGGGATTTTATTATGTACCGACCTGGCATTCATCAGGATACAGGGAAGGTTGGGGGCGCTGGTGGGATGACTCCCGGGCACGTGGCAGGGAGCCGAGGGGTCAGAACGAGGGACAGGCACGAGTCGTCTGACCCGAGTTCTTCTTGTCTGACAAGAAGATGACAGATGGTCATCTGTCAGGGGTTCCTGCATGGCAGGGGGTTGGACTGGATGGCCCTTGAGGTCTCTTCCAACTCTATGCTTCTGTGACTATGATTCTATGAATTTCCAATGAGAAGTTTGATCATTATTTCTTTTGCCTAGTTTGAGCAGGGATCAAGGACTTTAACCAAAGACTGGCAGCAGCCGAGTGGATCAGCAGGATATCTCCAGTCATAAAACAGTCCTCCTTCAAAGGACCTGATGACAGCAAATCAAAAACTTTCACAGTCAGTCTGGCTTATCTTAGTTGGGAAAAGGTGAATAAAAAGAGGAGGGTTGTTATTTAACCTCCTGTTTGTTCTGGGAGTTGTATTCCAAGAAATTCTTGGAACCCACACTTGGGAACCACTGGTCTAGGTGCTACCTGTGGATGGGCCACTGAAATTTTGCTTCTTACGGTTTTGCATCTCTCAGTCCAACTTGGATAGGAGAGTATCTCAGAAGGAGGATGCTTTTAAGTTGAGGGTTTTGTTGTGTTCTGATGTTGCTCAGGGTAACGTGCACAGCTTCCATCCGCATAATAGACTGTTGTTGGTTTTTTCCCTGGCCTTCCTTTTGTGTCTTTCTTTTCTACCAATTTTAATGCTCCTCCAATAAATCTTTCAAATGCTGGCAAGGTCGTGATAGTTCGTATCAAGGCTGTCTGCCAAACGTCCTCCTTTTGCCTTTATATCTCATTTGTTTTTACCAACTCCCCTGACAACACTATATTCTCCAGGTTTCGTATCAGTTTTACTAGACTTTTCATGAAAGGCCACCTCTCTGATGCAATTGATTGTTATTTATTCGCTGGTTTTCTGCAAGGTTGCTTGGGTCTGATTTTCACAAAATCTCTACATCAAGCAGTCGGGTGTATTCAAATAAAGAAGAATGAATCTATACATGCTGGCATGTATATTCATGGGTTCCAAAAGGAACTATCCTTCCCTAGCTCAAATCCTGAAGCCTTTAAAGTGCTTATAAGCTCATGTCAACCTGACCTGGGTGCAAAAAAACATTGAAGAAGCCCTGACAGAGGAGCTCAGTAAATAGGAAGGCCTTGGAGTGTACTTATACTTGATTCTGCCACTCTGGCTTCCTGGGGAAAACATCAGCTAGGTACAAAAGGACAGGAACTGTATTTTTAAAATGTAATTTATAACTTAAGCCAGGGGAGGAAGAAATTATCTGCCTCTGCAGATAGCTCATAGGGCTCGGTCACATGTCCCTTTAAAGAGAGTTTAAATTACTAAATAAATCGTGCCCAAAAATACCGTCCTCATGGCCACCCCGCTTTTTGAAAAAAAAGGAAAAAGAAAACCCGGTAATGCTCCCTTAACCGAGGTTTCTGTGACCTACCTTCCAGGCTCGGGAATTTTTGCCTCACTTTTGAAATCCGGCTTTTAAGGAGGCAGACGCTGTGTGACCCCGCTGATGATCCGGGTTTCTTTTTATTTTTATTTTGCATAGCACCCACCAGCTGTTCCTGGGGCCGATCGGTGCTGTTTTTTTAATTTGGCTCCATATCGGAGTAACAGGAAGTCCGACACAGAATTAAATTCCCCCAGAAAAGTCCTCCATTTTTTTCAAGTGCTAGCGCCACCTGCTGGCCAAGGGGGCTGAACTGCACTTTAAAATTGAAAAACCAGATTTTGACGTGAGACCTCTTCTCCCACATTTAAATCACGTGATGGGAAGAAGAGGAAAAGCCGGACCTTCAGAAGATCAGGATCGAAACCCAGGTGTGACCTTGGCCATAGAGTTATCTCAGGAAAGCTCCAGATGGTACAAGGCATATATAGCTCCTCAGCAGCAGAGCTTGGGGAAATAATTAAAAGCAAAGTGGTCTGCTTATATACTGCCCCATGCCACTACAAGTAGTCTCTGGGCGGTTTACAATTTTTTAATTACAGTGTGCAGGCTACACATTGCCCCCCCCAAGCAAGCTTTAAAGTCTTTAAAACTCCCTAAAAACCTCTGATTTATGAATGTGGGATATTGTGTTTCTGTATCAGGGTGCATCTGTTTTAACTCACTGTTGTTTATGTTTTGTAATTGCGTTTGTATATTTGCTGATTTGATCAGCTTTGTAAGCCGCCCAGAGTTCCTTAGGGAAGATGGGCGGGATATAAATTTAACAATAAATAAATAAATATCCATGATTCAAGAGGTCATGAAATGGCCCAATATTGCTGCACAACCTCACAGCCATGTTGACGTCAGGAAAAAGGACACTAAGCTTGACCTAGTATAAAGGGTAGCTTGATGTGCTGGTTTGCCATCTTTAACAGGTAACCTCTTTCCCTCACACAACAGCATGAAGGGTTCTCTTTCTTGTGTTCCCAAAAGGGATTACTCCCAACAGAGTCCTTTAGTTAGAAGTTAAAGCTTCTTGTCTCATCCAGATAAAACTGGTACCACAGACATATCCCTTCCACCTGGCTCCCAGGACGGCGAGAGTTCCGTCTCAGCATGGGTTTGTTCTGGGCTGTCTATGGTGTTAAATTCTTTCTCCCAGTTGGGTTTTTTCCATGTTCCTTGTTCTCTCTTTTCTTTTGTGATCTTAGTTTTTTTCCTCCCAGTCTCCTGCTTCACTCTCTCACCCGACAAGAGGGTTTTTCAGACAATCTCTTTCATCTCCTTCTTTCTGCCACTTCTCTAGGTACCATCTATTTGTTCCCCTTATGTGTCCAAGGGTTTTCTGACAAAAATTCATTCCCATCCTGGGGGAAGACTCCCCCCCCCTCCGTTTGCCTCAACCAAAGCCAATTCTGAAATCTCTATTCTGACAGGAGACTTAAAGACTTCTCCTTTCTCACCTAATTTGCCTTCTGCTTCCCTCTCTTCTGATTGGCTGGTTTCTTTCACCTTTTCTTGCTTACCCATCTTCCCTAATGGCTGTTCCTTCACCTTACCCTCCCTTTTGACCCTTTTAAAGCCTTCACCTTATCCATCCTCTTGACCCTTTTTAAGTCTTGAGGTGGTGCCATAACATGATTTGGGCAGACACTCTCCTCCCAGTTCCTTTTGGGAAATGGGTCTGTCACCCCTTCCCTCCCCCTCAAGGATGATCTTGATTTTTCGCTTCTCTGGGAGAAGTGATGTCATGCAAAGGAAAGGGACTCCTTTTTCCCTTCCCTCCTCACTCCTGAATGTTGACAACACCAATGACAGCAGTCAGGATGGTCTACACAGGATATCCTCTTTTGCTCAGTTTTCTTTTGCAATCAAATGTTTTTTTTCTCCCTCTGTTCACACTTTTAGAAAAACAGCCCAGGCAAATGTTTTTGTGGGGGCGGGGTTAAGAAGTTGTTAACTGATAAAAAAAGATCTCAGCTTCTGGGATTTTCCCTTGATTGGTATCACTTTGTGAAATGTGGTTCCCCTGAGCTGTCCACCCATATTTCTCATTGACTGGCACTTACAGTCCTAATACCTTTGAAACATTAATACTAGTAAGAAACCAAGGTGAACTGTAAATTGGAAGCCTCCCACCACTTTTTTTTCAGACTGTAGAAGCTACTAGGATGAGCAGCAAAACGTTTCAATTCCTTAAGATAACAAGTCCAGTTGCCTTGACTCAATTCCATTTTACTGGATTGGAGTTTATTATTTTATATGCCCTATTGTGGAAATTGTGCATTCTTTTGTATTGTTTTTTATTGTTCACCGCCCTGAGTTCCCGTTGGGAAAATTAGGCGGTACATAATAAATAAATAAATAAATAAATAAATAAATAAATAAATAAATAAATAAATAAATAAATAATCTCACTAGATGACTGAGAATCTCCAAAGATGTATATTTGAAAGTAACGTTCCAAGTTTTTGCAGGTAAAAACAAAAAAAAATTAAAAATAAAGAAGACAAACATGTTCTGGCATGTATTTTCAAATAGATAGTCCCGTGTTTTTTCATTCATTT
This sequence comes from Phrynocephalus versicolor, assembly GCA_023846285.1. Classification (NCBI taxonomy): domain Eukaryota; kingdom Metazoa; phylum Chordata; class Lepidosauria; order Squamata; family Agamidae; genus Phrynocephalus; species Phrynocephalus versicolor. Next base: position 93,736,485 of record JAHTLZ010000129.1, read on the forward strand.
CTTCTTTATCTACCAAGGGATAGTCACGTGGTAAAAACAGGCTGATTGGCAAAGTTGCACCTACACTCTCTCACAGGGCTCTGCTGGATCCTAATGAACTTATTGGAAGTAGCTTTCAATGTACACACAGCTTGTTATCCCCACCAGAGACTTTGGAGGATGATGTACTATCTTTTCATAATGTCAGGTGGTTCCAGGCCTGGCAAAAGATCTCAAATGTTAGCTATCATTTTGTGAGATACTGTTATAATTCAAATGTTTCAGCCGATCAATCAATCTGCCTTTTAGCTCACTGTTATTATATCCTTTAAGTCAAGAAATCACGTCCTTCAGTTTGTTCAACAGGAACAATGAAACTCCATTTATAAATTGCCAAAACCTCAATACCACAGCCTTTGCAAGGAAATTAAAGATAACTTCAAGCAGAAATACAGGGAGCCTAGCCATCAGATGCACCTGCTGGGAGAGACAATATTATTTCTCCCAAGAGTGCAATGTGACTGCAAAACAGGCAAATGAAATTTTAGGATGCATTTACAGAAATATAGTTTCCAAATCCCAGGAGGCACTATCCTTCCTCTATTTGTCACTTGTTAGACTAGTGACTACTGAGTCAAGTTCTGGACACCGTGCTGCACTTTAAGGATGTCTGTAAAGTGGAGCAAATTCAGAGGAGGGCAACAAGGATGATTAAGTGACTGCAAACCAAGCCCTAGGAGGAAAGACTGAAAGAACTGGGCATATTTAGCCTTCAGAAAAGAAGACTGAGGACTAAGAGATGATAACACTTTTCAAATACAGTGGTACCCCGACTTAAAAGTAGTTCGACTTAAGAGCATGCATTCGGAACGAATTAAATTCATAAGTCGAGGTGCCACTATGCTTGAAAGGTAGTCATACAGAGGAGTGACAGGATCTGTTCTCAATCAACCCAGAGTGGAGGGCACGTAACAATAGGTTCAAGCTATAGGAAGGCAAATTTAGGTGGAATACTAGGGAATACTCCTTAATTGTTAAAGCAGTTGGACAATGGAACCAATTACCTCAGGAGGTGCTGAGTACTCCAGTACTGGAGGCATTCAAGAGAAAATTGTCAATCAGATCTGCTTTGATTTGAATTCCTGCATTAAGAAGATAGTTAGACTCAACAACCTTATGATTTCTAGGCTCCTGTATGCAGCACACCACCACTGGCATTAAATCCAGTAGCAGGTAAATTATAGCTAGATTAAAAGCAAAAGCAAAGCAAAGCAGATCATTTAGCTTATATAGTAGGACCCCTGTATCCACTGGGGATTGGTTCCAGGCCTTCCCGTGGATAATGAAAACCGTGGATAAGAGAGAACGCCTGCTCATCCACCCCAAACTGCTGTTTCCTGACAGTAGCTTGCTTTATGACTGCTGTTTTGAGACAGTAGCTTGCTTTTCAGATGCTATTTGTGACAATAACTTGCTTTATAGCTGCTGCTTGTAACAACAGCTTGCTTTACTGCTTGCTTTGTGGCTGCTGAATTGTTTAATTTTTTTTCCTCTGCCAACCATGGATAACTGAATCAGTGGATAATAAATCAGTGGATACGGGGGGGGGGGGTCCTACTGTACAGTATACCACAACCATAGTGCTTACTTAAAGCACTCTCTGGGCAGTTTACAATTTTATTATGCAGGCTACACAATGTACTCATTTTACCAACCTTAGAAAGCTAGAAGGCTGAGTCAACCACCAGCCAGCGACCTGGGATTGAACCCCTGGTTGTGAGCATGGTTTTGGCTGCAGTGCAACACTTCAATCACTGTGCCACAAGGCTCCTAATATTAGGCCCACTGGTGTTTTGACCATCCAACTCCCTAGTAAGATCTACAATCGCTAATTCAATGGTCCTACTCTAGCTATAATTTACTACTGGATTTTAGCCACTGTATTGAGGAGGGGCTACCAACGGTACAGCAATGGCCTTCTAGCTCTGCGGTTCTAAGATTGTTATTATTATCATTCTAAAACATGGGTTTTGTAAGCATGTTAAGCTGACTGAGTAGCTAAGTCATTTATGCATCTGGCTGCTGAGCCAGAGGCTGGGAGTACAATTCCTTATCATGCCTCCTAAGAGAATAACCATCACATGTGGTCTTCTTGAGCAAACTGCATCATCTCAGTGCCCTCAGAAGAAGGGAATGGTAAATCACTTCTGAGTACAGTATTTTCTACCTGGGAAACCCGCAAAAGGCTCCCCAGATATCAGAACTGACTCAATGGTATATGATTATTATATGCATCTTGGTAGAGTTATTTCAAAGGGGCCGAAAACTATAATGTAACATTGAAAGAAGTATGAAATCCACTGAATGTTCTACTTATTAGTCCAGGTGGGGAAAAACCACCGGATAATTCCTAGTATCTATACTGGTGATTTGGGAAGCTCACCATGATGCCCAGCCCATAGCCAGCCTACCCCCCCCAAAAAAAAATCTAATAATGCAAACATCAGTGTGTCCATCTCAACAGTGGTTAACAACTGTTGCATTGTACCTGAATTTGAACCCAGGCTCTCTTCTTTTCTCACCTGCCCTTTCCCCAGACCCTTGTGTTGACAAATGGAACAGTGGAGCAGTGCAATTGCCAAATATGCAATAATTCTCAAATCTTTTCCAAAGTAACCTCAAGGAAGTGAGGAAGGACAACGGGAAAACGTCAAAACAATATTTCATAAGTGAAGTACAGAAGTATGGTGGAGGTGGGGAAATTGTTCTTCAATATAATGGCAATAATTTTAAACAAAACTACCAGGCTATGTTTAAAGTAGATACACTGAAAAATTCCCTAAGGAATCCTCAACCGATCCAGTAGGGACAGAAAGGGGTCATAAAACCAAGTCCCATCACCTAAACTAATCAATTGGTCAGAAATAAAGAGTGATGTCTCCACTGACCAATAGTTTGCATGCTTTTATTGTTTTTATACACTTTTTATACACTTTTATTTTGGTTTTATGTGGAATATATTTTGTATTTTGTCTGGTCAGTGACCGAAATAAAGACCTATTCATTCTATTCCTCTGACCAATAGAAAGGTGGCATGAGATGATCGTCTCATGCCGAATATATCCAGTCTGTCTTCTTTTTTTCCTTTGAACATCTTTTTAAAAACAAAACAAAAATGGAGTAAAATGTTGTGGCAACCATGAGGTCTAAAATTGGTTAACCCATGATTACCATCTCAATAATTGCTAAGCTGGTTAAATCCAATTGTTAGCTGCAGAACTGGAGTAGCTTGTACCTAGGAGCACACTAAATTGAAGAAAGTCTGTTAGACTTTAGAATCAGTATTCCTACAAAAACAAGTCACTATACTAATTTTGCTAATTCAAATTAGTACACATTAAAGCAAGCAGCAGCACTTTGTTATCTGATTAGTAAATCTCTGCAACCTTACATTACATATACCAAGAAAGGGGGAAACCCCAGGCTTATTAATTCTTTGGAAAAGAAAACATATAAAATAAACGACCTAACTCAAGAACTGTATTAGCAATTTTTCATGCTGCTCCGACATGAAACAGTATTTCTTGGGGAGGCATTTCCAATTAAAATCAGTTTTTAAGCCTCTTTTTTTTAACTAGTGCTCAATGAACTGGTCAGCATACTGCAGCAATTAATCAAACAATAGAAATATGCATTAATTCTGCACTCTTACCACATGTTTTGCAGACAAGATTAACAAGCTGGCAAAAGCAAAGGGCAGGGAGAAGAAAAGAGGGGGGAAAACAAGAAAACACTGTAGCCTCCTCAAGACTAACAGATTTATTTCACTAGGATCATTTGCAGACCAGAATCCACTTCTTCAGACATGGGGGCTGAAATACTGTACAAGCGGCTACAAGGCACAAGGCTGATCATGGCTTCTATCACAATACCACGAAAAACTGCTTCAAACTGCTTGAAGATGCAGATAATTTGTCTCCCCACGACCAGCAGACTTTAAAGGGGGGGGCAGCTCACAATCAAACTGGACAATTAAAACATCAAAATACAATAAAATTAGAATAATAAAAATATGTAAATGCAATAAATACGATACATTAAAAACACCACTAAAATTGCCATCAGGACCCACAGTCATTAGTTAAAAAACTTTTGGAACAGGAAAATCCACATCAAAACCTTTTTGTTCCACTGTGTTGCGGTTCCCACTCATGGGGATACAAAATTATGCAGTTCTTTAAACTGCACCTGTGGGGACACAGGAACTGTTTTCAACCACGCGACCATTGCAGAGGAAAATCCACATTTTACTTTGATCCAGATTTTCTGGCCATGGGATAGCAGCCATGTCATCAGCTGCAGCTAAAATTCCCTGCCCTTTGCCATTCCCCACTCAAAAGGTCCCAAGTACCCTAGGGAATCCCTTTTGTCTTGGGGGAAACTGTCCGAGGCCACAGAATTCCCCCCTCCCCCCCAAAAAATCACTGCCATCAAGATGCTTTTATCAGCAGTGGCAACTTTTTAAAATTAAACATTCTCCTCCCACCTCAAAGGTCCGGCGGCCTCCAATGGCTTCCATGGGATCGAAAGGATCAAAAGGATCCCATGGAAGGCTCAAGACCTTGAGAGTGAATCAAAAATGCTTTCTCTCTGGAAAAAAAATCACTGTGGTTGATGACGTCACCGACCTTATGTGCATAACTGCACGAACAGGACTTCAGACAAGGAGTGAGATTTAATGGCTTTCCTATTTTAAAATACTGAAGTTATATATATATTTTTTAAAGAATGGAGAAGAACCATGGAAATGGAATGTTGAGGGCAGGTGCAACACCTTCAGCACTCTGCATTTATGGCCATTAATGGGCTTTGTCTTAAATTTCTTGAAGAACAGCTGGATAGCTCGGTGGTTTAGGAGAGCGGGAGGTTGGGAGTTCGTCTCCCCATTGTGCCTCCTTGACAGGGGCTGGACCGGATGATCTCTAAGTCCCCTTCCTGCTCTGCCATTCTAAGATTATTGTTCTAAGATAAAATACTGTAGTTTTTCTTCTAAATTAACAATGGGATTGCATCTCCTACTGCATACAAAGGCGATAAACCTAGCTGAGACAACACAAGGCCGTCTGTGTGATGCCAAGCTCGCCTGTAATACCTCTGCCTGCCGGCATCAGCCACCTGCATCACTCTGCCCTGTGGTAGGGCCAGTCTTTGTCTATATATAGTACAGTTCCAAGTACCACCAGTCTATATGCATTACTTGACTGGAGATGTCCATTAGTTGTGTCTATCGACTTCAATTTATAATAAAAGAGAAGCAGGATAATTCCTCACACCTTACCTGTGGTGTAGCATCCAATGCCTTTGTGTTCTCCATGGTGTCTCTTTCATAAGGTTCCCTGTTATTCTTCATTCATAAAGAATACCTGCCCTTCTGGGGCACAGATCTCTTCCTGTCCCCTTCTCAGAATCTTTCAGTCCCTGTGATTATCAATTAATTGACTTCTACTTCCTGGTATACTCAGATCTCAAAGAAAAAAGGAAGTCTCTCCAACGTTCCCTTGGTAATGTCTTTCTTATGGGAGGGAGGGAGGGAGGGAGGGAGTGTTTTTTTCTTTTTCTTAAACAGTTACTTCCTCTTAATGGCTTAATGAAAAGGGACTGAGTAGCAGAGGTTTGTTAGCAGTGCTTGGTTAGCACAGCAATGTGTTGAACAGAGATATCTGATTTCTGTATTCAAGTGATTACTTCGGTCTCTGGAACATTAGTCCACGTTCCAGGAATTATACTCAAATATAAGTCTAGTTTTTCATCCCTAATTTTGGGCTGAAAAAAAGGGGCCCTTGACTTATATTTTGGTCACTGCTTTTAGCCACTGAGGCAAGTGCTTGGGTCGGTGGCTAAAAGTCATTTTAAATATCATGTGCTGCTTCTCCTGATACACACACACACACGTGTTGCGGGGGGAGCAGCGTGCAATCTTTAAAAAGACTTTTAGCCACAGAGGCAAGTGCTTGGGTCAGTGGTTAAAAGTCATTTTAAACATTGTGTGCTGCTTCTCCTGAAACCCCCCCCCCATGCATCACAGGGGGAAAGCATGCAATGTTTAAAATGACTTTTAACCACCGACCCAAGCACTTGCCTCAGTGGCTAAAAGTCATTTAAACATCACACACTGCTCCCCCAGCTCACAAAGGATGAGCTGCCAGGCCCTGCTGCATTTCCCACCCTAGACTTATGTTCAAGTCAATAAGTTTCCCCAGCTTTGGGGGGTTAAATTACGGGCCTCGATTTATACTCGGGTTGACTTATACTCGAGTATATATGGTATCTGCTTCATAAGGAAGATGTCATACTAAGTGGTGTACTGGAGCCAAGCCTCATGAAGTCCCAGGACTTTCTGCAGGGACTATGACATCATTGACGACTTCTCCAAGGCTCCCTTGTTCCCTCTGAGTTTAACCACAATCCTCATGCTAACTGGGAAAGAAATGGCATTGCTCAAGAACAGTAAATAGCTGCAAGCTACTCCTTTAGTACCATGTGCCCTAAGAACATCCAATCTCGCTTGATTTTGGAAGCTAAGCAGGGTCGGCCCTGGTTAGTACTTGGATGGGAGACCACCAGGGAATACCCGGTGCTGTAGGTGCCTGGAGTAGGTACTGGCAAACCACTCCAGTATTCTTGCCAAGAAAACTCCAAGGACATGGGGTCACAAAGAGTCGGTCATGACTGTAATGACACAACACACACACACACTCCTTAAGTAACACAAAGTATTTGGAGATAGCTTTATCATCAATGGGCAATTGATGGATCAACCCACCTGCCTGTATTTTTGACTGTGCTGTGCATGTAACTACAGGAGCTATAATGATAAGTACCTGCACTGAACATATCAGTTAGCCATAAAGATTTCACTGTTACAGGTCCTATGTGTATAGGAAATGCTAAAATACCGGATTTTATATTCTAGTTTGTACATTGTAAAGGCATATGGTCAGAAACAATAAGGTTTGTGTATGTGTTGTATTGGTATTGGTGTAGGAAGTGGTTTACTCACAACTCAAATACGTGTTATATAATCTGAAATCCAAAGGGAAGACGTGAGACTAAAATCTGAAGGCTTTATGAAAAGCGATGTAGCATTAACATGCAGCCTCTCCTGTTTCTCCATAAGATGGAAAATTTTAGGGAGAGCCTATGGAATAAAATTGCTTTGGGGTAGGGAGCACAGATGTCCCACTTGCTAAAAGTTGTCATTTCTTGGCTTACTGTGTGTAAGATTTTACCTCCATAGTGAAGTTTGTTTTGAAAGATGCTAAAAAAGTTTGACCTATGTACAATCTGTATGGAAGCCATGGGATTCTGAGGAGTTAATACAGCTGCTTGAAGCCTACCCATCGACGACACAAGATCACTCATTCTAAAAACTATCACAAACACTCCTGGGGAAAGCCACCATCAACACAGTCTACAGCCCTACTGCTTCTTTGGCAAGGAGATGTCCAAAGCATCTGAAGATCTAGAGTTGCCTGCTTCTTTATGTATAAAGGATGGGCTAACTATGCATTGCTCAGTATCCCACTTACTATTCCTGGCTTCCTAATGTTAAGAGTCAATTTGCAATGAAGCTGTAACTGGGAACATGATGAAAGTACACATACCCCAAAGCTCGGGGACCATCTGTAAACAGGGTTCCAGATCTCATGGAGTTCTGTACCTGGGTTCAGATGAACACCATTACAGCTCTTTTGTAGAGCTTCCCCCTCAATACAGGGAGGTCAGAAAGGGAAGGAGGAAACATCATGGGGTCCCTCTAACTTGCCAACAAATGAGCACCTAAAAAGTTCAGAGCGAACGCTGGATGAGATTTAGTGGTTCTTCACACTCTATGCTACTTCATGTCTACAGCATGATAGGTGTCAAGCCTAAGCACCCCTTCTAACCCACTTGCCTTTCATCTCACAACGCTGGGGTTCTTCTTCTCCAACAGGCATGAGAAGGCACTCAGATTGCTCTTCTCCACCTCCTCAGGCAGCTGACCCCTCCTTGGCTGTACAACTGTCCCACCTCCTTGTCAGAATGGTCAACACATCTCATGTCCATCTCTGATTAAATGCACTGCTCCACACTCAGACCAGAGTCATCACTCAGACACACAGACCAGAGTCATCAGCCTTCACTGCTCAGTAGGGCTTACTGGAAGGTAATGATGGCCAATAGTTCTTTTTAGGAAAAAAAAAGTTTTGACTTTTTTACATGGAGGATTGTTCTCTTAGGGGGTCATTAACCGAGGGCAACATCCTTCAGAGGCAAACAGATCAAATGCACTGTACAAAATTCTATATTCAGATGTAACAACGCTGTACCCTTTTCAGCTCTACAGACTATAAGAAAAGACAATTCCCAAGATTCTGAAGTATGGTGTCATGGCAACTAAAGCAACACCAAACCATGACAATAATGTAGCTGTCCATGCATAAGTTTCCTATATGACCAGTATTCATGTACAGTTACAATTCTCAATCAGGTGGACAAAATGCATATTCAGAGCTCTGTATGGCCATTTTCAGGCATTCAGAGAAGAACTAGATCAGTGGTTCCCAACCTGGGGGTTGGGACCCCTGGGGGGGGTTGAATGACCATTTTACAGGGGTCACCATGAGCCAGGGAAGAAAAAGGCACAAACAGCTTGGGTCTGGAGGAAGGGGGAGAAAAGGGGGAGTGAGTTAGAGCTTCATAGGCTGGGGTGTGTGTGTCAGTCAATGGCACCAGAGGCTGCAATTGGCTGAGGGTGCCTGTAGAGGGAAGTTCTCTATGGCACCTGTGGCAGTGGCCTGCCAAAGGGGACTTGTGGCCTCTTCCAAGCAGGGCAAGGGGTCACTACAACATGAGGAACTGTGTTAAAGGGTTGCGGCATTGGGAAGGTTGAGAACCACTGAACTAGATGGACAATAAGAGGAGAGAGGGGGTTCTAACATCACCAGCACCTCCTGATGGCTCCTTGAAAGAGAAACTGAATTAATAAAAGCCCACAGCTACACATGGATCTTCTCCTTGACATCAGAATAAACCCTGTTTTCCCCCACCCCCCGATTTCCCAGTCATGTGGAGACGCTTGGTGTGTAGGAATGATACCTGCATTCAGATACAATTTTCCTTTATTAAGGAATTACAGTATGTTCCTTTCTACCCTGTCTTGGAAACCAGTCCTTCCCCTTTAGTGTGACCTTAGAATGAGTAAAGTATCCACATTTCACACCCTCAACACCTTCCCCCTTGCAACTAACAGACCCCTATTGTGAAAATGTAATCACTCAGAGTCTCACATAGATAGCAACAGCAGGAAACTCACTGGGGACACTCAGGGGCTGAAGGCCATCATTCAAGCCTAGCTACACAACATAAGTATATGGACACTGATAAAGAAAACAGAGATACACTTTCTTCCAAGGTGGTGCATCAAGAATAAAGTCACCCAGAGAAGGCAGGCATCTGAAATTATCTAAAGAGGAACCAATAATCTGGCCTCCACACCCACTCTTAATGCTAATTATCCAGTTAGAACCCGGATCCAAAAGGTCTCCAGACTTTGACCAATAAGAATATTTGATTTTATGGCTCTTTGACTCTCATGTATAAAATCTGTGTGCTCTGTATTTTCAGGGTCTTCCTTGTGCTTAAGAGGCGTCCTTGCTGACTTTGCCTTGTATTTTATCAATAAAAGTAGAACCTGCGTCTTGCCTGGCCCCTTTGCTAGAGCAAAATCATAAATCTGAAATCCTAGGTAGCAGGAGATGTTCTCTTCAGGCTGCCCTTCAAAGGGAGTAAAAAACACAAAACTCTATCCCCACTCAGAATTCCAAACTAAACAATTTTAATTTGAATATCTGAAGAAGGCTTTTTCATTGCCTTTCCTTTCTGAATGCCCAAAACAGATGATGGACGACAGGCTCATGGTTATAAAAAACAGGGGTATGGGAGGGGAGGACCTATTAGCTAGCTGTTGTGGGAATCAAAGTCCTATTGGCATTGCAAGCAGAGATACTGGTGTGTGTGTGTGTGTGTGTGTGTGTGTGTGTGTGTGTGTGTGTGTGTTATTTTCCTATTTCTTGCTTACTCCAAACAGACACTTTTCATATTCTTAAATTAAGCTTTCTGTACCACAATATTCATCCCTAATATATAAATACTGTACAACAAGTTGTATTTCTTTATGCCTGGTTGCTTTAACACAGGCCTGCCCAAAGTCCGACCCGGGGGCCAAATCCGGCCCGTCAGGCCATTCTGAGTGGCCCGCGGCTCGCTGGCCCGCCCCTCCCTCCCCTTTCTTCACCCCATTTAAAAAAAAAAACAATCTTCTGCCAACACTGACTCCGCTGGGAAGCTTGAGGGGCTAGGCGGGCCGGCCGGTGAGCAGAAGCTTGTGGGGCTGGGTGGGCTGGCCAACCAGCCATCACACGGGCTGCTGCCACCGGCACCACTGGCAACCATGTGAGGCTGGGCGCGCGCATGGGCCGCCGCCACCGGCACAGCTGTGGACCTTGTGAAGCTCGGTGTGCACGCAAAGGGCAACACACGGGCAGGCCAACGCCACCGGCATAGCCGGGAACATTGTGAGGTTGGGCACACGCGCAGGGCAGTGATCGGGCGGGCCACACCACCGGCTCCGCTGGGAAGCTTGGGCGGACGGGCGGTCTGCCGCCACTGGCACCGCAGGGGAATGTGTGGGGGTGGGCAGGCCAGCAGGCCTCTGCCACTGCCAAGGAGCTTTGGGGTGGGCTGGTGGGTGAGCCGTCGCCACCATTGGGGAGCTTGGGGGGGTGCAAGGTAGCACAGATCGCCTCTTCCAAGGGGTGACCTGTGGCCATGGCTCCCTGTGCTTCCTTTTGTCCCCACCTTCCTTCTTTCCTCCCTCCCTTGGTTCCCACCTCCCTCTCTCCCTTGTTCCCCACCTTACTTACTTCCTCTCTTCCTTCCTGCAGGCGGGGTTGCAAGGGGTCAGTGATTGGGGCTTATAGGTCAGTGGGTGGGGCTTGCAGTGGGGTGGCAGGGTTGGGGAGCAACCGGCCCCTGACACATTCTCAGCCACCAAATCTGGCCCTCCTTACAAAAAGTTTGGGCACGCCTGCTTTAAGAGAATCTGCTTACGTCCATGCAGAACTTTGTCAAGAAGCATTTAATAATAAACAAAGAAACTGGTTTCTGTTAATACTGTATCCTTGAATATGCTGTGTTTCAGTGTCCATTCTTTGGGAAAACGAGGGCATTGGCAATTCAAAAGATGTAAACGTTTCTATGGAAATGTGTGGAAATTTTAAATATGTCATCTTTTAGGATAAACAAATGGCTTGTTCACAATTGATAAATTGAGATCAGGTCTATGGTTTGAAAATCTTAGCAGCCCATCTGCAATGGATCATCACAGTTCAAAATGTTAGGAAAGGAGGTGTTACATTTTAATTCAGCTGGCTTAGCAGAAATAAAGCAAGAGGGAACATTGTCTTGTGGACAGTTCTGGATTCTCCCCCCCCCCCTGTTTTATGTCATCTCTTTGTTCATTCTGTCGCTAGTAACAGCATTCATTCACTGCGAGTTGATGGGAAACACAGTTACTTCCTCATTCTTAACCTGAGCATACTCTCTTACATAAATAGCTTCCTCGGCAACAAGAAACGGGAAAGAAGGAAACAAACATTAGAGGTCACCTGTATTAAAGCAGAAAGCACATTAAGTGTTGGAAAGACATAACTGAGCAGTATTTCACGTTTGAAGAACTCAACAGGAACCCTTTGCGAAGAATCTTGAAAGTCAACGACAAAACACAGCAAGCTAATTTTCAGATTACGGGAGACATGGAAAATTGTGAATCTCGACTGCCTTTCGTCCTCTTTCAGTTCTGCTGAAATCACATTTTATAGTCTACTTATCTTCCTTTTGGCAACATTTATGTCCTGCCCTTCCATGGTTCAGTTGAGGGTGGCATACTGAGAGCCAGTGCAATACAGTATCATGGTTTGAGAGCTGAACGGGGATACAGAAGATCCAGTTTTAGTTCACATGGAGCCAGGACACTCACAAGGTAGACCTTGGCCTATTCTGTCTTTCTGATCCACCTCACAGAGTAACTGAGAGGATAACATTACAGCAGAAGAGTCACTTTGGCATCTTGGGTTACATTCAGGATCTTGTCTGATAGTGCTCAAAAGGGATGTTTGCTAGGAGCAATATCCTTTCAAGTGTAGAAGCCACTCCAGCTCAGCTCCAAAAAAGAATAACCCCATCACTGAACCAAAAAAACGTCCAGCTTGGACATAGAGCAGGATGGAGCTGGTTTGCGCTCTCCTTATGTGTCACCCATGGTTGAGTTCTATTTACAACCCTGCATGCAGCTTGCGGTTTGAATGAGAGGGCCCTTTCTGGGATTGGGAAGAGTGCCAATCAATCCCGCACGAACCAATCATTCCCCCCACACACACACACACCTCTGAATTCAGAGAGAACTCAACCTCTATGCTGAGTATTTCTTTCCTTTTAGTCTGTTGGAAGGAGTTCGTTATTGTTTGCTGTTGATGTGTTCATAACTGTAAGTAATGAAACATTACCTGGGTGGAGTGAGAACTGCAATGTTGGAGGCATCTAAGGAAACTTTGACAACCATCTGTCAGTTCTGCTTTATTTGGATTTCTGCATTAAATAGGGGGTCAGACTTGATGGCCTTAAACACCCTTTCTACCTCAATTATTCTATGGTTCCATTATTATCTTCCTTTCTCCTACAGAATGTCTCAGAATTATTGAGAATTTTAAAGGGGTAGACTGCTCGAAAAACCTATCATGGTTCCCTCCGTTAATATCTGTACTTCCACTGTGTAGCAAAGATAATTTTACCAGAAATTCAAAACTCTGCAATAATGTGTTCACCAGAAAATACATTTGACTATGCCATGGGTGATCTGAAACATAAGCTCTTTATCCATCTGATAGTTCTCTAAGAAATTAATGGACAAAAGCCTGCATTCCATACATACTTCATTCTTCCAAATCTATTTTACCTTTAAATCAGCTTTCCAATAAAGATGTGAGAGAGGAGTAATCGGAACTTGGACACGGAGAATGCCCCACCTACCTACTCTTGGATATTTATATTGGAGCCACAGTAGTGCAGGTAAGATTCTGCTCACAAGAGTCTTCATCGCACAGTGGTTGAACTGCTGTATTGCAGCCAAAACTGTCCTCCCAACCTCCCAATAGGTAGCAGGCTCAAGATTCAGTAAGCCTTCCAGCCTTCCAAGGCTTGTAAAATGAGTACCCAGCTTGCTGGAAGGAGGCAATGGGTAGTCTGCACAACTAAATTGTAAATCTCCCGGAGAGTGTTTTAAGCACTATGGGGTGGTATATAAGCAGAACACTTTTGCTCACAATGCAAGTTTGATCCCAAGTGACTCAGGTGGCCAACTCAAGGCTGAATCGGTCTTCCATCCTTCCAAGATTGGCAGAGTGAGTATTCAGCTCATTGGGGCAGGTGACAATGTGCAGCTTGCATAATTACGTTGCAAAGTATCCAGAGAGTGCTTTAAGCACTATGTGTGGTTATGTGCTGTGCCATCAGGTCAGAATTGACTTACAGCAACCCTAGTAGGGCTTTCACGTGAGTTATTTAAGGAGTGGTTTTACCAGTTCCACTCCTCCAGCAAGTTTCTATGACCAAAAGGGAAAACGAACCCTGTTCTCCAGATTCCTCATCCATCACTCCATCCAAAAGACCATACTGGGAATCAGTTCTAAGGGGCTGAATATAAGCAGCACACTTTATTTATTTATTTATTTATTTATTTATTCATTTATTTGACTTTTATAGCGCCCATCTAGACCTAGGGCTACTCTGGGCAGTTTACAACATGTGATAACATAATTAACAAAAGAATACATTTTAAAAACCAAACTACAAGGTACATAATAAAATAAAGTATACATAAATCAACAACAAAAAACTAAAATGAAGATAAAATGAAGATAAATGAAGATAAAATGAACATTAAAATGGCAGGATATTTATAAAATGGGGCGGGGGGAGAGAGAGAAGAGAAGAAAAGTGGTAAAAAAAAATAGTGCCTTACTAAATGTTTGAAGAATGTTTGCTTGAAGCATTACATCATGCTAGGGTGAGACCAGCAAAGAGTGAAAAATTGAGAGATGGGTGTTGGTTGATTTTATTTTATTTTTGTTTCCTGTTTACATTGAGGGGAAACAAAGCTGGCTAAGATGACTCAGGATAGAGGGTGCACATTTACGAGAGAAAGAGAGAGAGAGAGAGAGAGAGAGAGAGAGAATATATTGCACTTGAAAAGAATCCATGAGTCAGACCAGCCTAATGGGGATTTGTTGGGATGCTGGATAACAGTTCGGTGCCACTGTGGATCCCTGGGGAAAGCAAGATCACAAGGAAGGACTGACATGGATTGGACAACATACCACATAAAGCAGCAATTTTTGCATTGCACTGCAACACACAAAGGAGAAGGAAGCGATACATTTGCCAGCTATGGATCTCCAGGGCAAGATAAAAGGACAGGTCAAGAAACATTTACAGGCTGAAAGCTTGTGAAGGGGGGGGGAACAACAACCAGCATTCTACTCCCTGCTGTAATTAACTGGCAGATCATAAGAGTCTGGGAACAAATGGAAACAAGGTTGGCCTACTTCCCATTCAAAGAACAAAGCTGGGTAAACCTCCGTCTAGGGTGCAGCAGTTCACACCAAAGTTGTGGGCTTATATAAGGGGAGAGGAGAAGAGATAACCCTGCAGGTACTGTTGGACTTTAACTCCCGTCATGCCTCAGTATTGGTTATCCTGATTAAGGCTGGTGGAAGCTGAAATTCAATAATATCCAGAGGTCGCCCCTAGGTGCTTACAGCTATTGAAACAGGCCATGTAAACCAAAGTGAGTTCTGCTTATATACCGCCCCATACCACTTCAAGTAGTCTCTAGGAGCTTTAAAGTTTAATTATGCAGGCTACACACTCCCTCCCTCTGCAAGCTGGGTACTCAATTTACCGACCTCGGAAGGATGAAAAGCTGGCTACCGGGGATTGAACCCCAGATCGTGAGCACAGTTTTACCTGCAGTACAGGCATTTAACCCCTGTGCCACGAGGCTCTCTAAGTAAGTGGACATGCAGCGGGGGGGGGGGGAGCCTTCTAATTGCAGTTCAGTTTGAAGCATCAGTAGGTGCTGAGGCACCTTAAGGCGTCTTTCCTTCTTCAATCATTTATTTCCTCATCCTATGTTGACAGCTGTGAGAGCCTGTCAAGGTGTGAATAAAATGCAAAAGGAAGGAAGGAAGGAAGGAAGGAAGGAAGGAAGGAAGGAAGGAAAAAGCTCTGCTCAAAGCTGTTAAAAGAGAAGTATCTTGGGAGAGAGGCTTCCTTTAGATAGGGGAGTGCTGATGTTGCTTGGGTGTACATGTGGATCCTCCCTTGTAAGGCAAGAGGGGAGGTACTTTGCCAAAGTACCCCTTAATGTGCATGTGCTTTGTTGTTCTTTCTTTCTGCGGTGGTTCTAAGTCAGGCCTGCCCAAAGTCCAGCCCGGGGGGTGGGGCAAATCCGGCCCATCAGGCCATTCTGAGTGGCCCGCGGCTGGCTGGTCCACCCCTCCCTCCCCCTCCTTCACCCCATGTTTTTTTAAAGAAAGTGGGTGGGACTTGCAGTGGGGTAGCGGGGTTGGGGAGCAACCGGCCCCTGGCACATTCTCAGCCACCAAATCTGGCCCTCTTTACAAAAAGTTTGGGCACCCCTGTTCTAAGTGATCAAATGTCATGAACTGAAGGGAACAGGATTCACATTTTAACAAGTGGAAGGGTCTCTGGTGAGGTGGAACAACCAAAACAACTGGGCGTATTTAACCTAAAGAGAAGAAAGACGGAAGGGTGATAGGATAACCCTTTTCAAATCTTTGAGGGGCAGGATTTGTTCTCGATCATCCCAGGAGGCAGGATGGGCAACAATGGGCTCAAGTTAAGAGAACCCAGCTTTTGGCTGACTATGAGGGAAAACAGAGCAGTACAGCAGTGGAACCAATGACCTCAAGAGGTTGGCGAGTGCTCCCACACTGGAGGCATTCAAGAGAAAGTTGAACAACCACCTGGCAGATATTCCTTGACTTGTATTCCTGCATCAAGTAGGGGGTCGGTCTTGATGGCCTTGTAGGCCACTTCCAACATCACTATTCTATGATCCTATATGAACTGCAGACTGGGGCTATGGGAACTCACATTTCCTGTCATGTGATCACTGGGGGTCAATGCAAATCAGCCCACCCCAAACCTATCCTATTTCCTGCATTTTTCTGTCCTGTGTAATTAGGCTCTGAGAAATGTCTTGGACTCTCAGAGATTCTATCCACTTCTTTGGTGGATGAGAGCTGCAACTGAAATAAATTTCTTAGCCTTCAAGGGACCAAATATACAGTGGTACCTTGTATAAAGGAATTAATTTGTTCCAAATGAAATTCTGTTAAGCAAATTTGCCTTTGTACAAATTTCCCATAGGAATGCATTGAAAACGGAGTAATCCCTAATCGCAAGCATTTTTATGTTGTACTGAGTCGCCCTATAGATGATTCAGTTAAGCAAATCTCCCCTATCTCCAGAATTTTTTATGTTCCACAGATTTTATGTTATACAAGCCGTTTGTTATACAAGGATCCACTGTACTTCCATTGCTTCTCTATGTTTTATTTTGTTTTGTTGTTGTCACTGTGAAAACCGACTAACTTGGGTAAGTCCTTTGAACTAAAGCACCCACAATTCTTCAGCCTGATGTGTGTGGGGGGACCTTTACCTAGACTGCAGAGTGCTAGGAGCAGTAGTGCAAAAACCAGCCTCTCCCATCTCCCTTTGCCCATCACATAGTCCTCGCTGTGTTCTTAGTGTAACTCTTGAACTGCCTGAGTTTGGAGTATATTGATAAATAGAAAGGAAGGCTCCAAACTTACCTTAGCTCCAGCCAAGCTCTAGCCGGGTCCCAGCCGGACGGGGCCTGGTCAAGCTCCCAAGCACAGGCAATGGGAGACAGGTGTGGGATGTGGGAGCTGGAGGCTGGAGAATAACTGAAGGGCAGGATTCTGGCTTGTCCAATTGGGGGCCAGCAGGCTGTTTAAACCATCCAATGGCCAGCCACGGGGATATCCTGGGAGTGTATACAAACAGGCCTTTGAGCCATTTTTGAGCCTATGCAATAGAGATGGGCACGAAACGAACAATTTTTCATTTCCGTTTTTGTTTTTTCATTTCATTACGTAACGAAACGACAAACAAATTTTGTCTCTAAAATTAAACGAAACGAACAGAAACACCGGAAATTTTGTCGTGCGTTTCATTTCCATTACTGCAATATGAGTGAGTTGCTTAAAATCCTTTAAAAAATCACAAAAATTGAAATAAATGGTAATGAAATGGTAACAAAACGAAAGAAAACGAAAACGAATTTTTGCGAGAATTCGCAAAAAAGGAAATGAACCGAAATGGACCTGACAAATGACAAACGACAAACGAAATGCTATTTTTTTGATTCGCGCCCATCTCTACTATGCAACCTTTGTTTCTGTCATGGAATAAAGATCTGGATTTTGACTTTGGGCATTACCCAGTTTCATCAGACCTGCTATATAACAGTCCTGATTAGGGCATGTAAAAAACTAGCCAGGCATCCGCTGCATGCAAAGGAGAGGGCGGAGGGAAAATTAAGCAATCGAGGTCCTAGGCACCAGTTGGTGTCCCAGAGAACTGCTATGCTTCCCCAGGGTCTTCAGGCAGGCAAAATGGGCTCCAGCAGCTAAGTGATATAAGCTTTAGGCCACAGCCATGACTTTCTGACAGAACATTTCTTCTTCTCAACATCTCGGATTCTGCCTCTCTTGTAGTCTGATGTTTGCTGCTGACTCCTTCCTGTGTGTGACTTCGGGACCGCTGGACTTTGCTTCTTAGCCTCTTCCTGCTTGCTTTCTGATACTACTTGCCTGGCTTGACATTTGGACTGTTCATGGACTTCAAAACTCCACCCACATAAACTGAAATCTCAAAGAAAAGGACGCTAGTGATTTGGTAGCCCTGTTATGAATGCTACTTATGCCTTCATATTCTGAACTTCCTGTTTGGCATTCTACCACATCTGAGACTGAAGCTGGGAGCCCAGAAGGAGCCTAGGGTCCCTCATGTCTATTGTCCCACTTCCCTCATGTCTATATCATTCCACAGACACAGTTGCTGGAGAGCTACAGGAGCAAACTACCAACCATCCACCCAACTGCTTGGCCTTCTGGAGACATTTTAATTATTACATCCAAGGAAAAAAAAGAGCAAAGTGTTCTGCTTATATACTACCTCTCATAGTGCTTAAAGCACTCTCTAGGTGGTTTACAATTTAATTATGCAGGCTACACATGGCAGGCTATTACATCCTGTGGTTTATAGAACAGAAGACACTGCTACGGACGCTATCTGAAAACCAAGTACAAATTATCTACCTTCCGTCCTTCCTTCCTTTCACTGAAAGAACTCAAGGTCCTGTAGCATAAAACAGCTTTAAAATTATTGTGGTTTTGTGCCATCAAGTCACTGCTGAGTTATGGCAGCCCTATGAATGAAAACTCTCCAAATTGTCATGTCCTCAGCCCCACCCTATACAGTCCTTGTCGACTCCAGCCTGTGGCTTCGTTTAAGGAGTCTGTCCCTCTCTCTTTTTTTTTCCTCTTTTCCTGCTGCCTTCTGTCTTTTCCAACTTTATTGTCTTTTCTAAAAAATCCTGTCTTCTCATGATGTACCCAGAGTAGGACAGCTTCTGTTTTGACATACAATATTTGCCTCCAGAGAAATTTTAGCCTTGATTATTTTATTGACTATTTTAAGTTGTTCAATCTATTTTTGTATTTTGTATATGTTTGCAAACTGCCCAGAGCAGCTTTTTTGCTAGATGGTGGCAGCATATAAATCAAATCAAATCAAATAAATAAATAAATAAATAAGATTTGATCTCAGGGGGACAAAAAGTATGTGTCTTTCTGGAACCCCAGGGTTTCTGCAAAGCTCTCCCCCAGCACCACATTTTAAATGAATCACACCCACCCACCAGCATACACTTGCTCAAAAACGAATACTGTACATCACAATATTAATTTTAAATTAGGATTAAACCTCAGCGATGTTATAAATATCACTAGTTTCAAACCCACAGTAGGCCTGATGACTACGTCCTGTCCTCCTAGGACTCCGCTTTGTTGATAACACATCCCTCCCATGAAAAAAAGGGAAGAAAAGGTAAAAGGTGAAAGATGTATACGATTTGAAGGAAAACAGAGGTGCTCAATGCTGAAATTAAATATTAAACTCGAAAATAGGCTTCAAAATCATTTATTTGCTAAATTAACTAGAAACTATTTTAAGTGGTCAGTCAATTCACCGTGAAGACCAGTTAAGACCGTTGTCAACTCTTGTGAACTAGACAGGCCAGTTTAACATAGAAGTTTGCTCCTCGTTTATGGAACATCTAATTAGTTGAATATTTGGGTATGAAAAATTAAAAATGGAATGTGGAAACCAGCTTGAGATGCCAATTTGTTAGATCTTTAAATGTTAGCCAGGGAAAGAAAGAGAGGGACTTTTGCTTTTACTACAACAAGAAACAGAGAGATCAAGATGTAACGCTTTTTTTCTTTTAATAACCCATTAAGTACTAATCTTAGACATACTGTATAAGGTTTCAAAAAGTTGGTAAAATTTATAAGGATAGAGGAAATATAATGAGTTGATTATGTTTATTATATATCTAAGGTTGTAGACTAGAGAGACTAGCTTAACTTTGTACTTTACTATCTTCACTTCTTGTTTTAGACAAAAATAGGTGTAAGCATATACCTACTATATATTGAATTAGAATAGTCAAATATAATTTAAGCTGTTCAGTTAAACGAACAATTAAGTTTTAGGATTGAGGATATTGCCAAAACTAAACTAGCTAATACAATATTGTAATCTATTATCTATTTTTGTATTAGATGAAGACAGAGATAAGTAAAGATGAACATAACATTGATGGAAAATATTAGAACAACATCAATGGAAAATTATTTAGTAAATATGGAAATATGAAAATAATCTTGCTTAAGATGAGAAGAGAATTATGAAACAACTAGGCCGATTTATTGGGGAAAACTGCTCTTGATATAGGTAATACGGCAGGAGATAAGAAGTGTATCTGTTTTTACTTTGTTAGTTTTAAAAATAAAAAATATTATTTAAAAAAAAGAGAGAGAGAAGAAAATCCCAGCTAAAACAAACATCCCTTCCTCACGTCTTTTATGGGGACTGTGGCTGGGAGGTTGTTGGCCTTCACCCTTGTGCCATGCCCCAAGGGACAGCCCCCTTTCAGTAGCAAACCCACCCACCCCATTGCAGACCTATCAATATTTCCCCTCCCGCGAGTAGAAATTGTTAGGAGGAAGAAGTAAGTGATTGTTTGCCCATCAGTCCTCGGGCCTAAGGCTTGTTGCAGATGGAAAGAAGCAACAGCTATACTGTAGATAGTACCATGGCCCTCTTTTCATCAACAGGGTGGTTCAGCAAACACAGCTCTGGCCATTTTTATATTTCTACCTGGGAGTGGGCCAGGGGGAGGTGGAATTCATGCAATAGAGTGGCAGGCTTGAAATCAAAGGTATGTGTTTTTTTCTTTAAAAAAAACAATTACAATCAACCCAAAGAAGAATGTATCAATTTGTCGGTCATTCAGTTTATCTCTAGTAACAATATTAAAGATATTTTTCCCAAGTTATATGTAGTACCTGTAAGTGTCTGATGAGAGGTCATTTTAAACTCTAAAATTGATTAAAAATTATTGGTTCTTTCCTTTCTCGCACGAATGCTCTGATTTCAGCTGAGCGCAAAATTGGGAGATGAATATATTACTATAATTTGATTGAGGAATTTGCAACCAAGAAAGCTTGGAGAAAGTTCATTTGATTAAACAGGATACTGTTGAATTGACTCTTAAATGATTAATCACTGTTCTATTATCTGTCAGTGAAACGATAATCCTTATTGTACTATGCAGGCGTTTGACTATGATGTCATACAATACAGCGGTTTTAGGATCATAGAATTATATAATCATAGAGTTGGAAGAGACCTCAAGGGCCATCCAGTCCAACCCCCTGCCATGCAGGAACCCCATCACAGTATTTCCGACAGATGGCCATCCAGCCTCTGCTTAAAAACCTCCAAAGGAGACTCCACCACCCTCCGTGGCAGCATATTCCACTGCCGAACAGCTCTAGCCGTCATGGAGTTCTTCCAAATGTTCAAATGGAATCTCTTTTCCTGTAGTTTGAATTTGAAACCATTGCCCTGAGTCCTAGTCTCTGAAGCCATGGAAAACAAACCTGTTCCTTCTTCAATATGACATCCTTTCAAATATTTAAACATAGCTATCATATCCCCTCTCAACTTTCTTTTTGAAAGGCTAAACATTCCCAGTTCCCTAAGCTGTTCCTCATAAGACAGTTCTTCCAGATCTTATTCCTTTTGGTCGGTTCTGTAAGTGCATCAAATGTGGAGCTTTGTTTACAATTATTATTTTTTGTATTTATAGGCCAGAATCAGGCTGCTAATTTAAAGTGTTCTGCTTATATACCACCCCATACCACTTCAAGTAGTCTCAGGGCAGTTTACAGTTTAATTACAGTATGCAGGATACACATTGCCCCCCCCCACCAGCAAGCTGGATACTCATTTTACCGACCTCGGAAGGAAGGAAGGAAGGCTGAGTCATACATGCAAGTGAAATAGCATCATTCACGACAGTAAATGGCTACTCATTAATGAGGTAAGGGATGCATTCTTAGCCAGGTGCCTGGTCATGCAATGGGTGCACAATATAGCTGGCATTTTGTTAATTAGTAGGGATTAGTAATCCCTGATCACTGTTGAATAATGCTTCAGCAAATGGAATTGAGGAAAATATTCCATGTGAGATATGCACTTATCTTAGTGGTTAAAACTTTCTGCATTAGTGTAGAGGTTAAAGGTTCCCCCACATATGTGTGCTAGTCGTGTCCGACTCTAGGGGTGATGCTCATCTCTGTATTCAAACTGAACAGCCAGTGTTGTGCCAGTATGTGACCATGTGGCCAGCATGGCTGCAATGAAACACTCTTTTACATTCCCGATTTTATGGCGGTACCTATTTATCTACTTGCATTTTACATGCTTTTGAACTGCTAGGTTGGCAGGAGCTGGGGTTATCAGCGGGCGCTCGCTCCGCTGCGTGGCACGTGGGATTCGAACTGCCGACCTTGCAGCCGACAGTTTTTAGAGCATTAGTCCGCTGAGCCACCACGCCCCTTAGTTGAAAGCTCTATAGGTGGGTTCTAACTCGATGGTACATAACAACTATTATTATATAATTATTCTAGAAGCTCGTAACTAAGGTAAAAATAGAACTGGTGGATATCTCAGTGCTTTTTTAGGTATTTGGCTGAGGAGCCAGAAGCTGGGAGTCCAATTCCCACGGTGCCTCGCTGACAGGAGTTGGACTCTGATCCAAAGGGTCCCTTCCAGCTCTGCAGTTCTAAGACTGTTGTTGTTGTTGTTGTTGTTGTTGTTGTTGTTGTTGTTGCTGCTGCTGCTGCTGCTGCTGCCCATGGAGAGCACCATCCCGCCACCCTCACAGGTACATCTCGTGGGAACCCATGAAAGGGCCTTCTCGACTGCTGCGCCCAGACTCTGGAACTCCCTCCCATTAGAGGCCAGGACTGCCTCATCTCTGTTGTCCTTCCGGAAAGAGGCAAAGACCTTTCCCTTCAGGCAAGCTTTCCCTGAATGATGGACTGGCATGGGTATTTTATATGAATCTATGGGTTCACATAGAGTTTGTGTTTATGACTACTTATAATCGTGTTGCTTTAATGTAATGTCTATTAATGATGTAAGATGTCTCTCAATTCCTTGTTCTCAAATACCTGAACATGTCTTAATTGTACTGGACTGTATATTATCCCTCATTACTAGACATGGGCACGACTTAGCGGAATTCCCATTTCCATTTCCGTTCCTCGTTTCTGTTACGGAACGGAAACGGTAACGGAAATTACTCCACCAGAACTCGAACCGACTAAAGAATAATTGGGTCTGATTTGTCGTTGTCGTTCCTGGCATCGCGGCGATCCCGCGATGCCAAGTGGCACAGAAAAAAAGTTTCAAAAATAAATTTTAAAAAACCAATTCCCGGCCAAAAAGCAGGCGAAAATATGCCTGCCTGAGTGAGGGCTCAGGGCACCTACCAGAGGGGTGGTTTCTGGGGGGGGTCCCCGGCCTCCCCCCCTCTCCTGTCCTGGGCTGCTCTGGTGGGGGAAATCCTTGTCATCTTGCAGTCACTCGCAACAAGCTGGACTCGCCGCTGGCCGCCGCAATTCAAGCGGCACAGAAAAAAAGTTTTAAAACCCCTGATTCCCAGCCCAAAAAGCAGGCGAAAATATGCCTGCCTGAGAGGGCACCTACCAGAGTGGTGGTTTATGGGGGGGGTCCCTGGCCTCCCCCCCTCTCCTGTCCTGGGCTGCTCTGGTGGGGACTCGCAAGCAACAAGCCGGACTCGCCATGCCATGCAGTGCGGGCGGGGGATCGAAAATGGGGCGGCGACCACAATATTTTTTTTGAAATCGTGGAGTGGTCCAAAAACATACAAGCACCACACAGAAACATGCGAAAATTGCTATTTTAAAACTGCCAGAATTTTTACAGTAGCAGTGGGTTTTTCTTGCAACAAAATGTCTCCTCTTTCCTCTCTCCATTGATTTTATTTTATTTTATTTATTTATTTTTACACCTGCGCAATGATGGGCTGGCCATGTGGCCATGGGAGTGGACCATGCAAATTTTTGGAGCCATTCCACCAATCGCATGGCCACTTGGCCACTGAGACTTCTGGGATGTGCCAAAAAGCCCACTAACCCTGCCCTAGCCCTAACCCTAACCTTTACCCATACGCCACACTGGGCCACAGTACACTGTCCTCTTAGTGGGTCAGAGAGGCACCCAGAGGTGCACCCCACTACCCCACCCTAACCTCACCAGTAACTAGCCTAACCCTAGCCCTTGCGCTAGCCCTGTCCCCTAAGCCAGATCTGTACTTGCATTGCACTACTATGCAAGTACGCTTCCCTTCTTAGTGAGACACAGCGGATGCAGAGAGTCTGCCAGTTCGTCACTTGTGGCTCTGGCTGACTCCTCCAGGCTCGGCTCGGCAGCATGTGTGCCATGCAAACCATGCCCGTCGAGGCCTGACTGATGCAGGGAAGGCACCCCAAAAAGAGGGGTGCCTCTGCCAGTCTGCTGTGTCTGCAACTTGGTATGCATATCCATATGGCTATGCATGCCCTTTTGCAGCAGGCGAGGAGAGGAGGCCCCCATGCCATGAGGGGTCTCCAGGAGCCTGCTTTCCCTTCCTAGCGGGTGAGGAGAGGAGGCACCCCCCCCAGAAAGAGGTGCCTCCAGGAGCCCGCTTCCCTTCATAGCGGGCCAGAGGAGGCACCCACCCCACAGAGGTGCCTCCAGGAGCCCGCTACCCCCCCAACCAGTATAACGACAGACGAAAAAACAAAAAACGAAACGACTATTTTTTGCGAAGTTTTGCGAAAAACGGAAACGAGCCAACACGGGCCGCCTCCGACACACGACAACTCAAAAACGTCATTTTCCCTAGTCGTGCCCATCTCTACTCATTACTGTAAGCTGCCTTGGGCCCATTTCCAAGGAGAATGACAGGGTAAAAAGACTCTGAAATAAATGTATTGGTTGCATTCATCATATTCAGTGCAAAAGAAACAGCCTCCATCTGGTAACCAAAAGTTCCAATTATGACTTTTGTGCAAAGATAGGAGGTGTGTTCCAGGTGGAGTATGCTAAGAGCTGTAGTCCTGAAAGAAGCAACTATTCCCTTCTCTGCTTAAATGCAGCAGAGGGTGCAGATTGCCTCCTTTAGCAAAGAACAAGACTTCCAGGAAGCAGGAAATAAAAGGGGAGAAAACCCTGCACAGGAACAACCAGTGAGGGCACTATCACACAAGGGGGAAGATGCGGGGCATGGGAAACTCTGGCTTTTCTCCTTAGCTGATCACATGGTTGAAGATGTGGGTTCAGAGTTCCCACGTCCCTTGAGTTCTGCTCCACTTCCGTTATGTCCCCACGGCCGTAACCTGTTTCAAGCAGGCACAGAGGAAATTTCAGAAAAATAAAACAAAATGGCCGAGGAACCCCAGGGACAGCTGCTGAGAGCTAAGGAAAAATTAAAAAAATTAAAAATAAAAGAAAATGCCTGACGGGCCCGCAGCCCAGCTGATTGGCGCTGGGAGGGAAATATTTTTTTAAAAAATAATAATAATAAACCTCCGAACAGCTTCAGGGCTGGCTGGTGGGGGCTAAGGAAAAATTTTTTTTAAAAAAAATGCCTGACCGGCCCACAGGCTAGCTGACTGTGGGCCGGGGGGGTGAATAAAAAAATTTAAAACAACAGCACTGACCAGCCCCAGGAGTAACCGGTCAGTGCTATGAAAAAAGAAAAGAAAAGAAAGAAAACCAGATCATATACATGTTCCCACTGACTTCTGGCTCCAAAAAATGTGGTTTTTTTAAGTGAGACAAAAATTCCCAACTTCTCCAGTAGGCATTGGAAAACTCGCTAAAGGGGGCGCTACCTTTTTTTAAAGCTTGGTGTCCGTGGGGACAAGGATTTTGGACATGGTTTATCTTGAAATTTAATCTGGATGTAAAGAGACTTGTGATAGAGCTCTAAGAAGCCATTGCTAATCCTGCTTAGCCGTCTATCTATCGCCCTCTACTGGTGCGCAAGAAATTAACTATGGGAATTTCAAACCGAACCTGTCTTATTAAGAGAATTGACCGTGGTTTTATCCACATCCTTGTCACCTTCTTTTCCTTCCAGTCTCCCTCGCCAGCTTTAACCACAGCACAGTAGCTTCCAAGATGCAGACATGCTCCCAGCCACAGCGAGCATGGAGCAGACTGTGTATTTTCATAATGACATGAGATACAGAGCTGGGTGGAGGAACTAAAAAACAATCCACAGGGATGGCGAACCTTTTAGAAACTGAATGCTTCGGGTGCTACTCTTTGGGAAAGCAAAAATGGAAGAACAGGGCTGCTACCTTATGGGAAAGCGATGCAAGCTTTTGAATTTCCCGTGGTCCCAGCAAGAGTACTGTGGCTATCGAAAATTCAAGTCTGCTTTTCGGTCCTTGCTTTCCCGAAGGGTAGCTCCCCTGCTCTTCGACCCTCGCTTTCCCTACTACAAAAGGGAAAGGAGTAGGCTGACGAAGCTGTTTGGATGAGCAGTGAAACTTTTCAATCTCTCAAGAAAGAAGTCCAGTTGCCATGACTCAACTTCCAGATAAACTCACCTGGATGACTGAGAATCTTCACAAGTACAGAGACAGGAAGCATCTTCTTCATAAATGCAATGCGAATTTTAAGCCAGGGGGGCGAAATCCATTGCTCATTGCATGAAAGGAATTTTCTTGTGTGATACATTTTTTTAAAACACTGGGCAGGGAATAAAGCTGGCAGATAATTATTTAAACGTTTGGAGATGTTGTAAAATGCAAAAGTTCAGGCAGGAAGTGTGAGGAAGATGAATCCAGAAAGACAACAGAGCCATCTAGTGGTCATGGCATCCCTGTACAGCTCAATAGTTAAATACAACTCACTTTCAAAAAGGAAGACAAGCCCTGTTGAGACTGTAATTCTAAAGTCCTAATCATAATAGCCATGGACATGGAGTCACGAAGAGTCGGTCACGACTGTAACGACACAACACACACACACAATCATAACCATGGTTCCTCACAAGTAAGTTGCATGGTCCTTTGTGGGGTTGGTTGCTGTGTGTTTCTAGGACGTCAGGGCTCTCCCTATAAATTTAGAGGGGGGGGGTTACTTTAAAATTTTTACAGAAGTAAGTTTTTCAAAACATTGTTTCTTAACCCTTTAACACTGCAAAATAGAAAGTGCCATCCTCTGAAATTCACATTTGCTATTAAAGGCACATGAGTTATTAAAATTATAGGGGCCCTATATTTGGCTTCCTCCCAAAAAAAATAGAAAGTGCCATCCTCTGAAATTCACATTTGCTATTAAAGGCACATGAGTTATTAAAATTATAGGGGCCCTATATTTGGCTTCCTCCCAAAAAAAATTTTTTGACATCATACCTTCTCCCCACCCTTATTTTTTTGCATCATACCTTCTTTCCTTTTCCTTTCTTCCTCTTCAGTCATTTCTTTCCTCTTTCCTGAATGCCAAAAAGCAAAACAAAACAGAAACCTCTTTGCCAGGCAATGCAAAGTAATGAGAAGCAGAGGGGAAGGGGAAGAGATTGATCCAGTTTTGCAGTCATGTCACATGGATGCATTAAACTGATTGGAATCGAAGCGGTACAGATCTCACTCTTAAAACAGGAGCAAATATAAATAATAATTGCGTGCCATCAAGTCAGTTCTGATTTACGACCACTCTTCCCTGGGTTTTCCAGGCATAGAATATACTCAGAAATTGTTTACCACTCCCTTCTTCTGGGAGATCCCTGGGATGGTGCAACTTGCCCAAAGCCACACCGAATGGCTCTTCCTCTACAAGGTAGAGTGAGGAATCGAAGACGCAGCCACTCGCTGCCATGGCAGCTATCTAACCACTGAGTGTTTCAGTGAGCAAACAGGACTATGTCAAAAAATACATTGTGGAACTGGAAAAGGTGCAGAGGAGAGCAACTAAAACGATTACTGGGCTGGAGCACCTCCCTTATGAGGAAAGGCTACAGCATTTCGGGCTCTTTAGTCTAGACAAAAGGCACCTGAGGGGGGATATGATTGAGACGTACAAAATAATGCGGGGCATAAGTAAAGTGGACAGAGGGACACTCTTTTCCCTCTCACCAGAACTAGGGGACATCCACTCAAATTGAGGGTTGGGGGAGTGAGAACAGACAAAAGAACATTTTTTTGGCTCAACGTGTTGTTAGTCTGTGGAACTCCCTGCCACAGGAAGTGGTGATGGCATCTGGCCGGGATGCCTTCAAAAGGGGATTGGACTTTTGTGATGGACTTTTCCTGGAGGAAAAGTCCATCACAGGTTACAAACCATGATGGAGATGTGTAATCTCCAGGCTTAAAACCAGGGTACTTCAAGGACCAGATGCAGGGGAGTGGTATCAGGAGACAGATATCTAGTCTCATGCGCTCCCAGACGCATTTGGTGGGGCCACTGTGAGTGAGATACAGGAAACTGGACTAGATGGGCCTTTGACCTGATCCGGAATGGCTCTTCTTCTGTTCTTATGTTCTTATGGCATGTGAATGGACTCAGAGTCTGATATAGGCTGGCACAACGGTGTTTCTGCTCTGTAAGATATTTTTCTACTCACCCCCCTACCTACTTGTTCAAAGAGCTGCAGATATTGCCAGTGATCCGGTTACATTTTACACAAAATTTCATATTTTTCTCCCCAGAAATAGTCAATAAATAGTGCAGCCTTGGACAGAGTGGCCAAAGTCCTCTTGCGCAGCTGTACAAATGGCATAACTTTCAGAGGCAATTTGCCCCAAGTTTTAAAACATCACCCTATTTGTTTGTTTATTTCAGGCCTGCCCAACAGGTAGACCGGGGGCTACCAGTAGCCCGTGAAGGGTTCAAACATAGCCCGCCAGCCATCAATAAAAAATGTGAGGGGATAAGTTCTCCACCCCTCCCTCTCCCATCCCAGGGACCACCACTGCCCTAGCAATGCTCTGGTCTGACAGCCCACTGTCTCAGCCGAGCGGGGCAGTTCAAGGGCCATGGTGCATTCCCCTCCCCCCCCCCCACTGGCCAGATTATTGGCGTGCCACTGTCTCATTACCAATTGAATTGGTGCAGAGCGGAGGAAGGGGAGTGGAAAGGACAGCGAGGGGCGGGGTCATGGCGTGCCCACCTCCTTTGCGTGGTGACGTCCCCCTCCTCTCCCCCCAGAGAATTCCTTCCTCCCATCCTTCCATCATCATCATCATCATCCTCCTCCCACCCCCACAGCTGCCTCACAGAGACTGTGACCTGCCGTTCCTTCTGCTCCCCTTCTGAGCCATTTCCTCCTCCTTGCGCCGCTGTGGTGATGTGATTGCCCCGCTGCTGGTTTGGCCCATCCCAGCTGCACAGAGAACATGGCAGAAGTGAGTGAGAGCTATGGGCGGCGGCAGCAGCAGAGGCAGCGAGGGGGCTGGAAGGGAGAAAACAGGAGAAGTAGAGTCAAGTCAGGCCCCGGGCGGGTTGGGAAGGCACGTGCACCTTTTGTAAAAAGTCTTCCAGCAACCTGGGTAAGCGGAAGGGGTGATCTGCGCAAGCATGCATGCGCCTCCCTTGCACCCATCCACACCGGCTCAAGCGGGTGTAAGGGAAGCATGTGCATGGTCAGCCTTACCATAGGAATGCATTTGAATATGTTCCCTCCAGAAAGGATTAATTGATTTTCAATGAGTTCCTATGGGAAACCGCTGCTCTACTTACATTTTTTTTTACTTATGAGCATATGCTCAGAACAGATAAAATTCCTAAGTAGAGGTCTTAGTGTAGTAGCCTTCAGGCACTTTCGTCTGGAAAAAGTAGACCTTGGCCTGTTCAAAGTTGGACAGCCCTGGTTTATTTCATCTGTAGGCCACCTTTCTCCCAAGGGGGGGGGGGACTCAATGTGTCTCACAATGTTAAAATTTATTTATATTTATTTTTGCATTTCTAGACCGCCCAATTTCCCAGAAGGGACTCTGGGCGGTTCATAACAAAAGCCAAATAAATAACAAACAATAAGGCAAAATGGAAAATAAAACAAAACAAAAATAGTGGACATATAAAAGCCAATAACATACTAAAAACCTGGTGAAAGGCAAACACAGGGTGGCAGGAGAAATAAAAAAATGGGGACAACACATTACATCAACGATCGCCAAAAGTTTCTCTGTAAAGCCAGGTCTTTAAAGCTTTTTTAAAGGCAGTAAGGGACTCAATCTGGCACATTTCACAAGGCAGTTTGTTCCACATTGCGCAACCACCGAGAAGGCCCAATGACAGGTGACAGTCTTACAGGCCTCTCAGGGGTGGCCAAACGATGCGAAAGTGCCAAAAATGTGGAACTCCCTGCCACAGGATGTGGTGAGGGCATCTGGCCTGGATGCCTTCAAAAGGGGATTGGACAGATTCCTGGAGGAAAAGTCCATCACAGGTTACAAACCATGATGGAGATGTGTAATCTCCAGGCTTAAAACCAGGGTACTTCAAGGGCCAGATGCAGGGGAGTGGTATCAGGAGACAGATATCTAGTCTCGTGTGCTCCCAGACGCATCTGGTGGGGCCACCATGAGATACAGGAAGCTGGACTAGATGGGCCTTTGGCCTGATCCAGCATGGCCCTTCTTATGTTCTTATGTTCTTATGTTCTTATGTTCTATGGTGGGTTGGGCCGACGCTGGTTCATTTCGATATGGACTTAAAGATGCTAACAAGTTAAAAAAAACTAAAAAACACACAATAAATTATACAATTAAAAAGTAACTAACTCTAACAATAAACTGAACATACATTATTAAGCGAATTAAAAGCAGTTAAAGCTTTAAAAACAAACTTTGTTAACTAACAATCAGAATATATGGCTCAGTTATTAAAAGCCTGATGGGAGACTACAAAGGAGGGGACCAACCTAATCACGGAAGGGAGAGCATTCCACAGTCTGGGAGTTGCCATGGAGACGGCCCTCACTCATGTCCGCATTGAGCGTGACTGCAATGGAAGTGGAATCATGAGGAGGCCTTGCTCTGAGAATCTTAAGAGCACAGAAGGCTCACCTGGCAATATACGGTCCTTCACATTGCTACAGACATTTGCAGCTGCACTCTTGAGTCGTACATGTTACTTTTTCCAACATGAATAACATCAAATGGTTGTTTTTCATACATTGTAACAAGTAAAGCAAACAACTACTTTTTCAAGGGACTTTTCTCAAAAACCAGAAGATGGCACCCAACTCAACTCTGTGACAGTCATCAAGCGTTTATCCCACAGTTGTTGATCCCCCACAATAAATGAGGGATTACTGTATCATTACGTTGGCAGGGAGAAAAGGAGCTGGCTGTCAGAATAGAGGCAAACTTATCACTCTTTTTTCATTTATTTCATTATCTCTCTTTTTTCATTTATTTTATGCATTTGACCAGTACTGGTCAGTTTTTACAGTGCATTCACCTACTAAAGGATATCCTTTAGTTCTAACTTTCTTAGCCATGCTAATGTATGACAGAATGTGGCTGGCCCCTCGCTCTGGAACCATCTCCCAAGTGAGTTGTGCCTTGCACAGTCCCTGCTCACCTTCAAAAAAGCACTTAAAACCTTGCTTTATCAGGAGGCATTTGGCGACCTTTAATTTAATTTAGTTTTTTTTCTTTGACGCCACCTTGCCGATGACTCTGTTTTATTATTGCATTGTTTTTTCTGGTGTTTCATTGTTCTTTTAACCTATTGTTAACCGCCCCGGAGTTCCTTTGGAAGACGGTTGGTATAAAAATATAATAAATAAATAAATAAATAAATAAATAAATAAATAAATAAATAAATAAATAAATGTTGGGATGAAATGCTGGGAAATCGTAAGACGTCTGTGCCTGTATTTACTTATTCAAAGCAATGAGCTCTCCCTTTTTAGGTAGAAATTCGAAATGATCACGAATTAATTCGTGCCACTTCATATTGAGCTCTCACATGTTGCCACAGGTGACACGTATCACCTCTTCCCCACCCCCACCCTGCCTGCTGGCCCACTCACCTTTCATTGTACACCGCCAGGGTTCTCCTTCTCTGGGGGCACTCCAGTCTGGGCAGGAGCTCAGGCTGCCCTTTCCCTCCTCCTCAGGCATCCGACCATTCAGCAGCTCTACAGAGAGAATCCCCACCCTTCTTCCCTTTGGTCTCTTCAACTGTAAATAATGAAAGTTACCGTGACTTAAGAACATAAGAACATAAGAAGAGCCATGCTGGATCAGGCCAAAGGCCCGTCTAGTCCAGCTTCCTGTATCTCACAGTGGCCCCACCAGATGCCTCTGGGAGATATCTGATACCACTCCCCTGCATCTGGCCCTTGAAGTACCCTGGTTTTAAGCCTGGAGATTACACATCTCCATCATGGTTTGTAACCTGTGATGGACTTTTCCTCCAGAAATCTGTCCAATCCCCTTTTGAAGGCATCCAGGCCAGGTGCCATCACCACCTCCTGTGGCAGGGAGTTCCACAGACTAACTACACGTTGAGCCAAAAAATGTTCTTTTGTCTGTTCTCACTCCCCCAACCCTCAATTTGAGTGGATGTCCCCTAGTTCTGGTATTATGTGAGAGGGAGAACAGCGTCCCTCTATCCACTTTACTCATGCCCTGCATTACGTCTCAATCATATCCCCCTCAGGCGCGTTTTTTCCAGACTAAATAGCCCCAAATGTTTTAGCCTTCTCTAACTAATGTCTCAGAGTGAGTTATTAAGACTGCAATTGCCTGTTAATTAGAAAAAAGGGGTGAACCAATTTGTGGAACTTGAAACTGTTCTGCTCTGTAAATTTATTTATTTATTTATTTTAGAGTATTTTGACCCTGCTTTTCTCCTTGGAAAAGGACCCAAGGCACTTCTGTGCAGCTAGAGGAATTTAACTAAGATTCAATACTCTGCAACAGGAGGCTATACACAGATAACAACAGCTTCTAAACCACATTCCTTTCAAAGCCTGATCATCTGTTTTCATGCTGTCTAGACCAGTGCATTTTTTCCAGAAACATTTTGAGGCCTTCCTCTCTTTTATTTAAAAAAAAAACAATGCTGTTAATTTCCCTAGATGGTGTGTAAATGTCCAATCAAAAGGAAATTAGTTCTTTCTGAATCCCATTGAAATCAATTAAGATGTCTTATTGATTGTAACAGGACTACAGGGCAACTTAACAGCCATTGGATTTAAGCAAGATCATGTAAAAATTGATTCTTGCATAATGATACCTTAATTGTTAAAAGACGGGACACATTAGTTTCTGATAGCAAACAGGATTTTTGACGTGCTGATTATGTTCTTTTTATATACGTTATTAATCATGTAGCAATTGAATTAGAAGTGGATTTTTTTAAGCGAATGAAAACCCAGTCATTTTATTGATTTATTAATTAAACTATCTCTATCCCACACTATATCCAAAGATCTCAGGGCAGGGTACATTCAGTTCTTATTCTTTGTTGTCTTGTCCCCACTGATTCATGGAGACCCTATGAATGAGTGACCTTCAGAGTGTTCTAGCATTAACAGCTCTTGCAAACTCAAGTTCCTGGTTTCCTTTATTGCCCATCTGGCAACAAGGCCACTTTGGGTTGTTTACAACATGTCTTACACAACAAGCAAAACATAACCAGAAATAACAATGAAAGCAACAAATAACTTAAATTACGTTAAAATGCCAATAAATATCCTACATCTTTAAAATTCCATTTTGGGGTGAGGAGTATAAATTTGTTATTGGTAAACGCTAAGGTCACGTGTATAAAAATGGGATTACTCCATTTTCAATGCATTCCTATTGGAATTTGTATAAAGGAAAATTTGCTTAACATAATTTCATTTGGAACGAATTAATTCCTTTATACAAGGTACCACTGTAATATAAAATAATTCTCTCCTCTTTTCTCCCCTACCCCCATTAAATGGTAATCAGTGGTATACTCTTGGCTTGAAAAAGAAAATATTTTTTAATTACAGCCCCCAGGATCACCTAGCTAGCATGAGTTGCACTCAAAAAGTTAATTTGCCAAGCACTTGATACTGCCTGTGTCTGAATATGAATGTTCCATCCACACCTTCCTTCCAATCCTTCCAGCTCTTCAGGAGTTGATTAATCTGCAAGCTGCAACTTTTGCCAAAGAATACTCTTGAAGTCTATTGTTCCCTGGCTAGAAGTATACTGGTGTTTATCCTGGATTCCTATAACTTGCTATAGCAAATTGATGAGGTGGCAGGGTCCTCCTCGGTTGTGCAATCAGGCATATGACCAGGAACATCAGAATCATGTACCCCGGCACCTTGTCATTTAACGACAATTATCTACACCACTTAAAGTGGTATGTGACCACCAATCAAATAGCCATTATCTAACAGTCTAACCATTGGTAGTCAAGGTATCATCTGTGGATTTGTCTTAGGTTCCTTAACTCCTGTCTGCGTTTGCAACTCGAGATGGGCACGAACCACCAAGGTTTGGCATGGTTTGCCTTCCAGGTGATTGGCTGACCTGTGATTTGGGCTCTACCCCCTCCAGTGGGTGCCCTCTCAATAGCAGTGTCCGGCCCTGCCTACTCTGGGCTCTGCCACCAAGTGTCCACCTACTGGACAGGCAGGGTGCCAAACCACAGATGAGCTGTTCAGCCAGGCAACGGACCATGCCAAACTGCCAAACTAGCAGTTCATGCCTAGCTCTGTTTGTGGCCATCACTATGTTTTGTGCCATGGTTCCTGAAAATAACTAGGCATCATAGGATGGAGTATTTTTCTGGCTATCCCTACCCAACTGCCAATGAATTTCACTTGATTCAAGATTATCAGAGGCGAAGTAAAATATATATACAGTATTTATATTCTCCCTCTATTTCCTCCCACCCATCCATGAAGCCATTAGATAAGTCTCATCTTTGCCTTCTAAACCCATCTGCTCTGAGCACAGATTTCATCTACTTAAATTATTTCTCATTGCTATTGGCAAAGATTCTCTGAGGTGAACTGCTCTGCCATATCAAAAGATGCTTAAATTCAATTACTGTCACATGCTTTCCATTTTATTTTCCTTCCCAAACTAAAAGGTATGTTATTAACTGTGCTGCATTTTTTTCTGCACCGAATACATGGATTTTGATCTTCGTTCCCTTTCCAACCCGGGGCGGGGGGGGTGGGGGAGAGCATAAGCAATTTTTATATACCATTGCTAAATGAAACATTGGTAGCAAAAAAAGGTAAAATCTAATACTTGGCTTCCTCAACAATAAACAGGCCAAGAGTCATAGTAGACATTAATGGCACATCACTGTTTTTACATTTAATATCTGTGGAAGTTCATATGTTTCTAATACTCTGTAATGTGAGGCTGAGCCATCATTTCTGCCTTTTTTTCTTCCAGTCCTCCTTTTCCAATATATAAACTAGTCTGGAGGGCAGCTGCGGATTCATTCTAAAATGTAATCCGCAAAACTCAGAATCTTTAAGTGGAGCAAAGAGGTTTTGATAAGAAGGGCACTCAAGAATATTTTGAAATGATACTTGAAGGTCTCAGGTTCTGGTTGCAGACTTGGGAAGTAGCACAAGAAATTGTACAAACTAAACTGAACTTTAAACCAGAAATGCTGTTAGTAAATATAATGCCAGAGATCATTGACAAGAAAATAAAATATATTCTACTGTATATATACATGGTAGCTAGGCTGCTCTGGGCCCAGAAATGGGAGAAATGTGAAATACCAACTAAGGATGAACTGTTGAAAAGGCTACTGGACATTGCAGAACTAGATATGCTCTCAGAGGCAATGCGGGATCAACCAAGACACCTTGTAAATGAGAGCTGGAAGATGCTATATTATTGGGCCCAGAAGCAGACAAATGAATAAGGGAAGAAATATATACAGGGATGTTTGTACAGCGCTTGTTAGAACCTGTGGAAGACTTAAAGATGGCCGAACAATGGCGAAATCCTTAGTCCTTTTTGTATTAGTAGTAGACAAGTGGACAGGATGTATCCACTACAGGTTTTGTTTGTGCCTTCACTTCTAAGTCCCCCCCTTTCCCCTTTTGTTTTATGAGTCTGGTCATTGGAATGTTTGTTTTGTTTTGTTTGCTTCTCTTGTATATTAATTTAAAAAAATAAAAAAAATTAAAAAAGAAATTAGTCTCAGGTTAATTTTTCATTACATGATGCAACATATGAATTGCTATCCAGTGCCTACCAAACCGGGACTGTACCACTCCATGTGGTGGAACATTCTTTAACAAACAAAATCCCCGGACAGAATATGCTGTCCTCAGAAAGAAAGCTCTTTCCTGGGGTTGGACCTGATGGCCTTGTAGGCCCCATCCACTTTTATGATTCAAGGATTCTATTTCTCTTTTCCCAGTGATCCAGTTCTGTATAAGGAGGGATGTGTACACTTTCTTTATGAGCTCTCAGAGAGACCAGCATAAAGCACCACAGACTGGATAGAAGTTTACTGTGCTAATCGGACAGGGAGGGGAGCAAAAGAACATGAAATGCACTACAGCAGGATCAAACCCACCTCCTTTTCCCATAGTGGCCAACCCCTGTATCCAATGATTCATTAACCGCTGATTCAGTTATCCACATCTCTCTCTCTCTCTCTCTCTCTCTCTCTCTGTGTGTGTGTGTGTGTGTGTTGTGTCATTACAGTTGTGACCGACTCTTCGTGATTCCATGTCCATGGAGTTTTCTTGGCAGGAATACTGGAGTGGTTTGCAGTTTCTACTCCAATCCATGACTGGCAGAGGAAAAAATTGAATAAATAATTCAACAGCCACAAAGCAGGCTACTGTCACAAACAACAGCTGTAAAGCAAGCTACTGTCACAAAGAGCAGCCATAAAGCAAAAAAAGTGTTCTGCTTATATACCACCCCATACCACTTCAAGTAGTCTCTGGGAGGCTTACAGTTTAATTACAGTATGCAGGCTACACATTGCCCTCCCAGCAAGCTGGGTACTCATTTTACCAACCTTGGAAGGATGGAAGGCTGAGTCAACTATGACTCAAGCTACTGTCGCAAAACAGCAGCCGTAAAGCAAGCCACTGTCACAAAACAACAGTTTGGGGTTTTTTGGTGATTTCTCTTATCCACGGTTTCCATTATGCGCAGAAAGACCTGGAACCAATCCCCAGCAGATACCGGGGTCCTACTGTAAATACTTATTTCTGGGGCAAATAGGTTACTTAAGTATTTTCCTGGGTTACAATCACAAGATAATGAGAGTTAACCTCACTCCTTTTTCAGTGGTTATTTTTATTGCTATAGGATAGTGACTTCACTAAGGGTGGAACAGTCCATGGTCAACTGTTGCCTAGAGCTGCACTTTGTGCTACAGAATGAAAAAAACATGCAGATAATTTGGGAGTTATGATGCAAATAGTTTAAGAAATTACATAAGAACATAAGAACAGCCTTGCTGGAACAGGCCACAGCCCATCCAGTCCAGCATTCTGTCTCACACAGTGGCTCACCATTTGCTTCAGGGTATTCCCAAGCAGTTGTCTTCACCTGCTTATGAATCCCTGCAAACGGCATTGAGCGATATTCTGCCTCTCTCTCCAACCCGGAGGTTGTCCTTAGGCATCCATAATGAATCATAACTATAATTTTGAAGTTTTCTAATGTCTGGGATAAAAAAGTTGACAAGTCCCATGCCTCTTTCAGCTGTTTTTGCATAGTTCAGTGCAGTCAGTTTACTCTGTCTGCCATAAATGTTTATTCTCCATAACAACATGTACATAAAAGCTCCATTAAACCGCTTTGGAGAACAGAGGATTTGATTTGTACTTGCTGAACGCAATGTCAACATTTATTGCATTGAGAAGGTAATTGCAACAATGTGGGTTGTATAGCATCTGAATGTTACAGTGAACAATAATACTTGTTGCAAGAACCTTGACTCACAACCACAAAGAAAAATCAGAATGTGGGAAAGGGGAAAATGGTTTCAGGAATTGGCAGTGAATCCCCGTTGTTATTAATGGAAGGGGAGAAACAGTTACTCACAAAGGCAAGAGTGGGCATTTATAGAAACATGCATATACAGTCATTTCTTCATTCCCTCTCTAATAGACATGTATAAAGTGGTGGCAGTAGAAGGGGCAGCTGCGTTAGTCTTACAGATAACCCTCCAAACTCAAACAGTTACTGACACACAATGGACTACGCAACACTGACACAGAGATAGGAACAAAACCCTTCTACAAACCCGGACGCCAGCTCTGCAACATCTATTTGGACCACACAATCATTGGACCTAACAATGTCACACACAACATCAAAGGTACTTTTATCTGTTTGTCTACCAATGTTATTCATGCCAAATGTGCCAACAATGCCCATCTGTACTCGGCATGGGACAAACAAACAAGAAAATGTATTCTTGAAGTCTTTTACAGCCGGGATCCAAAAAGCTGTTCTTAGTTTTTCGGGCTGTTTGGGTGTGTTCTGGAAGTTTTTTCTTCCTGACGTTTTGCCAGATGGAGGCCTGACACTTTTATTAGCTATAAAAGGCAGGGTCAGATATGGTGTGATATCCTACATGTCAGCCTGCCATAGGCTGATGAACTCCTGGGAAGGGCTTTACGTGATGTGGACATGTCACCTAGTGAGGGATTGGATGATGGATTACCAGCAGCTTGTTATTCCTGCAGCCCATCTCTCGCACTCAAGACCCTGGCTTACTCAGTGCTCTAAAACAAGAAGGGGGAGATACAGGAATGTTCCCCTGAGATATATTAAATATTAATAAGCACACCAAGCAAGCCTCCTGCACAAGGGTCCTGTGGGAAATATTGACCCCCCCCCCCGTGTGGGGATGCCCTGGGAGAGGACAATGGAGCCCATGGGATCTAACATTCAGGAAGGAGGCTACTGTTATCTCTTCCTCCCACCAGGCCATAACATGGCCATAGGAACAAACAAGATCATTCATCATCACCCTTCCTGAACTGCTCATGTCATAGAATGGGATGTAAGGAATTAACAAGCTGCTGGTAATCCATCATCCAGTCCCTCGCTAGGTGACATGCCCACGTCACGTAAAGCCCTTCCCAGGAGTTCATCAGCCTATGGCAGGCTGACATGTAGGATATCACACCATATCTGAAACCCTGCCTTTTATAGCTAATAAAAGTGTCAGACCTCCTGGTTGCAGGGTGTGATTGCAGGAGCCTGGAGGCCTGGCTTTGTGAAACCCAATATGTGTGTATGTAGACTCATTTTCTTACAGCCAGACTCTCTGGCCGGCATCTTCAGAGGGCAAGGAGCTCAGGGAACAATGAGTTCTCTCTGTGCTCAGTCATCACCCCAGAGGACAGAGAGAACTCCTAGTTCTTTGAGCTCCTTATCCTCTGAAGATGCCAACCAGAGTCTGGTGAAACGTCAGGAAGAAAAACTTCCAGAACACAGCCAAACAGCCCCAAAAACGCGCAACAGCTATCAAACCAGAAAATATCTGTGAAAACAAATAATGGACATAAATCAGACATCAGGAATACCAACACAAAGGAATATACTAGGACAGTGTTAGCGAACCTATGGCACAGGTGCCGAAGGTGGCACTTGGAGACCTTTCTGTGGGCACCTGACATCGTCCCTTCACAGCCACCTGTATTCAAGTTAAATTGGTGTATTGGCACTTTGAGAAAAATTAGTGGGTTTTGAATCACAATTTGGGCACTCAGTCTCTAAAAGGTTTGCCGTCACTGTACTAGGACATCCCTCAGATGATTTGAAAGTGGCCACCCTAGAGCATAAGAACACACAAGAAAGAGCCCTGCTGGATCAGGCCAAGGGCCCATCAAGTGCCTCTGGGGGCACATCAGACAACTAGAGACCTGTCTCCTGATCCCACTCCCCTGTGTCTGGCATTTTGAAGTACCCTCCTTTTAAACCTGGAGATTACACATATCCTCATAATGGCTTGTTATCTGTGATGGAGTTTTCCTTCAGAAATTGGTCCAATCCCCTTTTGAAGGCATCTAGGTCTGATGCCATAGCCACATGCTGTGGCAAGGAGTTCCACAGACTAGCAACACACTGGGTAAAGAAATTTTGTCTGTTCCCTCCCAAACCTCAATTTGAGTGGATGGCCCCTG
The DNA here is from genome assembly GCA_023846285.1 of Phrynocephalus versicolor. Lineage (NCBI taxonomy): Eukaryota > Metazoa > Chordata > Lepidosauria > Squamata > Agamidae > Phrynocephalus > Phrynocephalus versicolor. The sequence continues at coordinate 93,776,464 of JAHTLZ010000129.1, forward strand.
GTTCTGGCAACATGTGACAGGGAAAGGAGCTACCCTCTATCCACTTTACCCACCCCCTGCATTTTGTACTTCTCTAAGATAAACCAGTTCTGCCCCCAATATGCATTACTTTACATTTTCTTACATTGAAAAGCATTTGCCATTTTGCTGCCCATTCTCTGAGGTTGGAGATATTCTTCTAGAAAAAAGAAGCTTCAAGACAAGAATCCAACCATGTACAAATATCACGTAGGTGAGTCCTTCCGAGCATCATCCGGGCCAGAGGTAGCACTTTTGGTTTGCTAAGATTTCTTGTTTGGTTAGGATGCCTGGGAGTCGTCGTCCGGAACTGCTTGTGCTAGGGCACCATGTCGTCTCACCCTAGCCTCACGCAAAATGTTGAGGAGTGTTTTTGAATCCTTGATGTTTTAGCTGTTTTTACTGTTTTAGTTGTTTTATCTTTTCTTGTTGTAAACCACCCTGAGTCCCCTATGAGAGAAATAGGCGCGGTATATAAATGTGAAAATAAATACATAAAATAAATAAATCCAGAGAGAATCAACTGAGATAAAATATATATGCATGCTATACACACACATCAATGGACTTAATGTAAACCAAGGATTTTTAGGGTACTGTACTACTAAATATGAACACTACAATTATTGCACTGTACTACATTTCTCATATATTTTTCTCCTATTCACTGATCCACCTAAGAAACTTCAAAGGTAGAACAGTCTCTTTACTCTGCTCTCATGGTCACGGACACTATTGCAATGATTACAAAGGAAAGCTTGTAAATGGAAACGTTCAATAACTATAATTAGTCAGTCTAATTAACATTCATGCAACTCTGACATTATTATTTTTTGACAGAAATTCACATTCTTACATCACTAGCTTCAGTGAAGGATCTGCTTCTCAAAGACACTATAAGGACTATAATTTTTTTAAAATTCATTTTGTTTCTTGTTCTTTCTTTTTTTGTTTTTTAAACATGTGTATGTATACTGTGTGTGTGTGTGTGGTTCTTGTGCAACTGTGTGTGTGTGTGTGTGTCTGTGTGTGTGTGTGGTTCTTGTGCAACTGTGTGTGTGTGTGTGTGTGTGTGTGTGTGTGTGTGTAGTGCTTGTGCAACTTTTTCCCCCCACCGAAGCCCCCCACACCAGCTGATTGGCGCTGGCTTCGGTGGGGGGGGGTTTAAAAGCCTTCCCTTTCTCCTCGCCCGATTGGGTGGGGGAAAGGGCAGGGTTTTAAACTCCCCCCCCCACACACAAAAGCCAGTGCCGATCAGCTGGCATGTGGGACTTGCAGGGGGGATAGTTTTGAAAGCCTAACGCTTTTTAAACTTTTATCCTCCCCCAAGCCCCACGTGCCAGCTGATCGGGGTTCTGGTGAGGGGGAGCTTTTCCCCCTGCCCCAGTGCTGATCAGCTGGCATGTGGGGCTTGGGGGGGAGTTTTAAAAGCCCCGGCTTTTTAATGATGAATCTCATGTACACACTACTGATTTAACAAACTCCATAGACTTTTAATGTACCGTTTTCCAAGCCATGCTACAAAACTTTCTTGACCGCAGGAAACTGACATAGTAGAACTGGGAAAGAGAGAGACTAAAATGATTACTGCGCTGGGGCACCTCCCTTACATGGAAATGCTATAGTATTTGGTGCTCTTTAGTCCGAAAAAAGGCACCTGAGGGGGATATGATTGAGACATACAAATTTATGCAGGACATGAGTAAAGTGGATAGAGGGACGCTCTTCTCCCTCTCACAAAATACCAGAACTAGGGGACATCCACTCAAATTGAGGGTTTGGAGAGTGAGAACAGACAAAAGAAAATACTTCTTTACCCAGTGTGTTGTTAATCTGTGGAGCTCCCTATCACAGGATGTGGTTGGTCATGGCTGACTCTTCATGACCCCACGTTCATGGAGTTTTCTTGGCTGGGATACTGGAGTGGTTTTCCAGTTCCTACTCCAGGCGCCTACAGCACCTGGTATTCCCTGGTGGTCTCCCATCCAAGTACTACAAAGAAGCATGGAAAGGTTCTCTTTTGCATCATTTGTCTTCTTTCTGTGATTGCAAATGGTAGTGAGCACAAGATGGGCCCCTACAGACCATCTTGACTGCTAACATTAGCACTGTAAAAACATCAGGCTATTTTTTGCTATGCAAAGATTTTCCTGCTGCCGAGAGAGAGAGAGAGAGAGAGAGAGAGAGAGAGAGAGAGAGAGAGAGAGAGAGAGAGAGACTCTAAAGTAGCAAATAACTTTGATTTGTTAAATAACTGGTTGCTAGGAGGCAAAGCAGGTTTTGTTTGGAAGTCTGATTGCTCAAGCATGAAGCCTGGAGAGAATTTCCTCTAATATACCAAGCTGTTTTCCGCCTCTAACTTATATGTCATTTAGTCTAACCCCTGAATTTCAGGGTGAAATTTATTTCATTCAACTGCAGGGCTGATGATGATGAAAAAAAAAACACAACTTACTATCAGCAAAGAATGACATTTTCTTTAAGTACTAATACACTATGTTATTTTTTAAAAATGACATTTGACAGCTTCATTGGACAAGACTTGTTATATTTTTCAGAGATTTCTAAAATCATGCTTTCTCTTCACTCCTAATGCATTTGGGCATATGCTGTTCTTCTATACAAAAGTGGTTGTAATTTGATAAAAAGTTAAAGCCCAAGCTTTTGTTAGGCTGTCCTCCGGAAAACAAAGTAGCAGGTTTTCCCATAACTGAAAATTACATTTGCCTCTTTGAAGAGTCCGTGTGATAAGGTGTATAAATTAAAAAAAAGCTTGGCCATCTACAAAAAGTTAAGGTTTCAGCAAGATAGTTGGATCACAGTGTGAGGCCACTTTTGGAAAATGGTAAGAAATTACAGCAGCATTTCATAATACAACAACCAGACTATTCATGAGGAGCAGTTATAGGGGATATGTGACTCCCATAGTAGATCATCTTCTAGGTAATATGTCCATCTTTCTGGACATATTTCAAAGTTCTGGCTTTTAAAAACAACAGCTGTTCATCTGCTTAGGACTCAGGAGTCTCCCCTGGAGGTTTTTCAGCAGAGGCTGGATGGCCATCTCTCGGAAATACTGTGATGAGGGTTTCTGCATGGCAGGGGGTTGGACTGGATGGCCTTGGAGGTCTCTTCTAACTCTAGGATTCTATGATTCTACAAAATTATTCGCAAGAACATATTGTCTCAGCCTGGCCTAAGTCACAACATAAAAGAACATGAGAAGGGCCATGCTGGATCAGGCCAAAGGCCCTTCTAGTCCAGCTTCCTGTATCTCACAGTGGCCCCACCAGATGCATCTGGGAGTGCAAGAGACTAGATATCTGTCTCCTGATACCACTCCCCTGCATCTGGCCCTTTGAAATACCCCAATTTTAAGCCTGGAGATTCCACATCTCCATCATGGTTTATAATCTGTGATGGACTTTTTCTCCAGGAATCTGTCCAATCCCCTTTTGAAGGCATCCAGGCCAGATGCCATAACCACATCCTGTGGCAGGGAGTTCCACAGACTAATAACGCGCTGGATGAAAAAATGTTTTCTTTTAGAACTGAGGTATAGGGTCCTCTCTCTATTGTCAGATGCATCTGTCAGTGGTAGAGCATCTGCTTTGCTGGCAAATTTTCTCAGGTTTGATCCCAGGCACCTCCAGAAAGGTATCAGAAAGGCTCTTGCCCCAAATCCTAGGTAGCCCTTGCCTCTCAAGATAGGTTACAGTGCAGCCAGAATGCCCAATGGTCTGAGTCAATATACAACTATTTTTCAACTTCTTCTATCACAAAACATAAATATTGTTCCACAGGATCCCACATTCAGGAACAAGAAAAGCCCATCTGATCCCTTTCTTAAGAACCTTACACTGATGACTATAGGCTTAGATTTGTAATGACAAAGGACTGTGGGAGTTGTGGTCCAAAACATCTGGAGTGCCGAAGGTGTGCCACCACTGCTATAGACCTTATTCTAGTCAGACCATATATAGAGATTGGAGCTGGAGTCCAAAAAGAAGCTTTTCCAAGCTCTGACCCTGAGGTTTCAAAAGCCAAATTGTTATGACCTGTATAAATATCCTGCATTTTCTTCAGCAGTTTCCTGCATCCTGCATTTTCTTCAGCAGGCGTTATCAGCTTTATTGATTGTGCTGGAGTTGTTATTCTGCCCCTTTTAAATATTGTAATTACTTTGTATTTTACTTTTGCATTTTACTGCAGTTGGCACCTTGGCCACCATTTGATGGAAAGCTAGGACAAAGATTTAAGTATCAAACACTAAAGACAGAAACTTGATAACTGTTACAAGGGACACAGAACTTTCTAGCTATTATCAGCATGTTATGAGTCATGAGGTCCCATTCTAATAGAGTTTTCCAGGTACATGCAGCATGAGAGAATTTTTGTTTTGTTTTTGTTGAAATTTATTTTTTATCTTGTATTTCTCTTCTAGCTTTATTGGTCTAACACTCCAATAAGCTTCCATGGCTGAGTGTTTGAACCCAGCTCTCCCCAGCCCTAATTCAGCCCTCTAGCCCAGCCCTAATTTCACACACTACCTACTACGTAACATTCACATTTCAGTAAATATGTGTCAAGTTAGGTTAACATTGTCCTGCCCTTGCACTGATAAGTCAGTGAAGTGTGTGAGAGTAGGGTAACATAATACAAAGAGATTATGTCCACATATCTATTTAAGCTTAAGAGGACATGAAGAGAGAAACATGGAAAGGCAGAGCTTTGTATAGTCACTTCTTGCTGTGTTATTCTGAAACATTTTCCTTTTGAGAAAGTTCTGAGGGCTAAAGTGTAGTGATCACAGAAACCAGCGTCTACAGGTGGTGCTTCATCCAGTGGCAAAAAAGGTGTAACAGTAGTAATGAGAAGGAGAAGCATGCACCTCATTTAAATTGTCTCTGGAATGTAAACAACGGCTTTCTTTGCATATCTAACCTTGAAGTGATGCATAACAAAGCTGATCTCATTGTTAGGGAGAAAACCTAAAAGCAGGAGGAACATATTTCTTTTAAAGTCTTGGCTCCAAGAATAATGGGGGACTGATGAAGATATTTCTTGTCAAGAGTAAATCTGTGCTGCATGTGAAGAGATGGAATTCTCCTGTCTCCAGACTTCAGATTTTCTGTTTTTCTCACTGTTCCTCAGCTATAATGACTAAGGCGGTTACTTCATGTCCGTTTTGTCTCTGTTAGTGTTGCGCTTAGGAGTGGTACAAAAAATGTTACTTCACGTCTCTCACGCAACTACAGAAATTTGTCTCGACCACGCCCCCAGAACGGGTGCTAAGCACAATACTGTACTTGGTGCTTGGGTAGGGATTTCCCTTGTCACTCTTTGTTCCCGCTTTCTAGTCCAAGACAAGACACCATGTAGTAACAACTGTCATGCAACAAAACATTTGTTTCTCTCAGAAAACTGTGCCCTTTTTTTTTTTTTACTTTTCAGAAGCAAAATATCGAAAAAGAATTTTTAAGCTCCCTCCCCAAAAAAAGGAAAAAGGAAGCTAGACAAATTCAGCATTTGTCACGGTACAAGACTGTGAGGTAACACTTGTCACAAGACAAGTTACCACAACCATGGGAACACTAAAACAGGGACAAAACCCTAACCCTAACCCTAACCATGACCAATTCTGTCACGGTACAAAACTAGTCATGGAACAAAGAAGGATGTGAAGTAACTACCTAAGCCTGTTATAAAGGTAATGATTCCCCCCTGACATTTAAGTCCAGTCATTTACAACCCTACGGACTGGTGCTCATTTTCATTTTTAAACCGAAGATCTTGAACCGACATTTGTCCATAAACATATCTCCATGGCCATGTGGCAGACATGACTCAACACACAAGCACACCTTCCCACTAAAGTGGTACCTATTTATCTACTTATGTTCCATCTGCTAGATTGTCGGGAGCTAAAGAGCACAATTTGCTGACAAATTGTGGTTTGACCTGCAACGCCACTCGCTTCTTTTAAGCCTGTTAGTGGCCAGAGCAAAATCAACATCCAAGCAGAAAAGCACTGAAAAACATCCCAGGCGGCGGTGTGATCCAGACAATAATGTGTTGGATATATAGAGATGAAACTTGCTGGCGAGCTTTGAGATGAGAAGTGTCACAGAAAAACACAGGAGAGGTTCTCAGTAGAGATGGACACGAACAAAAAAAATGGCATTTTGTTTGTCGTTTGTTGTTTGGAGGGTCCGTTTTGGTTTGTTTCCTTTTTTGCGAATTTTTGCAAAAAATTCATTTTCATTTTCGTTTGTTTTGTTACCATTTTGTTACCATTTATTTCAAATTTTTGTGATTTTTTTTTAGGATTTTAAGCAATTCACTCATATTGCAGTAACGGAAATGAAACATACGACAAAATTTCCGGTGTTTTTATTCGTTTCGTTTCATTTTAGAGACAAAATTCATTTGTTGTTTCGTTAAGTAACAAAATGAAAAAACGGAAACGGAAACGAAAAATTGTTCGTTTTGTGCCCATCTCTAGTTCTCAGTAATCTGCTAATAGTGCGAAACTGATTATAAGAACAGAAAAAATAACCAGTAACAAACCATTTATCAGGGGACTGATGTATGAATGCTTGACACAATAGGTTTAGCTGACATTTTGGATAATTAAAAATCTTATTTTGGAGATTTAGGCAACTATTTACAGCCTTTGGTGCTGAAAATAGCTTTCAGGAATGATCACACTCAAATTAAATGCTGTCTACTCATTCACTATAAATTATCAGTGAGTTCAAAATGAGATGTATCATGAACATACATCGACTTTTATGAGGGAGTCTAGACAATGCTGTCTAAAAGCTCTCATTTTTTCTTCTTTCTTTTCCTTCCCCTCCCCCCCCAAAAAAAAGCAAAAGGAAAAAAGCAATTAAGATGGAACAGGCGTGCAATGCCTTTTGATTGGTTTTTGTATGTGTTATCTGTCTAGAAGCATCTTTAGAAAAGCTGGTTTTCATATATCATACATGTGAATTTATTCCTGGTTGTAATGCTTCTAACACAGTAATCCAAAATTTCAACAAACATGTATAGCTCATCTTTCTGATCTGCAGAGGGCACCAGATAGTTTTGTATCCAGCTGCAGAGCCAGCTTAATGAGAATAGTATGGTTTGCAGTTGTAACTGTCAGTCAAAGAAGTACTTGCTCTCCAGTGGTCATCGTGAGACACAGAAGATTAAGTAGGTGTGCTTTCCTCCCCATTCATGACTGTATAAAATCCAGTGCTTTTGTTGCCATTTCTGCTTTCTACTCACAGATGAATCAGCCAGGCTGTGAAGGGCTTTGGAACTCAGATCCAGCAGCGGTCCCAGGACATGGTGCAAAGACAACTTAAATCAACGAGTGGATTGTAAAAGAGACTGAGAATGCCACAGCTTCACCTTCCTTTAAAAAAATATCGGTAGCGATTCCTGAGAGGCAAAAATTGAACTTCTTTCAAACAATTGATTCAGAATTTCCAACTGAATAAAGAAGACTCCCCAGCCCCCAGAAATGCCTTGCAAGATCTCCTTCTAAGAACATGGAGATAGTTCTGCTGGACCTTCAGATTCAGTGTTGCTGTTTCCATAACTATCCGTGAACCTACACCTCTAAATGCAACAATGAACACAACCCTACACTGGGCTCTTACGTTTCAGCCCTTGTTGGTTAACACCACTGCGGAGGTCAACGATTCAATCCTTTTCAGCAGCAGGAGTGCCGACGGATTCTGTGAACAAGTCTTCATCAAAGCTGAGGTCTTCTTGACCCTGGGGATCATTAGCCTTCTGGAGAACATCCTCGTCATCCTGGCAGTCGTCAAGAATGGAAATCTGCAGTCACCCATGTACTTCTTCCTTTGTAGCCTGGCAGTAGCAGACATGCTAGTGAGTATCTCCAATGCCTTGGAAACCATCATGATCGTCATCCTGAGCAATGGCTATTTGGTCATTGGCGACCGGTTCATCCAACACATGGACAATGTATTTGACTCGATGATCTGTATCTCTTTGGTTGCTTCCATATGCAACCTTTCGGTCATAGCCATTGACAGGTATATTACTATTTTCTATGCACTTCGTTACCACAGCATTATGACTGTGAAGAAAGCTCTGGCTGTCATTGGGGTTATCTGGATGGCTTGCATTTTTTGTGGCATCACGTTCATTGTCTACTACGAGAGCAAAACGGTCATTGTCTGCCTCATCACCATGTTCTTCACCATGCTCTTCCTCATGGCCTCCCTTTATGTTCACATGTTCCTGTTTGCACGCCTCCATGTCAAGCGCATTGCAGCCCTCCCGATGGATGGGGTCCCCCGTCAGCACACCTGTATGAAAGGGGCTGTCACCATCACCATTCTCCTTGGGGTCTTCATACTCTGCTGGGGACCTTTTTTCCTTCACCTCATTCTGATCATCTCTTGCCCCACCAACCCACATTGTATTTGCTACACCTCACATTTTAACACATATCTGGTTCTTATTATGTGTAATTCAGTCATTGATCCTCTAATTTATGCCTTCCGGAGTCTGGAGATGCGAAAGACCTTCAAGGAAATAGTTTGCTGCTGTTATGGTGGGAGTACAGGACAGTGCATGCTCTGAAGGGTTAAACCCGAGAGTCTATGAAGGCTTTAGAAGGCTAAAAACCAGAGCACAGTTGCTTGCCAGTGCCTCAAAGTGCTGCTTAACTAGGAGCAATCAAAATAAAGCTTAAGAGATGAGAAGCATGCCAGGGAATCACTGTGATTTTTCTTTGCCTTGTTCGCTTTTCGTTAATAGCTGTGTCACAGTGTGTAAGTGTGCCGTTTGTTTCCACGCTTGTAATGAAATCAGAATCATACAGGTTTGTGGGACAGAGAGGGCATCTCACAGTAATTAAGAAACGGAGGTCCATGTCCCTGTGAGGGCTTCTCTTCTTCTCATTTAGAGAAGAGGGCACATTTCACCAGGCACATCAGACTCCATTTTACTAGGGAAACTGCACTTTGTCAAATTCTCTCAACTACCTAGCACTGCACCGTTGTCCATCCTGGATAGAAAGAGGGTTGAATTACAACTTCCAGAATCCAGTGGCCATCCTTGCTGGGAACTCTGGGAGTCACTATCGCAATCCACATTTTTAAGCTCTGCGAAGTCCTATGAAGATGGATGTAAATGTCACTGAAATCCAGTGCTCTGACTTTCGAATGAACTTACTTAAGACCACAGTGTAAAAAACTGCATTGCTGTTATCCTTTACAAGCAACCGTTGCTTTTTAAAATGTGTGTGTCATTAGATTTGTTTCGAAGAATATGCTGTAAGTGATGCGGATAATGAAAGCCATGCTTCTGCCAGAGAAAAAGTAGACTACCAACAGCATTGCTTTTAGAAATGATGACTTTCCACCTGCTCGTCACCACTAAGGCTTCTTAAATACAGGCAAAATCCAGACCACAAGTACATCTTATAAGAATCTATTTCTGTGATTTAAAAGTGCTGGCAGTAGGGACCCTGAAAAGAGGGTGAGAAAAGATATTGTCTCTTTATCTCTCTCTGTAATACACTGCAAGAACAAATCCATGCGAAGATTACTGTCTCAGCTTCCCTACCGCTAGGCCAAATATGTATAATTTTTCCTCCAGGACACTGTGATCTAAATGATGTGAAGATGGTCATTGCATTATCTTCTGGGCGTTGTATTTGATGTTTCTTATTCTGCTGTTAAAAAGAATTGTCATGTGACAGCCAATATTGTGTGTATAGAGTTGTTTCTGGAAAGGATTGCTTGCATGGGGAGATTATGATGGTTTAAAATATCCTTCCCCATGCAGGTGCCCTCTTTGAATTTCAGACTATAGCAAAGTGTTCTGCTTATATACCACCCCATACCACTTTAGGTAGTCTCTGGGCGGTTTACAATTTTTAATTACAGTGTGCAGGCCACACATTGCCCCCCCCCCAGCAAGCTGGGTACTCATTTTACCGACCTCGGAAGGATGGAAGGCTGAGTGAACCTTGAGCCTGCTACCTGGGATTGAACCCCAGGTCGTGAACACAGTTTTACCTGCAGTACAGGCATTTAACCACTGTGCCACAAGGCTCTATAACTCTCATCTCCCCTCATCTTTGATCCTGGTAACTGGAGATGACGGGAAAGATATTTTTCTGTATCTACAGTTTACTGTATCTACTCTGGCATACATTACCCTGCAAAACAAAACTCAGCAGGCAAAAGAAGCATCTCACAAAATTATTCCTCTCATCTGGTTTCTAATACAATCCTCTGCATATCTACTCTGAAGTAAGCCCCACTGAGCTCAATGGGATTTACTTTCAGGTATGTACACACAAGGTTGTGGTCTACTTATATTAACTCCTCTGCCATTCATCAAGGTTGAATTGCTCTCTGCCTTTGTGTTTGTACTTCTTGATCTCATTCCATTTGTTTATCCCCATACCTAATTTTTGAAAAGTTTACCTTTTTGACTAAAAAGTCCAGAGCTGGCTAGGCAGAGTCTTAGAGTCCTATATGTTGACTTTTCCAGGCTGAGACCCACCCCATAAGATGATCAGAGAGTATTCTAGAACCTACTGGCACATGAGGGGGTAGGCAAGACACACCAAGTAGGTTGTGGTCCATTGTCTAGAAGCCCAGATTAAACATTTCAGGGGCTTCAGAAGTCATGAAAAGGAGGATATTACCTTGCCGGCTAGGTGATGGTGGAGTTGTCATTGAGAGGCCAGAGGTTTTGCTCACAGAGAGCATAAACACATTTCCCCCCAGTCCAGGACATCTGAAAAGAACTCTTGTAGAGCAACCAAAGCAGTAGGCTGAGATGTCTGTACAACTTCTGAGGGAACACTTTTCCAAAGAACACAGTTTGGCCGAGCAGTGTCTGTAGATGTGCTAGGAGGTTTGTTGTGCTGCAGATAATGGTAGATGCTGGGGATATTGACCTCTCATCTGATAGGAACTGGCATTTTGCCACAACCCACTGGTCTGATACAGCTGTTTCTTATGTTGGGGAAAAAACATGGGAGTGTTTCAGTGTCTTTCATGGATGGTAGTTGCCACTGGGATTCTGATTCTGAATCCACTGGGATTCACATTTACCCTTAGTGGAATTCCAGTGAGTCTGTTGAAGAGAAGGAGAATGTTATGGTTTTAGGAGAATGTTGCTCGCAATCAATTAGGATGGTAGATAGAAGTGTGGGTTGATCAGCCCAATACATTTTAAAATTTTATGAGGGCACCAAAAACCCGACTATTTGCCGTTTAGGATAAGGGCCTCACTCAATTTAGGAACACCTTCTTGCCAGGGAAATGGTCCCCGAGTCAGTCAGACAGGGCTGGAAAAGACTGATGCATGAGGGCAAATGTTGTACATTGTAGGTAACCCACCATGAGGAAACCCAAATTCCTTAAGCACTGCTGATGCACGGCTGTCACTGAAGGGGCTTTTCTCACCACCCACAATTTGCAGATTCACTTGATCTGTTTCATGATTCACCTTCAGGATGCAAGTATGTTCTTCATTTTGAAATGTGGTTTCTCAGGCATGAAAATCCACCTGAGTCACATCTCTAGATTAACAAGATTTCAGTTCCAATGACGAGTTAACTGTACTACAGTGGTACCTTGTATAAAGGAATTAATTTGTTCCAAATGAAATTCTGTTAAGCAAATTTTTCTTTGTACAAATTTCCCATAGAAATGCATTGAAAACAGAGTAATCCCTAATTACATCCATTTTTATGTTGTACGGATTTGCCCCATGGGCAATTCTGTTAAGCAAATTTTCCCTATCTCCAGAATTTTTTATGTTGTACAGATTTTATGTTATACAAACCATTTGTTATACGAGGGTCCACTGTATATTGCTTCAACTTGAACCCTTGGAGAGTTGTTCATAAATAAAAACCTTAGGCAGGTCTCAGCATCAGAGCTGTGTATGCCACCATTGTCCAAATACATTATTATTATTCAGCCATTCTCAATGGAGGCCATGATGTCCTCCCCCTCCCCACAAGGTCTCTGACCCATTTGAAGGCAGCCAAAGACTGGAAACAATTCTACATACATCACCTTCCAAGGTTCACAGTGTGGTTGATCCAATCCTTATTCGGCCAATATTTCTATCATATTGTCTTTAGGGCTGTAGCCTTAAAAAAAAGGTTGAGAATGGCTATTGTAAATGATCCTTTTTATATTTTGCAGTTCTGGTTGCTGTGATATTACAATTCAGGATGGTCTTTTATATGTTCTTATGAGCCGTCATGTATTTTCTCCTATATTTGTGACTGTCCTTCTAATGAGTTTTATTTAATTTCTCCTGGATGTTCTCGGAAGCTGCTGCGCTGAAAAAGGAATAATCTCTGAAATAAAACTGCCCTAAAACCACCTGCCAGGTGTTCTGTGCTTTGTACAAAAATTAAAGGCCGTGAGCTCAATAATAGATAAGGACTTCTAATTGGCAGGCAGGGATGTCTGCACTGAGGCTGGGCTTGCATTGTGAGACTCTTAATCAAAACTACATTAGAGATACTGACATTGCATTGCAAAAAAAAAAAAAAAAACATTCACCACCTTCCTTTGGTAATTATGCTCACAGTTTGGAAATGCTCCTCTAGAATGAAAGGAATGTGGAATGAGAAGAAGAACAAGGATGAGGAAGAGCGGAAGGATCTGCCAGCTTCCTCTACTGCCTGTCTCTATCCCAAAGGCTCAGCTCTGAAATCTTCCTAGCCAGGCAAGACACACAAAGCCTAATGCCTGCTGTGGTGAGCTGCCTGGGGGAAGTGTAGGTATCCTGAGCAGTAGGTGTCTTACCATGGAAAGCAAGGGAGCAAGGAGTTACCCACCCCCTTGAGATCCTCTGAGAACAACACCAGCATCTCTAAATAAAATACTGTCCCTTAAATCACTCTGGTTTCCCACCCCACCCCCCCAAAACAACTTTTTGGATAAAAAGAGGTAGGAAAGGGCCCACGCCTGCTTTTAGACAACAGTACCACTCTGAAATGTGATTCCCTTTGCAAACATGAGAGTTTTATTCAGGGATGTTGGTAAGTCTTTGGCCCGAGTATTCAGGCTGAGTCCAAGTCTTTGGTGTCAAGCCCCAAGTCTGAGTCCTTAACCCAAACTGTTTTACCACAGGAAAAAAGGGGAGGGGTGAGTGAATTCCAAGTTGCAAGTAGAGTCCAAGGTGAGAAGAAAAAAAATAAAAACAGAATTGATCCAAGTCAAGTCACTGGTGCAACTATTAATTCCAACTTGACAGCAAGTCCTGCAACTCAAGTGCCCGCCCCTAGTTTCAAAGCAAGGAACACACAGGGAAAGGTCACATGTTTGTCCTTTGAAATAGTGTCACATTCCACAACAATGTTCAGCTTAAAGCCTTTCTGAGTGACATTTTTCATAAAAACAGGGCTGTCCAGCTTTGAACAGGCTGAGGTCTACTTTCTCCGGCCCAAAGCACCTGAGGGCTACTACACTAAAACCTCTACTTACAAATTTTATCCAATCTGAGCACATGCTCATAAGTAAAAAAAAAATGTAAGTAGAGCAGTGGTTTCCCATAGGAATGCATTGAAAATCAATTAATCTGTTCTGGAGGGAACAGATTTCAATGTATTCCTATGAGAAAGCTGACCATGCACACGCTTCCCTTGCACCCGCTTGAGCCGCTGTGGGCAGGTGCAAGGGAGGTGCATGCATGATTGTGCAGATTGACCCTTCCAAAGCAGGGGTAGCACAGTAAAAAAAAAGTGAGATATTTTCTCAATTGGCAGATATCAGATGAAATGCCTTGGTGGAGAGTGCTGGGGGTCACACTCTAAACTTGGCTGCCTGCCTTCAGCTAGGGTAGAAGACCCTACCCTATTAAGTTCTGCTACCATTCCAGGTTACTCTTGCATGTGGGGTGTAATGAGAGGTCTGTATGCTATTTTTCCAACTCTGGCAGCAGAACATTTGGGCCTATCTCAGTGCAACAGATAACTTCTCCAAGTACTGTAGATAGAGTAGGCACAGAAAGAAGGCTGCTAGATGAATCTGACCCCCGAAATTCTCACCAAAGATAGTTTTAGGAGAGCAGAAAAGTGGATGAAATGCACAGAGTTTGAAGAGAACATTTCATGTAAATCTGATTCATGACGGCATTGAAGATGCTCTGAATACATTCCGACCCATTTTCTGCCACTGGTAGCTTTTGTAAATGAGTTGCACGAATGCAAGTTATCGAGACTATGGTAATCTTATGCAAATAGCTTGATTTTTAAAATGGAAGATGGACAATGCTCATTGTACTCGTCAGAATAATTTTGTCCACAACCGTCCATGTTCTGCTGTTACCAGCTCTTGATTTTAGCGCTACCAACAAACTGAACAGCAGGCATTCAAAGCAGGACTCCTACTGATGATAGATATTACCTGTTGACGGGATAGCAGTAAAATAATATTTTGGCTCAACCCTGTGCAGAAAGAATGTGTTGTGGGCTGCATGACGCATCAAAAAAGCCCAGTGACCCCCTATAAAGCCAAATTTAAAGTGCTCACGGAAATGTGCAACCTTATATGTGACAAATCTCCCTTATGCATACTCACAAGCCACTAAGGAATGCAATTCCACCCAGTACAAACTGTTGGGATGCAGGGACCTAAATCAGCCTGACACTACTAGGTCTCCCTACTAAAGTGTTTCAGCTGACCAGAATCAATGTCGAGAACTCAGCCCTAGCCCATTCAATGGAACTGGGGCTTGGCTGGGAACTGCAGGCAACAAGGAGCTATTAAGGATAACTAAGCTCCCCTGCAGACTGTCCTCATAGAGCAGTTTGAGTAGCAGCAAGAGTCTGAAATTCATAGGGCTTAAGGTCAAGGAGATCCTTTCAATCAACTACTCCCTCAGTGGGATGGCTTCTAGAATCCATTGACCACAACATTTGCCATGTCTATAGTGTAAGTACTAAAAGGATTTTATTTATTATTTATTTATACACTGTCTTTCTCTTGTAAAGAACACAAAGCAACTTACAGTATTAAAAATTACAATATTTTAGATTAATTAAACAAATATTTAAACAAGTACAGTAGGACCCCCGTATTTGCGGGGGATTTGTAGTGGGAAGGGGGGCGCCAATACTGCAATCTGCCGATATGGGCATCTTCTAAATATATAGTAAAACTGAGGAATAAAAACAGTAGCATGCAGTATCAGAACTGGCCTGTAGGGGGAATACACCATGCAACATACTGTATAATGTTTTCAGACTGTGGATAATTTAAACTGCGGATATGGGGGTCCTACTGTAGAGACAGACAATTCTCAAGACACATTTAAAATCAGAAAAATACAGCAGTCGCCTTTTAGAAACTCACTCTTAGGCAGCTTCTCTGAAAAGAAAGGTCTTTGCTTACATGTAGCAGGACAGCAAAGACAGAGCCGGCCCCGCCATCCCAGGGCAGGAATTGCAAAACTTAGAAACAGTGACAGAGAGGGCTCTTGCTGAGTTCCTCACCAAATGGACGTGTAAAGGCAATGGGACCAAGAGAAAGTCCAGAGCAGGAGTCCTCAACCTAAGGCCCTGGGGCCGGATGCGGCCCCCCAAGGTCCTGAATCTGGCCCCTGGGATCAATTGCAACCCCCCACCTACCCCCTGTTTTGTGAGCAAGCAAGCCTCCGCAGCTGCTTTTGGACTGTGATCAGGCCCCCAGTGGTGTCTGGGTGGTGGTGGACCGGCCCACTGTTTGAAAACTTTGAGGACCCCTGGTCCATAGCATAACACTGACTGGAATCCTGTTGTCACAACCTCACATGTGTAAGGCTGATGAAATCATAGTCACCACCTTTTATCTTTAAATTAAACATTCTGCATTTCCCCCCACCCCTCTTGTTCTGAGTCTCCCTAGGGACCCCTTTCAAGCTGGAGAAGCTTTCGAAGGGAGCCTTGAGATCATGGGGATTTGTTCATGGCCCAAAGTCACTGTCACCTGTCTTGATCTCAGTGATGGGACCTGCAGCACCACTTTCGGGATGCTGAAGACTCCCTTTCCCCTTCTGAGCCCCCACCCACTCAGTTTTCCTTAGGGAGCCTCAGAACCTGAGCGGGGAAATGGTAAACTTTTAAGTAAACATAAGAGGCCATAGTTGAAGTCAGCATCAGGTTACACTCACAAAGCTGCATCAACCGGATTCTCGCCACCCTCTCAATCTCAAGAGCAACTCTGTGAGGTAAGTCTATACAAATTCCAATAATAGAGGCAGGTTAAACTGGGAGACAGTGACCTACTAAATCAGGGACTTTCTAGTACCCATACTCTGAGTACATCATATACTATGAGTGGGCCATTTGAAGGAAATAATTGAACACACCAAGATGAAAGTGAAGTACTAAATAATTAACTTTATCCAATTCTCTTAAGAAAAGGTAAACAAGACAACAAATTACTAGCATAACAATACATAACAAAACATGTCAGCAATGGAATATGCTGCCACGGAGGGTGGTGGAGTCTCCTTCTTTGGAGGTTTTTAAGAAGATGCTGGATGGCCATCTGTCAGGAATCCTGTGATGGGGGTTCTTGCATGGCGGGGGGTTGGACTAGATGGCCCTTGAGGTCTCTTCCAACTCTATGATTCTATTAAGTAAAAGCAAGTAGGATGACAGCAGCTCAGGCAATGGCCATAAACTCAGGCAAGGGCTCACAGTCTCTGCCTCACTCTGGGGGCCTTTTCACACAACCCCTAAAATCCGCGGCAAATGGCTCCCAGATCCGGAGCTTAAAATTGTTTCCCCACCAGCTCTGGAGTTTACAAAAAAATTAAGTGCGACCACGCCCACCTAAGCGCTTCCCAGTGCACTTTTCAAGTACCTGCTCTCCGGGGGTGAAAAATTCCTGATGCGGATGTAACGTAGTGAGTGCCGGGCTCTCCTCGCTTCTGTCTGTTGTTGTTTTGCCCCCCGCCCCTTTAAGAGATACTAAGAGACTGGAATGCTGCCGGGAGCAGAGGGAGATGGCAGAACGGAGGTGAGCCGGCATTCTTTTCTTCCTTTTTTTCTCCTCCCCTCACGCAGACAGCAGCCAGGAGTACGGAGGTGGTGGGAACACAGGAACAGCGACAAACCCCCAAGATCTCTGGTCCAAATTTAAGTGGGCAGCGGATCTTAGGGGTCGTGTGAAAAGGCTGTTTGCTTAAAAGTTTACTATTTCCTCGTTCAGCATGAGTGAAGTGCCAGTTAGACAGAGAGGATGGAGAAAGAGCAGGCAAAGATAATTCATTTTGTAGAGCCTTTACTAACAAACCAAGGACTCACTGGTTCATAGTTCCAGGTGAGGTCCACTTCACATAATATAACTCCATAATATCTGGAATATAGATCTTGCCATATTCTAACACACCACGCTATGGGTCTTAGTCTGGCCCTGGTGCTTTCCCTGCAGGCTCCTTATATAACACTGTTTGTACCAGCTAGTGGACTGGGGCACAACTGACTGAAAGCCGTCTGTGAGCTAGGAAGTTCATTGTATACATGGTTGTGAAGAAAGCTGGAGAAAGAACCATGCCGATACCTGTAAAAGCCAGGGAGTCTCCCAAGGACACCTGGTTATCAAGATGTGGTGTCCCAGAGACGATCCATCAGAAAGTAATCCCTGAAAACATCAATGGGGGGGGGAGAGAGAACAGCCCTTGGGCTGAAAAAGATTTTGTAGCCTTGTTGTGTACACGGTTTAACTTCTACGTGAGCACACAGAGGATTGCACTATTAGTCATTACAACACACCAGGATCATAGCAGAGCGGTATGATTTCAAGTACATAAAAGAACCCTATATAGATCTTGATTGTGTACGCTGCACCATGGGTTAAAAGTGGTTTGCTCGAAACTGCAGTTGGAAATGAATTTCCTGCAGTAGAAGCATGGACTTGTGGTAAAGGTTGAAGATGCCCGGGGGACATGAAAATTTCAAGCCACGGGGGGCAAGGGCAGGTTTGTATTAGCTCTGTGTGAGATGTCAAAAAGGAGTCACCAAAAACAAAAGTTAAATCTGTGAAACAATAAATTACCTTTTCGAGATGAAGAGAACGGTTAGAGTCTTAATAAGACAACCCACACATAGAAGGAACATTGTGCTGCTCTTACTCCCTCCAATCAGCCCAACATCAGGCATGCAGAGAGGCACCTCAGATGAAAGAATAGGTATATATTTGCCCTTCCCGCCTTCCTTTTCCTCCACAAAATGTGATCCAGGCATTTTTAAAAATGCATTTTCTGAACTGATGGGTGCCCACTTTGGGGGTAGTTAAAGTTCAAAGATTTTTAGGCCCCTTTATTCTTCTATCATTTGCATGCAGTATGATGCAATACTACTGAGTAGAATAATATCTTAAAAGCCTGGCTAGAGGCGATATCAGCTCAAATGCCCACTTCTGATCAAACACTAATGCATTCAGATAAATTGCTCAGTTACAGTTTTTCATGAGTGACCCTTTTCTGGCCTTGATTCAGAATTCACTTGCTCAAAATGAGTTCATTTGGTCTCTATTCGCACTTGGTCTGATTTAACTTATTTGGAGCTCAGGCACATTCCCAGGCCTCACAGCACTCCACATGAGGTCTTACAGAGAAGGACAAGTCTGGATGAGATGCCTAGATTTACTCGTTCTTCTAAAGAAACCAAGGAGGAAAGATAGTAAGAGGGCTAAATGAGGTCCCTCAAAAATCTCAGAAACAGAACCCAAGTCATCATGATCCATGGGAATGTCTACCTTCTCTTGATGGGACGAGACCCACAACGCCACTGAAGGGTGTAATGTGAACGTTATAAACGTTTCTAAGCACCACTTCCAGGCTGCTGTCAAGGCTGGACTGATAACTGCAAATTGCAACAGGCTAATTGCAAACTAACCCTCTGCTTCAGAACAACACGGGATTAGTTTGGGATTAGCCGAGATCTTCAAAACTGAAAAGTTCAAAACTCCCAAATGCAGCATGTCTGTGAAGATTCTCAGTCATCCAGGTAAATTTATCTGGAGGTTGAGTCATGGCAACTGGACTTCTTTTTCTTGAGAGATAGAAACGTTTCGCTGCTCATCCAAACAGCTTCATCAGTCTGACGAAACTGTTTGGATGAGCAAAACATTTCTATCTCTCAAGAAAAAGAAGTCCAGTTGCCATGACTCAACTTCCAGATCTTGCCATATTCTAGAAACATTTTGCTGCTCATCCAAACAGCTTCATCAGCTGTTTGGATCATTCATGCAGCGTTCCAGACTTCAATCTCATTTCATTTAAGGATGATGCTATGAACCTCAGCCCTGAATTCCATGCCCTGACTCTTTTCCTTCCTTTCTCTGTTATTTGTATCTACGTTAGACTATACATTTGGAGTAGAGATCTGTCACCCCTCTTGTTCATAAAGCACAAAATATATACAGACAGTGGTATATGCAGTAGAAGAGGATGCAGTCTGGGAAATGAACACCCTTTCTGGGCTGGCACATCAGGCTTCTTTTTTTAAGGGGGAAACCATATTCCAATGATAAAACAGCACATGCAAAACTTGATGTATCTATCTATCAATTGATTGATCAATCACTTACTGGGCAGTAACAACAAAGAAACATAAATAATACAATTTCTCTAAAACAAGCAGTACAAAAATGTCCAGCTTCAAGATTTTTAATTTCAGGAGGGGGGATTCTTTCTGCAGGACCAGGAGAGATTCTAGCCAAAACCTTAAACACCCTTGCCCAGGTAGCTAAATACTTGCCAAGCCGGACAAGGGTGTCTTTCCTAGTACTTGGCTTGGCTAGCTGTATCAAACATCTGTTTCATCCTTTGTCTAAGAGGTGAAACAGATTTACTTTGTCCTCCTTAGACAAACAAAACAGATCAATCCTATACAAACCTAAGGAGCAGCAGACTGAATGCCCAGATGACCGCCTTCTGTTTGGAAGGCTTCCCTGTCCAAATCCAGTTTAAATTCAAGAAACAAATGAAAGAAAAGCAAGAGGTTTGAAGTTTGCACCTATACATCTATCTGGAAAGGCATGGAGGTCATCTGTCTACAGTCTTCCCCAGTACTGTGAGATGTATTACATTTCTGTTTAAATTATTGTGTAGCAACTATTACCATACATATGTCAAATTGTGTGAATTATCTTCAACTGTGCATTCATACATATAAATTAGCACAAGAAAATTACATGCAAACCTTTGCCCTTTAACTGATGTGCTTCCTTTTCTCTGTTGGGGCTTGTCTAGCCAGAGAATTAGAGCAAACAGCATTTTTCTGTTCTGTTGATTCACTGATCTTTCCCATTACTGTAGTTCCAGAATGGAAGACAAACCAATTTTGTCTGCAAATGTGCGCTAATGCTTTGCTAATGGATCCCATGAGTATTGAGGGCAGCTACTTAATTAATATGTTTGCTGGCCCTGTATAGATGTAATTATAACCAGCGCTACAGCTGCTGAGCAAAGGATAACACCACCAAATGTTCACAGAGGCAGCTGAATTAGAATTCTGCCAGCAGCTTTTACATACTCTATATTTGTTGAGATCCCTAGAATTATGTTCTCCATTTTTGAGCCATGTGCTTCCCCATATTTATACTGCAGAGATGACTGTAGGTTAGCACAAATACACCACAAGCTAATATGCCATTACGATTAGAGTGTTATTATGGGGATAAGTACAATAGTGACTAGAGTTCAGATCTCCACTCTACCTACAAAATTCACCTGATTATCATTATACCAATTTGACCTAATGCGCTTCCATTATTGTTGTGAGAATCATTATGATTCCTTGATCTTGACTGCCTTGGATAAAGTGACCAGAGACAGAGGGCAAGGAAGAAAGAATGAGAGGAGGAAATTGCTATCCAACTCTTGGTTATAGCTTATTAAGATAGTTTCCCATTACCCATGCCTCTTGCAGATCAGGAGGGCTAAAGGAAGGCTATGCTAACAAGCTGCAAACAAGTATATTTGTCAGTTTCTTCCTCTCTTCCTGGGCAGCCTGTTAACACAAATTTATTTGCAGAAATCCACCTTTCCTTGTACAACTACAAAGTAAGTCAATTCACATTTTCTTGTTT
>JAHTLZ010000129.1:93840341-93894384 GCA_023846285.1 Phrynocephalus versicolor
ACACACACACACACACACACACACACACACACACACACACACACACATTTCTGAGGGAGCTGCAAGGAAGCGCAGGGGGACATGCTAATTGACCCAAAAGGTACAACCAGTCTAATTTATTCATTTACTTATTACAGTTATGCCCTACCTTTCTAGTAAATGAACAGTGCACCAGGTAACTTGCGAAGTTATTAAACAAAATGAAAGCAGATAAAACCAGTAGCTGCCCAGAATAAAAACAGGAAGAAAATCACTCTGTATTATAGTAAGGAGAATACAGTGGTACCTTGTATAAAGGAATTAATTTGTTTCAAATGAAATTATGGCAAGCAAATTTTCCTTTATGCAAATTTCCCATAGGAATGCATTGAAAAGAGTGATCCCATTTTATGTTGTACAGATTCTCCCCATAGGCAATTATGTTAAGCAAATTTTTCCTATCTCTGGATTTTTTATGTTGTACAGATTTTATGTTATACAAACTGTTCGTTATACAAGGGTCCACTGTATACAGTAGGTCCTCCATATTCAGTATCTGCGGTTTCACTTATATGATGCCTACAAATATCCATCGCATAGTATCTGGCACCCCCTAGGAGCTAGTTCTGTTGATGCTTATTTATTTATTTATATACCGCCTGTCTTCCAGAAGGAACTCTGGGCAGTTAAAGATCATCACATCAATTAAAAAAAAAGAATAATAAACAGCATTCAAAGAAAAACAAGAAAACAAAACAAATAAATAAATAAGAGTACTCAGCAAGACGGCAGAACAGACAAAAAAAGGCCCTAATGGTTGGCAAATGCCTCTCTAAAAAGCAAGCGCTATTAAGAGCTGTTAAAATATTTTTCTGGTTCCCCCATCCTCCCATTAGTATACTATACTACATATTTAGCATATGATATTACCCACAGATCTCAGAATCTGCAGGGGGAGTCCAATCCCCTGCTGATATGGGAGTCCTGCTGTACTACAACAGAGTTAAATACCAAAAGACTGTGCTGTAACATTTCAAAAAAATCACTACAGAAGCTCATCATAGGCCAACAATGTCGCATCAAAATGGTAAAACAAAGCACAAGGTACAGCATATTTTAATGAAAGCGCTCACTTCCCTTCATCCTCTTCTTCTTCTTTTTTTTAAAGGACACTGGTGGGTCCGCAGCAAATAATCGCACAGATCCCGGCCAGGAGGATGATCAGAAACCCAACAAATCTCAGCAGCTGAAGAAAGTGTTTAAAGAATATGGAGGCGTTGCAGTAGCATTCCATGTTGGGATTTCCCTGATGTCTCTGGGAATGTTTTATCTGGCGGTGTCAAGGTAGGTTTTAGCATCCAGTAGAAAACGAACTGTTAGGGCTTGCTGGTGGGCACAGTGATCCGGGTTGTTCAAGAAGTTGGCCGAGTCTACTTAGCTCTTGTTCCTCCTTCATGGCCAGAGGAGTGGAAAGCAAACATTTGGAACTCTCATAGACCCATCTGCATCTTGAGTTTGAGAATCAGCCTGCTCTAGGAGCACCCGCTGTGTGTGGTTTGCTTTCCTCTCTCTTCCTTCTGATGGAGAAAGCAAAGGCAGACAGTTCTTTATCTCCCGTTTTTCCACTGGGGATGCTAATTCCTTCCCTGGTACCAAATCTGTTGTCCGCTTTCTCTCTCGAATACTTGGGAGGAGGTAAGCATCCCATCTACATCACTGCAAGCAGAGCTTGTTTATGTGTGGGGCACCTCAGGGCGGCAGTGCGGAGCAGGAGGCATTGCTGGGGCCCCGGAGACACACTGATCATGGGCCAATCATGGGGGCTCCACCCACTTGCCCCTCCCTCCCTCCCCCTTTTCCATGTCGGCCTTTTTAAAAAAACTGTGATCCAGCCCCTAGTGGTTTCTGGGTGGTGGTGGACCGGCCCGCTGTTTGAAAACTTTGAGGACCCCTGGTTTCAAACGACAGGAAAAGAGATTCCATTTAAACATTAGGAAGAACTTCATGACGGTTAGAGCAGTTCAGCAGGGGAATATGCTGCCACGGAGGGTGTTGGAGTCTCCTTCATTGGAGGTTTTTAAGCAGAGGCTGGATGGCCATATGTCGGGAGCACTGTGATGGGGGTTCCTGCATGGCAGGGGGTTGGACTAGATGGCCCTTGAGGTCTCTTCCAACTCTATGATTCTATGAGACATAATCCTATTAGCATTATTTATCTAGTGATGGCTACAAGGGTGATGAGTGTAGTAGGTTCCCCCCCCCCAGAGGCTTCCTATGCAGAGCCTAAGGGACAGAGACTACTATACCCATCAAGTTTCCCTCTAAGGCTTCTGCACTCCTCTATGCAGGGCTTTTCCTTCCCCATGCACTGAGAGCAATTGTTTTTGTTCCAGTTGTGATGGAATTTGCATGGGGAAGGGAGTCACACATGCATGGGACACAGCCCTGTGCCCCTGGGACTGAAAATAAGAAGGTACATTGACACCCATCATCCTTGCGACTCCCACACAGCTTAGCTCCACCCAGCCATTTCTCCCATCTTCTCCACCGGGTGAAAATGGCAGCCATAATTGGAATTCTTTAGGTCAGGAACTTGAAAACCCCTGCCAAGACTTTGATTTCTTGATTAAAGCTCCCAGAAGTCTGTAGAATTCTAGGGATGACCATCCACAAAGTCTTGAAAACCTCATGCCTGTTCTGATGTTAATGGAGGTATTCTCTCAAGACTGGTACACAACTTCAGCATTCACATTCATTAACGTAACCCTGTGATCTTAATCTGCCTGCCTGTACAAATATAGAATTGTGGGATTCTAATACTGTTACTTTGGTTTTTAAATGTTCTGTGGAACTTATTGTCCGATACGTTTTGATTTTGTTTACTTGTTCATGTTAGTTTTATTGGTTTGTATTTCTGATATTGTCATAAAGCTCCCAGAATGGTCTCGTTTCCAGATGGGTGTTCTAGAAATTCAATAAACAAACAAAGAGTATGCAAAAAAACTGATGAGAGTGGAAGTCCAATGGTGTAGAGCAGTGGTTCCTAACCTTGGGCTATCCACATGTTCTTGGACTCCAACTCCCACAAACCTCACCCAACACAGCTAGTCCTGAAGTCTTTCCGGGAGTTGCAGTCCAAGAACACCTGGGTTACCCAAGATTGGGAACCACTGATGTAGAGGGACCAGGACTTCACAGAGTTGAAGCCCTGAGTTGTTCCGATTACCAGGGACTGTGGTGTCATCCACCATCCCACTCATCTTAAACCTGCTTCTCCCTTTCCTCTGAGGGGAACTGCAGTCTTCTCAGTAGTTGGGTGAGAAATAGATTTTTCAGTACAGTACAAAAGTGTTATCTATACTTTCCTGACCCCACCCCACCCCCGACCCGGTGTCTAAAAACACACATATATATTGAGCTCTATACATTTACTACTGTACTGTATTTTCAGGAAGATCAGTGGATGGGGAAGGTCCTACTGTACATTGTTTTAAGCTGTTCCTCTTGCAAAGGATTTGACGGTGGCTTCCTCTTAAATGGGTCGTTTTTGTTAGCTTTTTATGCAAGACCTGCTCCCATTTGTTGATATATAGCTGAATCCAACTGTTTTTATTTTTAATTGTCCTTGCAGGGAACTGGCTACAGGAACATTTAGAATGAGCACCTTCCCTTAAGTGCACTTCACTCTGCAAGGGTCTTATTCTTCTCTCCACATACACACGTGCACGCCCTTCCTGTAAGCCTGATCAGAAAGGAAATTAATATTTTCCTACAGGTCTCACTTATACAGATGAAAATTTAAATGCTATTTTAAAATCCAGAACCCATTCATTTCCCTTAAAGTACTTTCATGCATGTTTTTCCCCCCTCTCTTGTAGTGGCGTGGACATGACTGGCATTCTCTTCAGACTGGGATTCGATGAAGCTGTGGTGCAATCCAAATTAGCTGCTGGGACAAGCACTTTTTTACTGGCTTACGCCATCCACAAACTGTTTGCTCCAGTCAGAATCAGCATCACCTTAATCTCGGTGCCATTCCTTGTCCGCTATTTCCGGAAGATAGGTTTTTTCAAGCCTCCGGCTCCAAACCCATGATTCAAGGCTCCAGAGAGAAAGAGAAAAAGGAATATTGCTTCTCCTCCTTAATATATAGAAAATCGGAAAAATGCTGCACCCTGGTGGTGCCCGTGTGCGCGGACCCCCCATAAACACCCTTGTGTTACTGTCTCTGTTGTAGAGGACAGGAATGTTGTTTCTTTGCTATAAAGGACTGTTTTAAAAATACTGAGCCCTACACTTCTTCCTTATGGTTATTGCTAGTTCATGTGGGAGCAACGTAAGAACAATACCTTAAGCATTTCTATGAAGTTAGAAATCCACCTTATACCATACCGGTTTACTGGATGGTGCAGAGCTTGGCAATTTTTAAATTTTTATTTTATTTTAATTTATGCATTATGGTTCACACTGGGCTGCCTAGAGCAGTGTTTCCCAACCTTGGGTAACCCTAGTGTTCTTGGATGACAACAGGGGTTCCCAACCTGGGAGTCGAACAGCCATTTCACAAGGGTCGCCATGAGCCAGTGAAGAAAACAGCACAAACGGCTTGGGTCTGGAGGAGGAGAGGGAGGAAGGGGGGGGGAGAGCGAGTTACAACCTGATAGGTTGGAGGGGATGTCAGTCAATGGCACCAGAGGCTGCGATTGGCTGAGGGTGCCTGTAGAGAGGGAAGTTCTCTATGGCACCTGCAGCATTGGCCTGCCAAAGGGGGCTTGTGGCCTCTTCCAAGGAAGGCAAGGGGTCACCACAACATGAGGAACTGCATTAAAGGGTCACAGCATTAGGAAGGTTTGGAACCACTGGACTCTGAACATTCAGAAGCTTTCAGCACTAGCTGTCCAAGAACACCTGGGTCAGGTTGGGTACCACTGTTATAGAGGATTCTGGGAGTTGTAGTTTGAAAGAAATTTCCCCAGCTCCATTGTATGCAGACTTGGGCTGGATCTTCTCCACAGGACCCAGGGACATTATATGGTTTTGTCAGCAGTTGGAGATCCACGTTCCCAAAGCAGGGATGAATAGCCAAAGAAGCTAGTTTACATATTTAGTTTCATTTTTTAAAGACTGCTATAATGGGTGAACAAAAAAATATGAGGCTTAAATACACATTTTGAATAAATTGGGTTTTTAAAAAATATATAAACTAATTTATTACACTTCTGTACTGTCCACTAGGGTCACTCTGGACAGCGTTTTTTGCCACCAAGCAGCACTTTTTAAAAATAAAAGTTGGCAATATTTTTGGTATGGGAGTCCTTCAAAAAATGACAGAACTGCCAACCTCGCCATGCCTCCTAGAAAAGTGTTGGCGAACCTATGGCACGGGTGCCAAAGGTAGCACTCGGAGCCCTTCACAGCGACCTGTATTCAGGTTAAATTGCTGCATAGGCACTTTGCGAAAAATTAGTGGGTTTTGAATCACAGTTTCGGCCAGGCCTGCCCAAAGTCCGGCCCGGGGGCCAAATCCAGCCCGTCAGGCAATTCTGAGTGGCCCACGGCTGGCTGGCCCACCCCCTCCCTCCCCCTCCTTCGCCCCATTTTTTTTTTTAAAAATCTTCCAACACTGACACCGCCGGGAAGCTTGAGGGGCTGGGCAGGCTGGCCGGCCAAGTGAGCAGAAGCTTGTGGGGCTGGCTGGGCGTGCGAAGGGGCGGGCCACCACCACCAGTACCGCCAGGAAGCTTGTGGGGCTGGGCGTGCATGGGCAGGCTGCCGCCACCAGCATAGCCAGGAACATTGTGAGGTTGGGTGCACGCACGGGGCAGTGATCAGGTGGGCCACCGGCACCACCGGGAAGCTTGGGCGGCTGGGCGGTCTGCCACCACCGGCACCGCAGGGGAATGTGTGGGGGTGGGCAGGCCAGCGAGCCGTCGCCACCGCTGGGGAGCTTGGGGGGTGCAAGGTCACACAGATTGCCTCTTCCAAGGGGTGACCTGTGGCCACGGCTCCCTGTGCTTTCTTTGGTCCCCACCTTCCTTCTTTCCTTCCACCCTCCCTTGGTCCCCAGCTCCCTCCCTCCCTTCCTTGTTCCCCAGCTTCCTTCCTTCCTCTCTTGGTTTCCACCTCCCTCCCTCCCTTGGTCCCCGCCTTCCTTCCTGCGGGTGACGTTGCAAGGGGTCTGTGGGTGGGGCTTGCAGTGGGATGGCAGGGTCAGGGAGCAACCGTCCCCTGACACATTTTCAGCCACCAAATCTGGCCCTCCTTACAAAAAGTTTGGGCACCCCTGGTTTAGGCACTCGGTCTCCAAAAGGTTCGCCATCACTGTCCTAGAGGGTCCTGACTTTCTACAGTCTTACTACAAGACCTTCCTGTCACCTTCTGTCTGCAGAAACTGCCAGCATTTTTCATATGCATAATTTCACCCCAGATGAAAGCAAAAGATTTGACTGCTGTACAAATAACATAAACTGTTTTAGGGGGACAGTAAAACCACTGAAGACAAAAAACATTAGTAGTTTTTATGAGTGTTTAAAACATATGTTGGAAAATCTGCAGACTATGCTGGTTTACCCTTAGAACACTGAAGGGTGTACGTAAACATGGACTCATGGACAATATAATATAGTAGGACCCCCGTATCCGCGGGGGATCGGTTCCGGGACTCCCCACGGATACTGAAATCAGCAGATAAGAGCTAATGCACTTATCCAGGGTGGCCTCACCAACCTCCCAGCCCGCAACCCCCATCCACCCCAAATTTTAATTTTAAGAAAATAAAGCTTGCTTTTTGGAGAGGCCCTCCTCGCTGCCACCTCGGGCTGTTCGGGCGCACTCTGGGGGAGACGTCAGGGGGGCATCCACGCAGCGCCACTCGCCCAGGGTGGGGGGGGCGCTGCCCGCATCGCACTGCTCGCTGGGGGCATCCAGGCAGCAGCGGAAGAGGCGCCCACGTGGACCTGCAGATGCCTGCAGGAAGTGCAGGCGCTTCTTCTGCCGCGGCCGGGTGTTCCCTGTGGGTGGCACGGCATGTGCGGCACTTCTGTTGCCACCCCCGATGTTCCAGGTGGGCGGCGCGGTGCGGCACAGGTGCTTCTTCTGCCGCCGCCCCCGATGTCCTCTGCCCCTCCTGTGGGTGAGGGGGAGGGCTTCTCGAGGGAGTAAGCTTTATTTCCCCCCTCCTTGCTGCCGCCTCCCCCAGCTGATCACCATCCACGGATAACTGAATCAGCAGATAGTGAATCAGCGGATATGGGGGTGCTTCTGTACTCTAATTCCATATTATGATAGCTTTATGGTTAGCATATAGTAATTAGAATGATAGCTTTCCCAAGCTTTTGTTGCTGCCTCCCCACAGAGAAGGGGAAAACAGCAGGAAAAGAAGTTTAATTTAGAACTGGTTCCAAATTCTCAAAGTGAAGGATGTGGCTGCACTTGATGATGGCATGTAAGTTGAGCCTAAGGTTTACTTAGCTTGCATGTTGTTCAGTTCCATAGAGCTCAATGAGATAAAAAAGGAAAATCCATATTTTTAGTTCTTATTTATTTATTTAGTTATTTAGTTAGTTAGTTATGTCACTGCCCATCTCCCCAGAGGGGACTCTGGGTGATTTACAATATTAAACACAATAAAATATTAAAAATTTAAAAAACATCTAAAACTGACGGTAAACATATAATTATTGGGGTAAGTGGCGGGGCTTTAAAAGAGATGAAGTACAGTGGTACCTTGTATAAAGGAATTAATTCGTTCCAAATGAAATTATGTTAAGCAAATTTTCCTGCATACAAATTTCCCATAGGAATGCATTGAAAACAGAGTGATCCCATTTTTATGTTGTACAGATTTGCTCCATAGGCGATTATGTTAAGCAAATTTTCTCTATCTCTAGAATTTTTTTGTTGTACAAATTTTATGTTATACAAACCATTTGTTATACAAGGGTCCACTGTATATGTTAGCCATCTCAACGATTGACAGCTACTTGTTCCACCCCAGGCAAGCTGGCAGGGCCAAATCTTCAACGTCTTCCAGAAGGTCAGGAGCAAGGGGGCCTGTCTTACCTCAGGGGGAAGGGGGGATGCCATTCCAGAGGGCTGGGGCCGACTGCAGAGAAGGCTTGTTTCCTAGACCCTGTCAAGTGAAATTCTCTTGAGAGGGTCTGTAGCACGACCCCCCCCCCCCGCACATTCGGGTGAGATGGGTTGATATAATGGGGATTTAGCGGATGATGTAATGGGGATTCGGTAACCTGGACCCATGCCATATAGGGCTTTAAAGGAGATAACCAACACCTTGAATTGGGTCCGGAAGCATAATGACAACCTGTACAGCTCACAAAGCAAAGATATTATGTGTGCCAATCTTGGGGCATCAAGAATAACCTGCATTGCTGCATTCTTGGCCAGCTCATGCTTCTGAATACTCTTCAAGGGTAGCCTCATGTAGAGTGCATTGCAGTAATCTAGGTGAGAGATAACAAGGGCCTGAGTGACTGTTCGGAGGGTCTCCCAAAACAGGAAAGGGCGCAGCTGGGGCACCACACCACAGACAGCTTCTACTAGTGGAAGGAACATATCTACAGTACGTGTGACTGAAGGCCCAGGTATGACTTTTTGCAGCTTGAGGTTTAGCTGTTGCTCCCTCAAATAGTCATAAGAAGAGGATCAGGCCAAGGGTCCATCTAATCCAGTTTCCTGTATCTCACAGTGGCCCCACCAAGTGCCTCTGGGAGCACATGAGACTATACAGCTGTCTCCTGATACCACTCCCCTAGATCTGGCCTCTGAAGTACCCTCTTTTTAAGCCTTTAAATTACACGTCCCCATTTTGGCTTGTAACCTGTGATGAACTTTTCCTCCAGGAATCTGCCCCCCTTTTGACGGCATCCAGGCCAGATGCCATCACCACATCCTGTGGCAGGGAGTTCCACAGACTAACACACTGGGTAAAGCATTTTGTTTGTTCTCACTCAACCTTCACTTTGAGTGGATGGTATTTGGTGAGAGGGAGAAGAGCATCCCTTTATCCATAACCTGCATAATTTTGTACATCTCAATCGTATCCCTCCTCAGGCGCCTTTTTTCCAGACTAAAGAGCCCCAAATACTGTATCCTTTCTAAGGGAGGTGCCCCAGCCCCATCATCATTTTAATCACTCTCCTCTGCACCGATGAGTGACAGAAGATGGATGCCTAAAGAGTTCACGGAACAGAGTTGAGTGCAAAAAGCCCAATGAAATGTTAAAATGGCCATTAGAAAGGAAATAAAAGCAGATGGGAGCGTATTGGAGTACCTTAGTTGGAGGGACTGGTATGCTGGCATTCTAAATTCCAGCAGAAGCAAAAAATGCACTCCCACACATGGTTGTAAGCTTGCTTGTTCGTGTCTAATCCCATTGTCTCTAATGTATAGGGAGAACCTGTAGAGGGTAACTCCAGCATTCTTGGAATGCAGCTCCCAGAAGCCTTGATCACTAGCTGTGTTGGCTTGAATTTCTGGGAGTTGCAGCCCAAGAACAGCTGGGTTACCCAAGGTTGGGAACTCCCTGTTCTAAGTGATCAAATGCAAACCCCAACAGCTGCATACCGGGGGTGCCCTGGGGACTGTACAGCTTGTCCCTGGCTCTTCTCCCAGGAGAGAGAGTGTGGAATGCAACTCCAAACATAGGCTCCATAGCCAAATACCCAAACTATCCAGCCAGCATCAAAGCATTTAGAAAATATGAAAGTGAAGTCAGCCAAAAATAAAGCTTGAGCAACATGTGAAACTAGGCAGAGTTGTCTGACCCAGATAGATACACCACATGGAGTGTGTAAGCCAATTAAAAGTGAAAAAAATAACTAATTTGGAGAGGCAAATTCATGTCCCTGTTATATCTATGCCAAGTTTCAAGTGTTGGACTTTCAATGTGTGAGTTCCAGCAGAAACAGACACACTATGGACTAGAACGAAATTGTAAGTAAGGTACAAAACAGTTTTATTCGGTTATGAAATTGCTAGTATGTGTTGATTGTATTTTTAAAAAGCTAACAGTTCCCCCTGCACAAGCTTATTAGTCGTGACCAACTCTAGGGACGGTGCTCATCTCTGTATTCAAGCCAAAGAGCCAGCGTTGCGCAAGTCTGTAGCCATGTGGCCAGCATGGCTGCAAGGAAACACAGTTTTACCTTCCTGCTTTTTACAGCAGTATCGTTTATCTACAGGTACTTGCATTTACTTGCTTTCAAACTGCTAGGATGGCAGGAGCTGGAGTTAACAGCAGGAGCTCACTCTGCTGCATGGCACCCAGGATTCGAACTGCTGAGCTGCTGACTTTGCAACCAACAGTTTTCAGTGCTCTAGCCCATTGAGCCACCACGCCCCATCTGCACTGATTCCATAAGATGGGCTAAATCGAAATGTTAGTCCCATGTGGACGCTCTGAACAAATGGGATTTACTACAACAAACCTTAAATCCCACTGATCTCATGGCTTTATTCTAGTTGGGGTTAAAAATTAAATTTTAGTTCTTATTTAGAATGATCACTGATTGGTTAGAAGATAACAAATAAGCTTTCTTAAGACCGATATATTGCTTAAAAGTCTTTATTTCTTAACTAAGGACAGGACAAGATACTTAGAAAACTGCACATTTCACACACATTTACAGAGGCAGGTCCCATCTATTTCTCATCATTGCACATGCGTTGAGTTGCCTAAAAAGGGCATACTGTCAAGGACTATTGCACTGGTTGGTAACTAATACATCACTTGCTATCAAGCCGTTTGCACCAATGCAGGATCAACACCCACAGAGCTGAGAAGGTTTACAACTATCTACAACTCGGGTGTTGTTTGGACCATGTGCAAGAGGACTTCAAGTATGTTAAATATTCACGAACTGTTTCATGACCTGAAACTCCACCAATATGGAACTGCTATAGAACTGCAGCTCAGATTCCATAAAGGTCAGGGATAATGCAGGCCATCTCTGCTTTTTGAGTCGAAGCCCACGCAGAGTACGTTCGCGCATTTACATTACTTGCCATCACAGTTATTTTGCTGCGAGAAGAGTCCACGTTCACCGTGCTAAGACTGCATTTTGGTAGCGGTGGTGGCGGTGGCGGCAGCAGCAGCAGCAGCTTCAGAAATTCTTTGACTGGGAGATTTGGTTGAGTTTGCGGTCACCCAGGGGTGTTTAAGAACCTCTTCCAGTGGCAACCTGTGATATGGATTATGCTTCAGGAGCTTTGAAATCAGATCCCGAGCCCCTTCCGCTATGAAAGGAGGAAACTTGTACTCTACCTTGAAATGGAAAGAAATTAGATACAAGTCACTTCACAAGCCCCACGCCCATTGTGTCTGAATCAAAAGACATTTTCCCACCAGGCCTTCAATAGACATTTATAATCTTGGCAATTCGGTAGTTTTTATCCCTGTTACTTTGCTGAGGAAATGTATGAATGAACTGTTTGTTATGCAACTAGTTCTTTTTCTCCCCTCTATTTTTGGGGCTAATTCGGAGCAACACGGCTCTTGTTTCAACAATGCAATCTGGTCCAGCTTTTTTTCACTGCAATGGTAATCAAGGAGGAGGGCAAAATAGCTTCCACATCTAACCACTGTGAACTTGTGGGGAAGAAAAAATGCATTATTTTTAGTTATTAAAATACCTTTTCAGACGTAGAAATTCTAATCACAACAGGATTTGATCCCCCAAACTTATGCTGCTTACTGCTTAGACTTACGCAAATCCAAGGCAATGATAGCATTTACATGCCAGTAAGTCTCTCCCAATCTATGTTTACCCTTTTCTGGGGCTTTCTGAGAATACTCAGAAGTGATTTATCTTTCTTTTCTTTGGGGGTGAGGCATGTAGGACTATGCAGCTTACCCAAAGTCGCACAAAAGAGTGATACCAAGTCTGAAGAACCTGGATGGTGGGAATTCTGTAACCCAGGCATGTCCAAACTTCAGCCCTCCAGATGTTTTAGACTGCAACTCCCACAGTCCTTTGTCATTGGCAATCTAAGCTTAGAATTCTGGGAGTTGTGGTCCAAAACATCAGGAGGGCCGAAGTTTGGACATGCCTGCACCTGAACCAGACACCTATGCAATGAACAAATTACTCAGAAATGAATAATGGAGATATCAAACCACATTATAATTTCAGCTCACCTTCGAAATGGCTCTGTATGTCTCCTGGTACGTTTCAGCCTCAAAAGGAGGTTTTCCAACTAAAAATTCATAACACAGGACACCAAGACTCCACAGATCTACCTTTTCATCATGTGTTCTCCCTTCAATCATTTCAGGTGGCAAATAGTCAAGGGTTCCACAAAGGGTTGACCTCCTGGAACGTGAATATACAAATAAACCTAAAAACGTGTGGTTGCAAATCTTTTTGTCACACTTAAAGCAAAGTGTTCTGCTTATAGACCACCCCATACTACTACAAGTAGTCTCTGGGCAGTTTACAATTTTAATTACAGAGTGCAGGCTACACATTGCCCCCCCCCCCAGCAAGCTGGGTACTCATTTTACCGACCTCGGAAAGATGGAAGGCTGAGTGAACCTTGAGCCAAAAACTTTAGTTACTGACATTACTTCACCTTTTTTCTTGAACAATGAAGAAATCTACTTATTGATTTACAACTTGGAGCACTTTGCATAGTTCTGTTTTATGGGCCCTTTTGTTAATCAAAACTTATTTAAACTTATTTAAACTCCAAGGTTCATTCTAATTTTCTTTCAATGAACTCACGGAGAGAATAGGACAGTATGACAGACTGATTAAAACATTCGCTGATTTATTTACAGTAAAGGAACAAAACAAAAAAACAATTCCAGTAATTGCAATTCGAAGAAATGGTTTGACTGGGAATGCAGAGACTCTTAGAAAAAGCTTATTTCTAAACTTAAGCTCCATAAAGAAAATGCAGCGGAAGTGAAAACTGAGGACTTAATGCACCTCAAGACCCAGTATAAGCAGTTAATTAAAGCAAAAAAGATCAAAGAACAGCATCTCTTATGGGAACAACTCATCTGTGCAGTCAGAACGAAAGATCTGAGCGCCTTTTGGCATTTTAATTCACCTGCTTTAAATAACAATGTGGCATGGGCTAGATGCCATATAGCTTTTAATGTATGGGAGAGCTTCTTTCAGGAGATATATTCAAATACTCACCTTCCATCTGACCCATGCCATAGAAAACCTGACTGAATGGCCACCAGTATCAGTCTCTGAGACAAGTGATCTTATAAGTCAGCTCAAGCCATGTAAGGCACTTGACACTTTGACATTCCACCCGAGCTGACGAAGGGGATAGATTCGTGGGCTCCAATACTAGGCTCTTCACATATATAGATCAGAATGCCCATATACCTCCAGACTGGAACATGGCCATAGTCATCCCTATTTATAAGAAAGTGTCAACGGCTAATCCGGGCAATTAACGCCCAGTCAGCTTATTGTCAGTAATCAGTAAATTGTATGCTAGACATCTTTACTGGAAACTAATAGACTGGATGGATAGCGAAAACATTCTTGCTGATGAACAGGTGGGCTTTAGGGCAAGATCTCCCATATTCAAAATAAAAATATATGGGCCAGGTTCTGATTTTGCAACACCTGGTAGAAAAATACTCTGGTAAACTGAAAAGACAGCTATTTACAGCCTTCATTGATCTCAAATCAGTCTTTGATTCAATTTCTAAAGAAAGACTGTGCCACAAACTTAAGGACTCCACCATAGACCACTGTTTACTGCTTATTATTTATAAACTGAATCAATCTCTTTTGATCAGCAAATCTGGGGCATTGGTGTGTCCAGGGCTGGAATACCTGCATCTACTAGCGCCGGCCTGCCCAAAGTCCGGCCCGCGGGCCAAATCCGGCCCGTCAGGCCATTTTGATTGGCCCGCGGATGGCTCACTCGCCCATCCCCCCTCCTTTGCCCCATGATTTTTTAAAAAAACCTCCCGACA
Organism: Phrynocephalus versicolor; assembly: GCA_023846285.1. Lineage (NCBI taxonomy): Eukaryota > Metazoa > Chordata > Lepidosauria > Squamata > Agamidae > Phrynocephalus > Phrynocephalus versicolor. The sequence goes on from JAHTLZ010000129.1 coordinate 93,854,287, forward strand.
CAGCACTCACTGGAGAGAAGGTGTCCGGGGGCAGCGCAGAAGGATCTGCATGGTGCTTCAGGTGAGCTGGAGGGGGGCAGGCGGCCAGGGGAGCCTCCTCTGCCACTGCCGCTGAAGAGCTTGGAGGGTGGCAAGCCACCACTACTGCCAGAGAGCTGGGAGAGGTGTGTGGGTGGGTGGGCCGGGAGCCGCCGCTGCGACTGCAGGAGACCTTAGGGGTGTTTGCGGGCGGGCGGACTGTGAGCTGCCGCCGCCACTGGAAACCTTGTGGGTGCACGAGAGGGTGGGCCGGGAGCCGCCGCTGCGGCTGCAGGAGACCTTAGGGGTGTTTGCGGGCGGGTGGGCTGTGAGCTGTCGCCGCCGCTGGAAACCTTGCAGGTGCGCGAGCAGGTGGGCCGGGAGCCACCGTAGACCTTGGAGGTATGCACGGGCAGGCGGGCCAGGGAGCCGCGTCTGTTGCCGCTGCCGACGGCCTTTCTTTTTTCCTCCCTCCCACCTTCCCTTGGTCCCCACCTTCCTTTCTTCCTTCCTTGGTCCCTATCTCCTTCCCTTCCTGTGGGTGGGCCTTGCAAGGGGTCAGTGGGTGGGGCTTATGGGTCAGTGGGCGGGGCTTGCAGTGTGAGGGGGGCAGGTCAGGGAGCAGCTGGCCCCCAACACATTCTCAACCACCAAATCTGGCCCTCCTTAGAAAAAGTTTGGACAGCCCTGTACTAGTGGGACAGTGCTGGTTTACCATGCTCTCCGCAACCCTGCAATGTTCCCACCAGAACTTTGCAACTTCATCTCATGGCACTGTGGAGGTCCCCCCACCTGTTGGTGGTTTGGTGACTTCAGCATGCAAGCTGGGCCTGAACTTATTAAGATCGCCGGGGGGGGGGGGGGAAGAGAATGCCAGAATGGGCTTCCATGATTACTTCTGCTTTCTTCAGGGATGGGTTTTGCCCGATCACCTGAAGGAGACTGTGATTAAGCTCATTCTCAAGAAACCTGGCATGGCTGCAGATGATATATCCAACTATTGTCCGATCTATGTTCCCTTCTTGGGCAAGGTGGTCAAATGGGTTGTCGCCAAGTGGCTCCGGTTGTTCCTGGAGGAAGACTGCATCCAGGATCTTTTCCAGTCCGGTTGAGGCCATGTCATAAGACCAAGACAGCCACAGTTGTGTTGCAAGATGACCTCCCAAGGGGGATGACAGGGCTTGCTCTAACTTACTGGTCCTCCGTGGCCTTTGATACCGTCGACCACAGTATCCTCCTAGGTAGGCTCTCTGAGGTGGGGATCGGGGGCCTAGCTTTGAGCTGGCTTTGCTCCTTCCTGTGCCCAGTGAGTGAGGCTGGTGGGGGTTGTCAGCCCCTTGGACACTCTTGTGGGGTGACCCAGGGATCGGCAAGCTGTTTAACATCTATATGAGACCGCTGGCTAAAGTCATTCAGAGATACGGGCTTGCTATCATCAGTATGCTGATGACACGCAGCTCTTATCTCTCCTTTTCTACCACTGCAACAGAGACTGTACAGGCCCTTGATTGCTGCCTGGCTGAGGTCATGGGGTGGACCAGGACTAACAGGCTCAGGCTCAATCTGGAGAAGACCAATGTTCTATTCCTGGGGGTGGGGGTTGCAAATGGATACAGTGGTCCTCTTCACAAATTGGTGAGATGGCCCTCTAGCTGGATGATAGAATTAGGAGTCTGGGCATTGTCTTGGATCGGGCATTGTCCCTGGAATCCCAGGTGGCAGCCTTTTCCAAGTCAGCCTTCTATCACCTTAGGCTAACTGCCCAGATTAACCCGTACCTTGATGGGGACTCCCTGAGGATGGTAGTGCATATGCTGGTCATGTTGAGGATAGATTATTGTAACACCCTCTGCATGCTGGCTTCCCTTAACCCTTATTTGGTGACTGTATCAGGTGTAAAATGCTGCGGCCAGGCTGGTGGGTGGTGCGGGCAGATTTGACTGTATCATCCCAATTCTAGCCCGCCTGCAGTGGCTACCCATTGCCTCCTGAATAAGGTTCAAGGCATTGGTTTTGCTATACAAAACCCTCCATGGCTTTGGACCAGAGCTTTATTGGCCCTCTCGCACCGGGTGGCCACCCCCAGGGAAGCCCACAAGGCCTTTACCCATAGTCGGGCCGAGCGAGCTTCAGTTAGCTGAGTCTCTGTCAGCATTTAAGACAGCCTTAAAAACATGGCTATTTAGAGAACATTTTGGCAATCGCTAATGCATTTGCATTTGTTTTTGTTACCCTTGTCTGGTTGTTTGCTACCCTCTTGCCTTCATTGGTTACATTTGTGGGTGTGTTTTTTTTAAACTCATGTTGACTATTGGTTTTTATCTGCTTTGTTGATTCTGCTTTTGTTAACTGCCCAGAGTTCCCTATGGGAAAGTTGGTGCAGTTTATAAGTATAAACAAACAAATAAACAGCCAAACACCTTTAAAAATAAGGTGCAATCTGGAAGGACATCTTTCAAAAAAGTATATACAGTGGCACCTTGTATAAAGGAATTAATTCGTTCCAAATGAAATTCTGTTAAACAGATTTTCCTTTATACAAATTCCCCAAAGGAATGCATTGCAAACAGAGTAATCCCTAATTGCAACCATTTTTTGTTGTACGGATTCGCCCCATAGACGATTCTGTTAAGCAAATTTCCCCTATCTCCGGGATATTTTGTGTTGTACAGATTTCATGTTATACAAACTGTTTGTTATACGAGGGTCCGCTGTACATTTAAGGCAGTCAAGCAGGCTCCACTGTTACTTAATTTTTATATCACCTCCTTGATTGCAGCTCTCACTCAACTAGACTTTCATCCCCAATACTATAGAAAACAATAAGATCAATTCTTGCAAAAATCAGATTGTCACAAATTCTCACCTTTATCATTAAACACGTACATACCTAGAGGATGGTGCATGCACAGACCATCCAAAATCAGCAATCTTCAGCTCCCCATTGGATCCCAGGAGCAAGTTTTCAGGCTTTATATCTCTATGAATTACTCTTTTTGAATGGCAATAGGATAAAGCATCTGCCAATTCAGTCATATACTGTGAAACAAACAAAGCAGCTATAAAGCCTTTTTGCTCCAAATATTCAAGCAGTCAGAGGCAATGGTTTTGCATTAGATTAACATGCTAGATTACGGCAAGAAATACCTAAAAGTCTCAACTGAGAAACACTTGTCAATGCATTATTCACCTACATCATTTAGCTAAAACAAAACTTTCATGTAGTAAAAAAACCTTTTTCTACTATGATAAAAACCACATTACTTCTCCCAGCTAAACAGCAACAATAGAATACAGTATCAAAGAAAAGATCTACAGGTACAGTGGTACCTCTTAAGATGCATTTAATTCATTCTACGGGTCAATTCATCTTACAAAAAAGTATCCTACAAAGCACGATTTAATGTGGATTTCCATAGGAAGGCATTGAATTCGCCTTGCGAAGCATCCCATAGAAAAATTCACTTTATGAGGTTTTCCTAATCCCGGACGTTTCATTCGTCTTATGAAGAATTATTGCACTTTGGAACTTTGATCAACCAGTTTGGATCCTTTTCTCCTTCCTCTTGGTTTGCATTGTAAGACAACCTTCAAAGCGTTGCAGACTTACTAAAATGTGTACTTTAAAACACTTTGCAATCTTAATTAATTAATTTATTTAATGTTTATATTTTATATAAGAACTCATCAGGTCCTGAAGCTTCTCAGGCTCTTAAAAAGCAAACACAAGGCGAAAACATGTACCGCACAGGTAACATCCCAGAGCAGCAATTTTGCTAGATGGTACAGTATAGAAGTTTAAATAAATAAATAGTACTACAAACCGTTGTATCATTCTTTTCATAATATAAAGGAAAATATATCCTTCATCCTACTCAACCATACATTTAACTGAGCCAAGGATAGCCCACCCTCACACCATTTCCAAACACACCATCCCAGCTGGACAGCAATGAGAGAATACAAAGGAATCGCAGGAGTTTTCTTTATTGCACCCCCTTGGGGACCCCAGAAACCCTCTATCAGTGTTGGGAAATCTGTGGCATGCGGAGCCCTTTGTGAGCATGCGACATCACCCCCTCACAGCCACGGCACTTCCCCCTCCGCTCGCCACTGTGCTCCGTGCAGACAGCCGGGCGAAAGGGAGGCAGCAGCTTGTGGGCTTGTTCGTAGTCACAGTCTACTCTTCAGCCATGCTACTTTTGGGATGCCCAGAGGCAGTGTGGCTGGAGCTAGGTCTGCGACAGAGCCCACAATCTGCTGCCTCCCCTTTGCCCGTGTGTCTGCACGGAGCCATTTTGAGACTGCCGAAATAGTTCTGTGCAGAGAGCCGGGCAAAGGGGAGGCAGCGGTTTGTGGGCTCCTTCGTAGCCCCAGCTTACTCTCCGGCCATGCAACATTTTGGGATGCCTGCTGTGGCTGTGGGAAATTCCTCGCTTTCCTGAAGGGTAGCACTTGAAGCATTTGTAGCCCAAGTTACCACTGCATTTAGGTTAAATTGCCGTATTGGCCCTTTGCGAAAAATAATTGGGTTTTGAATTGTAGTTTGGGCACTTGGTCTCTAAGAGGATCACCATCACTGCCCTGTATCAGGCATGTCCAAACTTCGGCCCTCCAAGATGTTTTGGACCACAACTCCCAGAATTCTAAGCTTAGACTGCCAATGACAAAGGACTGTGGGAGTTGTGGTCCAAAACATCTGGAGGGCCGAAGTTTGGACATGCCTGTGCTGCATGATCCTTAGTTGTTTACTTTGCTAGTCAGCTGAAGGATAAACAGAGCAGAAACAACGTAACTCGGGAATTTTAAGGGGCATGGTGAGCCACATGCAGTCCAGCCAATGTCATATGAGATTTAACTGCAGATTTAATTTCACTGCAATACCAATGTTTATCTTACCATAGAAGATTATTTATCCTTTTCAAAAGCAGAGCACCCCCAGAACAAAGCTATTCCCAGAAATTCTGGGTTTCTTTCTTTTAACCTCCAAGAAAAGGTAAGCAAACCATCGCTTCTCCCACTCTGTTCTGTTTGGGTGGCTCTTCAGCTGGAAAAGATATGAATTTTACTTTCTTCATATGCAAGCTATGCTGCCAAGGAAAGTGGAGGAAAGCCTGCATTGTACCCATTATACTACAATGCAGTTTGTAGTTTATTCTCGACACAGCAAATCTGTGCAGTACGTCCCTGCCTCAGATAACTAGAAGAAATTAACAAATCAGGTGACCATTTTGCACCAAGGATTCAGACTAGAGATAGGCACGAACTGCCATTTCAGCAGGTAGCTTTTCATCTAGAGAGGTGCTCGATGGTTCCCAGCTCAGCCTCCATTGGTTTTTACCTCTGAGTGGGTGCCCACTGGAGGAGCCAGGGTTGGGAAGTGCCAGATATCTATTTGGACTAAAACCAAACTGGCACAACCCACCAAAACAAGCAGTTCGTGCCCATCTTTAGTTCAGACCAGGACACACAGCTTTGCCACAAACTTGAGCCACGTTCACAAAGAATATTCACACAAGAACATACAGTAGCAGTTCGCTGGTCATCAAATTTGGTAAGCTTCTGGAGTTCTTTATATACTTCTCCACGAGGGGCATGCTCCAGTATTAGATAGACTCTTGTTGCGTCATGAAAGTAGCCGTATAACCGAAGAATATTGGGATGGCTGTAAAAAAGCAGATGCATGTTCAGTGAAGAACTCACCTTTTTAAAAAGGGAGTACCATTTCCTAGATGCCTTCCACTCCATTTTACCTTCCATTTTAGTAAGGAAAACTATTATTCCTGATTGGATAGTGCATTTTGCTGTTAACTTAGGGCAGCCATACGTTCCACTCAAATTATTTGCCTTCTATATTGCATCAATGGCTTCTCTCCACAGGAGCTATGACAAAGTGCACACTTGATGCTAGAGAAGTAAAATGCAATTTGAGACTGACAGGTTTCCTGAACGTGCAGAAACAATTTAATGAGCTTTGCAATCAGGTATAGGGTTATATGCAGAATGTTTCTGGCATCTTTGAAGATAATTTGTCATATAATGTATGTAAGCTTCCCGTGTCATTCTCTTCCTCCACTCAGCACTATTTTGAGCACCAATTGCAACGTTTTAGACATTCACGTTTTGAAAAAGTTTGTTTTACACCTAATTGTTGCAGTACGGTGAAATCTCTAGGATCTTACAGGAAGGTGCTTGCTTTCACCTTTGAGTGGAAGAATTACTATGGCAACTGCAAAGCTTCTGTAACCAGATGACAAGTCTGCTGTTTTCTCATATTTATTAGAATAATTCCAGGCAAAAATTAAAAAATAAAAATAACCAAGACAAAAAACCTGTGACAGCTTAAAGACTAACGATTGTATTTTAATGTACACACTTGTGGGCAGCAGCTTACATGAAAATATAATAGTCTCTAAGCTGCCACTTGTTTGTCTTTTGTGTTGTTTTGATTTTGCCTAGAATTCTTGCAGACTAACACGGCTATGTCTTCCAAAAGCTTATTAGAATAAGCAAAACATCTTGCACCAACCAAAACTGCTCCTTTTCTAGAGCGATGGGAACTATGCAGGAGAGGAGAACGCAGCTTGTTGAGAAGTAGAGGAAGCAAAAACTGTATCTCCTCATTCTTTCGTGGATTGTCAGTTGGGGGCCCTTCAGCACTTACATGAGGACCAGATCCGAGTTCTTCCATATAGCAGCACCTGTGATCTGCAAGGTACATATTGGTCCCTAAGACATGCTCCTATTAACTGTATTTTTGCTCTCTGCGTTACTCAAGGGCAGGGGAGGAGGTTACCACCTGCCTCATCTTTCACTGCCACTAATACTGAGAGCTCTCAGATGCTCTTCATATCCTGAATGGTATTTTTTGAAAAGAGGATGGGATCCTCCAGTCACTCTAACTTCAGCAAAAAGAATAGATGCAGCCTGAGAGCACTTAGTGCAGACTAGTGAAAATGAGACAGAGGCTAATTTCAAGTTTAATAACAGAAAGAGGAGAAATAGAGAAAACATGTCTTTGTAATTGTATTTCCATTCGTTTGCCATTACCTTTGGGTTCTCCACCCCCACCTTGTCATTTCTTTTAAATGTGGGTGTTTTTACTGGCAGGTGGTTACATGGGTGGTTTTGTATTTATCTGTTGTTAGCTACCCAAAGTAACAGCTTGCCATTTGATAGATGGGATAAAAAATGTAAGAAATAAATAATTTGGAGACAAAATATGTGACTTACAAAGCCTGGACTCTGTTATATACGCTAACTCAGATTTGCTAATGGGAATCAACAGTTCAAGAGGCGGTAATGGGAAAAGTGTCTGCCTAGCTACTCATGCTTCAAGACATGTAATTAAAAAATCCTAGGTGATTTCATCTCAACTCCCTTAAACAGCTTCTAATTTTGTAGCAATTAAGTGTCACTCTGCGTGGAACTCTTTAGGCCAGGCCTGCCCAAAGTCCGGCCCGGGGGGTGGGGGTGGGCAAATCCGGCCCGGCAGGCCATTCTGAGTGGCCCGCGACTGGCTGGCCTGCCCCTCCCTTCCCCCACATATTCCCCTGCGGTGGCCATGGCTCCCTGTGCTTCCTTTGGTCCCCAACTCCCTCCCTCCCTCCCTTGTTCCCCACCTTCCTTCCTTCCTCTTTTGGTTTCCACCTCCCTCCCTCCCTCCCTTGGTCCCCGCCTTCCTTCCTGCAGGTGGGGTTGCAAGGGGTCAGTGGGTGGGGCTTATGGGTCAGTTGGTGGGGCTTGCAGTGGGGTGGCAGGGTCGGGGAGCAACTGGCCCCTGACATTCTCAGCCACCAAATCTGGCCCTCCTTACAAAAAGTTTGGGCACCCCTGCTTTAGGCTCTCTCTCAGAGACACCGGGGGTTTTTTTCATACACAATCTATCAATACTGAAAAGCACACTTCAAGCTATATCTCCAAATAATCATCATCCATTGGTGACTTTTTAAAAATAGCTGACCTTTAAATAAAGCCTTACTAAATTGGAATCTGGAGTTTGACTACATATTTGGCATAGCTCCAAGATCAACCTTTGCAAACGAGATGCTAAGAAGAAACTAGCACATTTTAACAGCTAGATCTCCATGGGTAAAGCCTGGCAAATTTGGAAATCAATCTCACTTTAATTTTATTTTAGAGTATTTTTTCCCTGCCCTTTTCCTTGGAAAAGGACCCAAGGCAGCTTACAGTAATGAGGGACAATATACAATATAAAGACATGCACTCGCACTCTATAATCCTCTAGCCTTCGATTATGCTGCTCATCAGTGAACCAGAGGAAACACAGTAAAAAGGATTTTGGAGCCGTGCAACCATTAAAACAAACAAAGTCAAAACTAGACTATGGGTGATACCTTCATAGGTTGCTAGTAGAAAAATAAATAAAAAAGTAAAAAAATTGCTGAGCTTTTGAGAACACAAGTCCTCTTTTTCAAAGCGGTTATAAAAGTCCAAATATGGCAAGGGATGTAATTTGCCAGGAGAGTTCTTAAAAGTTCATCTGATTCAAACAAAGAGCTGGCCAACCAGGAGCCTTGTGCTTCGAAGAGCCAATAGAGATGATGGTTGTAAGCGGGAGCCTGTTTAGTCCAGCACCAACGGACCATGCTGCTCTCTGCCTTCCATGAAGAAAACCTGGCATCCATCTTGCCAGATGAACTTTTAAGAACTCTCCTGGCAAATTACATCTCTTGCCATGTTTGGACTTTTATAACTGCTTTGAAAAAGAGGACTTGTGTTCTCGAAAGCTCAGCAATTTTTTAATTTTATTTTTTATTTTTCTCCAGGAAATACAGGTAATTCCAATGGACTTCTCTGACCATGAAAATCAATGAGTAGAACATCTGCTGGATGTTAACCAGTGATGGCAATGACTTCCTTCTCAAAGCGGATGAGTACGCCGATTAGACTGTGGGTGAGTACAGGTCATGTGAGTAAGACCTTATTCAGGGAGAGGCCTTCAAACTGTACACTGGCATCGAAGACTATTCGGATCTGGCCTGTTTTTTGTGGATGGTACACTCCAAAGAATGGCAGGTGCCAACATTCTTCATCTTTTCCCAAGGGTGGGGCTAGCTCAGCTTAACAACCATAATCAAAGGGAATATGCTGCAACCTAGTCTCATTCCACAGGAAAATTAGTCATCGTCTCCACAAAACTGCTTTAAAAATTGAGGCAGCAATTTTCTCAAGCACATTCAAGACACAGGAAATCCATCTTACCGAAGATGAGATTGTATTTCTACCTCCCGCCGTAGCTGATGCTCTACCCCTGCTTTTTCCAACTGTGTTTTAAACAAGACCTTCAGCGCCAGGATGAATTTGCTCTCCTTTTCACGAGCCAGATACACATTCCCAAATTTTCCTTTCCCCAGGGGACGTCCAATTTCAAAGTCATCAAGGGACCATTGTTTCCTTTTTTTAAAAAAGAGGAGAAAGAAGAAAAAGCTGAAATAAGACTGCTGATCCAAAAGAGCAAGGAAGCCCCAACATGGCAACTCTTGGCACATGCTCCTGATCCACACAATAATTTTACCAGGATCACAAGGGAATGTACATTTTCTTCCCATTGTTTATAAATTACAAGTCAATAGATGCAGCCTCGCCTTTGTAATATAAAGATTACAACCACTTCCATTGAAAGTGCACACATCACAACATAAGATCAAGCTTGCATCTTACCAGCAGAGTTTCCAACAGACACTACTCAGGTACAGTATATCCCAGACAAACAACATCAAAGGCATGAAACCTCATTTCTCACACACCATGTGATGTTCTGATGAATAGCCTCTGATCAAAACTTATGGACGATTAGGTCCCACGTTCTTCAGCCTTTCAGGCCAAAGGACATGCTGACCAGGGGATTCTGAGAACTGCATATGAAAAGGTAACTCTTCAAAACTCTGCCTGTGATAATCACAGTTCTATTTAGCTGCTGTGGCTAACAGGTGTTAGATAGGTTTTTGCATCAACTCCCCCTACACATCTATTGCTACCTACATTAGCCTTGTTTCTGAGGCAGCAAACATTACCAACCTTGTTCTTATTCACAAAATAATCAGAAGCTACTAGACTTTGTAAGCTAGAAGTACTGTGGACCAGCAAAAGAAAATGTACCGTCTCCTTTGCCAGCTTGCTGCATTTTCATGCTGATGCAAGAGGAAGAGGCTTTGCTTCCCCTGTGACCAGCATGGAACCCCATCAAGGTGGAGGAAGAGGAACAGTTCAACCTTCTGCTTTCACCAGCCTGAAAACACTCCCACTGGGAACCAGGCAAGCAATGCAAGCACGTTGTTTGAAAGTGAATTTTCCTAGTTATTCCATGAAGCATATGTATGTGAAGATTCTTAGTCATCCAGGTGAGTTTATCTGGAAGTTGAGTCATGGCAACTGGACTTCTTTTTCCTGAAAGATTGAAAAGTTTCACTACTCATCCAAACAGCCTCATCAGTCTGAAGAAAGCTAGTTGCAAGTCCTCCATTTTATAGTTCACTTGGCCTTTTTGTCACCTTACAAAAAGAAGGCTAAGAGGGGATATGATAGCTATGTTTAAATATTTGAAAGGATGTCACATTGAAGGAGCTGGTTTGTTTTCCATGGCTTCAGAAATTAGGACTCGGAGCAATGCCTTCAAACTACAGGAAAAGAGATACAATTTAAACATTAGGAAGAACTTCCTGACAGTTAGAGCTGTTTGGCAGTGGAATATGCTGCCCCGGAGGACGGTGGAGTCTCTTGTCTCTTTCTTTGGAGGTTTTTAAGTAGAAGCTGGATGGGCATCTGTCAGGAGTAGTGCTATTGAGGTTCCTGCATGGCAGGGGGTTGGACTAGATCAGTGATGGCGAACATATGGCACGGGTGCCAAAGGTGGCACTCGGAGCCCTTTCTGTGGGCACCCAACATTGCCCCTTCACAGCCACCTGTATACAGGTTAAATTACTGTATTGGCACTTTGCAAAAAGATTAGTGGGTTTTGAATTGCAGTTTGGGCACTCGGTCTCTAAAAGGTTCGCCATCACTGGACTAGATGGCCCTTGAGGTCTCCTCCATCTCTATGATTCTATGGCAAGCTATACCCAGACAAATCAAAAATACTTCTGGCCACAACCACCAAGGCCATAGCTAAATGACCCATACTTTATGGGTTTCAGCACCTTAGATCATGGCTCACCTTAAGGCCATTAAGGTGTTGTCTACTTAACAAGCCTATTCAGGCCACTGTTCATCTTATGAGCCTATTTCAGAGCAGGGTGACAAGTGGCCAAATTGATGACTTGCAACTAGCTTTCTTCAGACTGATGAAGCTGTTTGGGTGAGCAGTGAAACATTTCAATCTCTCAGGAAAAAGAAGTCCAGTTGCCATGACTCAACTTCATGCTCCATGAAGTTGAATCATGTCATTTTGATTAATGTCGATTATTCAAAATTAGTCAATCTGAAATTTTCAGGGGAGATAGAAGACTTTCTCCAGCTATCTTCTGAACACCAAACACATCTCTACGTGCTATAGTTTTGCTCAGGAAATTTATCATCCTTTCTAGATTCTTGTTATAGAAGCTTTTAAAATCCCATAAGGTTATTCCTTAGCACAGTGGTTCTCAACCTTCCTAATGCCATGACCCTTTAATAGAGTTAATATGTTGTGGTGACCCCTTGCCAAGCTTGGAAGAGACCACAAGCCCCTTTTGGCAGGCCACTGCAACAGGTGCCATACAGAACTTCCCTCTACAAGCACCCTCAGCCAATCACAGCCTCCGGTCCCTTTGACTGACATCCCCTCCAACCTATCATATTTCAATCTTTCACTCTTTTCCCCTCCTTCCTCCCCCTCCAGACCCAAGCCATTTGTGCCTTTTTCTTCACTGCCCCCGCCCCCGGTTGGGAACCACTGCCTTAGCAGAACCAGTACTGCTTCCTAAGTCAGCAAGACATTTCCCCTCACAATACGTTTTCTATCAGGGTTAGGCTAAAGGGTCTGTAGTTGCCAAGTTCCCTGCACTAGAACACCAACATTTGCTGAAAATAACAGGGAAGCAATTTCGAACCTAATGGTTAAAAGACATGATGTGATCAAGTTTTGTTAAAGTAATTATCCACATTGTCAGAAATGAAGACAGCTGCATAGATCACATTTCAGTACACAAGCAATTTTCATCTGTATTCTTCAATGAAGTCTTCTCGAACCTCAACAAACGTGTCACTACTATACAATAGGACCTCCATAACCATGGGGGATTGGTTACGGGCTACCCTGTGGATACTGAAATCTGCAGATAAGAGCAAACACTGTTATCTGATGGTGACGGTGGCAACAGTGCTGGTAGGGTGTTTGGGGCAAAAGCATTTGCTCTGGAGGCACCACCACCCACACTGGGCAGCATAGCGGAGCAGGTGGCATGAAAGTGCTGCTGCATCACCCAGTAAGTTTGGTCAGGGGTGTCCCTGGCTGTTCAAGCTTCCTGGGCAGTGGACCAGGCGATCCCCAGTGTACCTTGATGGAGGCGCAGAAATCCCCCCTGGCAGCAGCAGCTGTGGTAGTGGGCAGCAAAACTCACCCGCTCTCCCTCAATCCCCCTTTGCTTGCCTGCCTGTCTTGCTAGCTAGCAGCCGTACCTCTCGTCTCTTTCCTCTCCCTTCGCTTCCCAGTGGCGCCTCTTGCAATAACCGAGAGCCCTGGTGCCCAACCCATCTCAGGCCGCTGACTCTGCTTGGTCTTGCCTCTTTGACCCCCAGCTCCTGCCTGGCTCTCACTCGCTCAATCTCGGCTACCTGCTCTCTCCCACCCAGGCATGAACCAGGGGCTTCCTCTTTCATTTGTTGCTGGTGAGAGAGAGTAGAGAGCTGAGAGTGAGTGAGAGAGAGCCAGGCAGGGGCTGGAGGCTGAAGCGGCAAGACTGAGCAGAGTCAGTGAACTGAGATGGGGAGGGCACCGGGGATCCCGGCCCTTGTGAGAGGCGCCGCTGGGAGAGGAAGGAAGGAGAAAGAGAGGAGAGAGGTAGGGCTGCTAACTAGCAAGAGCAAGAAGGCAGGGGGGATTGAGGGAGAGTGGGTGAGTTTTGCCACCCACCACTGCAGCTGCTGTTTCTGCCAAGGGGGATCTCTGTGCCCAATCCTATATCCCGGGAACCCTGAATGGCCGCTGGCACCCGAACCCCAACCTGCTGATCGCCAACCACAGATAACTGAATCCGTGGATGGTGAATCAGTGGACACGGGGGTGCTACCGCATATAATAAAGATTGTCTGCACTATTCCACCAATGGAAGCTAATTAGGTATACGCCTTACTTTTTGTTTTCACTTTTTGAACTTGATTGCCCATTGCTCTCCGTCTTCGTATTTGACGCTTCTTTATTCTCAGCCTTGCAAACTGATGCACTTCCTGATTCTGGCTTCTTTTCTACATATAGAAATGATACACTTTTAGTCTGTAAAATTGCAAAGACCCCATTTTTATAGAGAGCATGAAGCAAAAGAAAATGCTTTTTTACTAGAATTTTCTCATGCTCTCGAGATGCACAGAAAATGTACTCTTTCACTAAAATACACAGTATTTTTCAATACTGTTGTGAAGCTTACAAGTTACATGTAGAACATCACCAAATAATTAGCTATAAACATAGAAGCAACTGAACTACACCACATACCAGATGCAAGCTGCTGCTGAGGGATTTCAGTAGGTTTGTTTGGGGCCAAACCCTTTGATGTTGGCTGCACATGAGATATTGGTCGCTGCTGACTTAATTGCTGGGGATGTTTTGAATTGGAAACAGCAGATTTCTGTGCCTGCTGGATAGGCACTCGCTGGGGAACATTAGAAGCACTCAGGACACGCTGGGGTTGGGCTCGCATTCCATTTGTCCGGGTCTGCATCACAGGAACACGTTTGGGACCATCCACAACAGGCGTCTGCATTTAGAAAAACACACCTGCAAATATTTCTGTGTCAACACTAATTCCTTGAACTAGGATTGCTGTCATTATCTATAATCGTCTGCAAATGTCTGTAAGTGTCATGAAGCCTGCTCTTTGTATGCTCTCTCTGAGGGGAAAAGCTAGACTTTCCAGGATTTAGCTTGCCTGGAGAGTCTCCACACAACCAAGAACCCTCCTCCTCTCTTCCAAGTTGTAATGCTCTTGTGAAGAAAGCAGGGTTGGGTGAGACAGTCCCCTCTATGCATATCCAAATCACTGGATTCTGTAACACCTGAATAGGGCTGAACACGTCTCCAATCCTGATTGCATTACTCAGAAAGAATTAAATGCTCTGGAGGAAACACTTCACCTGCCCTGTGGTAAAAATCAGTGTGCAAGATCTCTCATCACTCTATAGTCACCACTATAAACTCTGAGCAACATCTGAGTTACTGCTGGTAACAGCCTAATTGGCTGGCCCTATAACACCAAAGCATTGAATGCTGGGGGCATGAAATGCACTTAAAATGTGCCAAAGTACACAGTCATGACAGATGTACAAATTAACCCTCATTAAAATTAAGGAAAGAAATTAAGTAAGCAATACAGAAAGAAGCCCACTGTTCCCTGAATAACTTACCATGTAGATCCCTAAAGGAACATGTAGTGAATACTATGGAAAAGACAGCTTGGCCTTATAAGTCTTCTCAGATATATCCAAAGGAGAACTGTAACTCTTAAGATTATTTAAAATTATATTTTTTGTGCATAACCTGCAAGAAATTATTTTACCTTACTGGAATGACATGGGCGTCCTTTTAGATTCTCTTTACCAATTTTCTCCATTTTTATCTGAGGAGAAGAGATGAAGTTTAGTCATTTAGCACTCCTTTGATTTGAGAGCATCACATTGATAGGCTTATCGCCCAGATTCGCCCGTACCTGGACATGGATTCGCTTAAGACTGTAGTGCAGGCAATGATCTCAGTGATAGATTACTATAACACTCTGTATGGGGTTACCTTTGACCCTTGTTCAGTGGCTGCAGTGGGTGCAGAATGCAGCAGCCAGGCTGATAGTAGGTGCAGGCAGGTTTGATTGCATCACCCCCATCCTGGCTCACCTGCATTGGCTACCAGTGCCTCCCGGATAAAGTTCAAGGTACTGGTCTTGGTTTACAAAACCCTCCATGGCTTGGGACCTGACTATGTGGCGGAACATACCTCCCAGAGGTCAGCTTCATCCCATCCTACCAGAGCTTCGCTTGCCTTGTCACTCCGGGTGGCCACACCAAGGGAGGCCCAAAGGGTTTCTACACGCAATCGGGCCTTCTCGGTGGTTGGCCCGGCACTTTGGAACAAGCTGTCCATGGAGATCAGGCTGACAGAGTCCCTGCTGGCTTTTAGGAGCATTAAAGACCTGGCTCTTCAGGGAATGTTTTGGAGATTGCTGATTGTACATTTGTGGGGCTGTTGTCTGTGTTATCTGTTCCACCCTTTCCCCCCCTTTGCCGGATTGTGCATATTGTGGTTGTTATTGTTTTTAATTCTTTATGGGGTTTGTTTGGGCAAGTTGATGCTATAATTTTTTGTACACCACCCAGAAAGCAACTTATCACATTTCATATTTTAGGTATGTCATGGCATCAAAGTCTCACACAACACTTATCCATAGTCTTATAACACTTGGGCAACAACACCCACTCAAGAGAATAAGAATATAATATAGTTTTCCCCTGGACCTTATCAATAAATTTCACCTGGCAAAAAAAGAACTTCTGTCTTCCAGACCTACTCTTAATACTGCAAATGTCTATAAAGTGATCCAATCAAACCCAAGCACTTGGTTTAGAGACTTAAACACAAGTTGCAAAACCTTCAAATGCTTTAGCTGTAGCTACATCCTTGGTACACCACCACACTAGCTGAAATCTTGTTGCTCACCGTAGCAGGTCACAATAAGACTACTAGACCCATTTGACTGGAAGGACAAGAGTTAACTCACCAAATCCAGTGATTCAATGGGCCTAGTCTAGTACAATTTACAACGCGACACAACAGGATTTCAGGCACTGTATTTCCTAACTGCTATTAGATGTTTGGAAAACTAGAACCAGCACAGCACAGATTTTTACAAATTTAAACGTATTTATTAAAATTGACTGCAACAGGGTGACTTAAAGAAACGCAACTGAAGCTGCCTCTGAGAGAGGCTTCTATTTCCTTCTAGTTGTTTCTTTCTCCCACTAAAAGCCAACTGTGGCTTGCCCCTTAAAGAGGGACTACACAAGGTGCCGTTTCCACTCTTCCTAAGAGCTCTACATGACTTGTGCAGCTCACCATTTTATCTTCAAGGCAGGAAAATGCTCAATTGAAAAATAATCACCAGCTAGATTTGATGGCTAGGTGGGAAAAATCTACTCTGGGTGTTTTGAGCCTTCATATTCTAACGCGTCTTCCCTACCCCATATTCACGAAAAGACATTTTATTTTGCATTCTGAGAAAGTGCATCGTTCTAGAAATCTTCTGGAACTCCGCAACTACACATACAAAAATCCCCACTTCCAGAACGTGCCAATCCTTTCTTACAATCTTGTGCTTAATGGGCACTTAACGTCAAAAAAAAAGACAATTTCCTAAGGATCACTAATGATCCAACAGGTTCCTCGGCAACGGTTCGGACGTTAAATGATTTAACCCAAAAAGGAGGGGGAAAGGAGAGAAATCAACCCCAAAGCCCACTCACCTCGAACACACACGCACCCCGCTTCTCCTGGAAAGGAGTTTGAATTCAAACCTCCGCCCGCCTCCTCCAACTCCCTTTAAACCGCCGCCGCGTTCTGATTGGTGCAGCGCGTTGCGTTCGCGCCACGCCATTGGCTGTCCGATTCGTTTCCTCCGCCCATTCACGGGCCCGTAACAGTCTCAGCTGAGGGGAAACGGTGCCTTTCCAAAGCTCGCGGCGACCTCGCATGCGTGTAAAAAGAAAGCAAGGCGTGGGCGGGGCGATGGAAGGTGGGCGGGGCTTAGGCCGATGATTTCTCCCCGCCTCCTTTTCTTGATAGACGCCAACCGTCTCTGCTGCGAAGACATTTTCTTTATCGCGCGCGCTCTATGCGTAGCTCCGCCTGTTCTTCGGTTGGCGTATTCTACGCCGGTTGCGCAAGCCGGGCGCGCGTTTGATGGGCCGCCTTGCCGTTCAGAGGGGTTCTTTACGCAAGTTGCGCAAAGGGCAGACGTAGCTGGGTTTAACGGCGACGGCAAGACCGGTTTCCCCGCCCCCACCTAAGCCATGAGAGTATTATAATGGGGCCAAGCCAAGCCTGAGGGAGCGGGGATTGGAGGTGCCCGGCCCTGTACTGTATACTCTTTAGGACCAAAGCCTGAAATTGCCGTCTCCTGAAGCCGACACTGCAGGGCTGTTGTGTGCAACTCTCGACAGGCGCTACCAACAGCTTCTCCGGCGGAGAATGTGGGCTCCTGGTGTATCAACTAGAAAGCATGAAACTGGCTTCTATTTAATGCTTCACCTTCAAAAGTGAGGGGGTGGAATTAGGAAATGGGCAGCCATTTTCCCTAGAAAGTACAGAGGAAAGGTGGCCCACAGGGCACACCCCTTTTGGGGATCCCTTGCGGGCTCCAGGAAATCCTGCCATTCCTACAAGGAAAACATTTGGCTTTTTGTGTACCAACAAAGTGTTTCTTGAAGGACTGGGGAAGGGCTTTCTTCAGACAAAAGTAAGGTGATTTTTGATAAATCATTCTAAGAGGTCCCCTGAAGCAGGATATTGGGTTCCTGATGATCTGTGTTTTTTTCTGCTTTGCTAATGATTAAATAGGGTCACTTTCTCTGTAGTCTATTGGGAGAAAACAGTATGCTTGAAGTGAACGTTGCCCTTGTTGTCTCAGAGGAGAAGGGCATTTTACAGTCCTTTAACTAGGGAGTCAAATAAGGGGCAACCTGGAGCTAATGCACGATTCTCTTGGGGGGAAAAAACCAATGAAGAGCATAGAAGAAAAGAGAAAACTAGATTACTCACAATAAAAGTAACCTCTGTTAGGATAAACATTGTGCTGCTGCTTTATCACATTAAGGCTGAAGTTGGTGATTGTGCCACAGGGCAAGCAACAGTTGAAAGTAGCATTTGCAGACAAAAACAGAAGAGTGGAAGTGCTTTACCCTCTTACCACGACAGGGATCTGGAGACTGGTTTGAAGAAACCAAGGCAGGCACACAATTGATATGCTGTTTTAAAAGGCCAGGTAGAAGGTGATCAGCAAATAATCAGATTGCGTGGCCAGAATATTTCAGAGGGGCATAGCAAATACAACAGATTTACTCATGGCATAAAGAAGAATGTCAAATCGTCGTATTGTTCCAGTGTGTGATAGGCGGCAATTTCCATGGGGAATGACTAACATGGTCTCGCCTACCAATGAACCACGACCAATGCGACTACCATTTCTTGAGCCAGATGTGAGTAGAACTGTTCCTTGTCATGGCAGGGATGGTGTGATTGATCATATATAAATGTTGGTGTTGAAACAAAAAAATATTCCAGAATAGAGCTATAGCGGATCAGACCAGAAACATATCTAGTCCAGCGTTCTCTTCCTCCAATGGCCAATAAGATGACCGGGGACTCGGGGAGAAGTCTGTAAGTAGGGCGCAAAGACAGTACTGTATATCTCTCCTGTTCTCCAGGGCCTATGGAAAGTTCAGAAACAAAGACAGCGGCATCCCACACATGTTCTCCTGCAACTAGTAATGGGAGTCATCACAACTGGAAGGCATTGATTATTTTTATATGCTGCTCAACTATCTCCTTATTATGCTTACTATTGAACAGTTACTTGTTTATTTTTCCTCTCAACTACCAACAGAGATGGAAGGAGAATGAAAGAAAATGGGTTTTGTACAGGCTGAGATCCACTGGATGCTATGGGGATCCATCAAGTGGTCCAGAAGTTAAGCAGTGGCAACTGGACATCTTGTTAGATTGAAATGTTTTGTTACTCATCTAAGATGCTTCTTCAGTGTAAATTGGAAATCACCTACCAATTTTCCTCAGACTCAAGAAGCTACATGGATTAGTAGCTAAACTTTTTGATGTAACAATGAAAAAAAAGCCTACTTGCCATGACTCAACTTCAGATAATCTCACTTGGATGACAGATTCTTCACAGACATCCACCCAGTGGTCTTTAGCCAGTCTCAGCATGACTGATCTAATAACATTTTTGTCAAAATTAACGAGCAGGAGAAGAATAAGATACACTTCATTGACTTCAGTGAAAGGGCATAGCATAATGGTAATTATTATATAAATATTAAATGGATGGTCTCATTGAATGGGGCTATGGCAAGTCGATACAGCAGGTTCAACCACTTGTTTGCCCTTTAGAATAATGAAGCACCTCTAGATATGAGAAATCCATTTGGGAAAATCGTTTCAGGCTTTTTAAGTCATGACTCATGATACTGTACAATCTAGCAATACCTCAAGCTAAAAAATGAACCAAGATATTGTTTCTACTGTCCTCTATGTCAAGGCTCCAAAAACCTTTATATTTTACATTAGTAAACACACATTTTCAGGATATCAGCACAACAGTTTAGGTTTAATGGCTTTTCCATCATGAATTGAGTCATAGATTCTCTTTGAAATGTGAATGGAGAGACCATTGTGCACAAATGTTTGAATCCAAGCCAAGATGAACCGTATTTGATGAAAATTGATACATTTTCATCCTGCAAACTAGGGGATGGCTTGTTAATTAATAGCTGGACAGAGTCTTCCCAAGATGAAGGAACATTGACATGAAAAGCTTTACTCTTGCAAATTTCTTCGTAAAGAACAGAAACCCAAATGGGTAAAAAAAAATGTGGCGTCTTTATGGATTTATTTTAGTTCGAGCGCTCAGAGGTTACATTCTCCTTTCCTAGATGCATTTCATAGACCTCATTCACGAAAGCTCAAGCTAAAATAAAAGTCATAAACATTGCTACAAGTCTTGTATTTTGTTTGATCTGCTGTAAAACTAACAGATTAATCTTGTAGATTAACAAATATGAATTACCCGGTTCGTTGTTGCCCTGCTTGGTACTGACGCATGCGCAGTTGCGCGCGGTCATCTTTGACACGACTTGCTGCGATCGCCTCCCCTTCCTTTCAGCTGCGGCTTCAATCGATGTGTGGGAACTCGATGCAACAGCCTGTTCGACGGAGTGGTTTTCGTTCCCGGTTGCCGCCGCCGCCGCCGCCGCCGCCTGCTCCGCAATCGCTCCCTTTGCCCGCCCAATCGGCGCTCGACGGTGTCGGGCCTCCAGCAACCATTTCCAGCTCAGATCGACCAAGGCCGAAAGACGGGCTGGTAGGAGCCGGGCTTAGCCGTCCGGGCCCCGTGGGTTGTAGCAGTTACTGCATTAGGCCATTCCCTCCTCCTCGTGGGCGGTCGGTGGAGATTGCTTTCCATTTTAATTGTCAGCAGCCTTGACCCATCCACGTGATCTTTCTCTTGTTGACTGTTGTGTTGTAGGGCGAGGAAAACGTGGGGCCCTGATGACCATGTGCTTTTTCAGTGTAGCATAAGAGTGCAGTAAAAGAAGCAACATGGGCTGTCGCTAAATGCGGTGAACATGTGAGCTGCGTTATGTAGCCTAACTCGGAGCAGGAGCAGTTTTGTTCAGTTATCTGGGAGGGAACATCGTCCTACAGTGGAATTTACTTGCAGAGAAACAAATAAAATTTGCCATTCTATTGCTAAATTGCTCAACTGGGTATATCATGCTTAAACTATACTCAGGTACAAGTCTGCCAAGTCCAATATTTTCTCACAAGGGCTAGCTTCTAAGAAGCCTACAATTGTCCATGAGAATAGTAACCCCCACCCCATCTGTTTGACATTGCAAGTAGGTCTAATGCCTCTTAATGTGGTAATTTCATTGCAGTGTCTTGGTTAATATTCATATATCTGTTAGTTAAATTGTAGACTACCCTTTAGATTAGTGTCCATCGCTACTCCGTGTCTCTGAATGTCATGAATTTATTGTCTTTAAAGAGCTTTGAAAGAGTTACTTTGTGGATTGTGAACCACAGGATTGGCCATGTTGGCTATAATGGAAATTTCATAATGTGTATTGTGATTCCTAATAAAGCAACATCACATATTATTCATTTTAAGAGTTTTTAGAGTCTTGGCTGTTTACTTGATTTTAACGATGGAATAGAGATTCCCAATGTGGTCTAGTAAGAATGATGGATTAGGACTCTGGAGAACAGAGTTCAAATCCCTGCTCAGCCATGGAAATTCACTGGTGGAGAGGTACTGATAAATCAGTCTTTAAATATCTCACCTTGAAAACTACATTAGGGTTTCTATACGTCAGTTCTGACCTGACAGCACGTAGCACACAATGATGGAATGAGTTTTTGCTGGGTTTTTAATTGTCTTTTATATTGTGTTGTAAGATGTTGTAGTAGAAGAAAGATTTTGGACTGCAACTCACACAGCTAGCATTGAGACTTAGTTTTGTAGTCTAAAAAAGGAACCTTCTTTTAGTGTAATTTAGTCATTGTGTCAAAATTTGTTTTAAAAGGAAATATCTTTGATATACGTACATATTGAAGGATTTCTCTCTGTAAAATTCTCATTTTCATTGGTTATTGCTTTGAATGCCCATTTGAAATGTCTTTCTCACTTTATTTAGTTGTCTTATTTACATTCCACCACCCCCTAGGACAGCTTACAGTCTTCTTATTTTTCTTAGCATCTGTTCCACTTGGAGGTGTTATTATGTAATAAAATATAAAATTAATAGTAAAAACTGATTCCATCATTAGAATCAGGTCAACAGACAAGATTCTAGAAACCATTAAAATCAATAAATCTGCAAACAGAACCATAACATGTTAAGCACTGTAAAAAAGCAGCCCAAAGACGTTAACATCACATCTTTTCTAATGGAAAATTTATTTGTGATGAACATGCATTCTGCGAGGATAGAATCTCCTATGCGCCTGTCAAACAGTTTAGGACCATTGTTGAAGATCTTAACATCTGGACAGGATCCTAATAAGTCAAGTGGCCATTTAGATTGCCTGACCCCAAGCTCATGTTGTTCATGTTGAATTGGGCCCAGAATTACACTGAGAAACCAGTTCAGGTTTTTAAGGATGTGTGCAGCAACTGCTGAGTTGCTGCACACATCAACTGAAGATCCCAGATCCTCTTGAAGGGTGGCTCCATGCAGAGCACACTGCAGTTAAGATATAGTGCTACTGTATCACTGATGTATGGATTATTGTCACTCGGTCAAGTCAGCTGATGAAAGTTTGGAACTGGTGTTATGGAAGTTATGGGGGGCGGGATGGAGTTATGGAAGCACCTTTCTCTACTGCAGGCATGTGTCCAAACTTTGGCCCTCCAGGTGTTTTGGACCACAACTCCCACAGTCCTTTGCCATTGGCAATTTAAGCTTAGAATTCTGGGAATTGTGGTCCCAAACAACAGGAGGGCCAAAGTTTGGACATGCCTTCTCTACTGCCACCTGGAAAGTTAAAGATGGTGTAGAGTCAAGGAGCACAGCCAAACTGAAACCCAGCCTGTCAAAAGGAGTGCAACACCATCTAAAATGGGTTGAATTGCAAGTGCTGAACTTGACTTTTTACTGACTAGCAGTACTGTACTTCTAGTAGTATTTCATCCTTCTTGCTACTGACCTCAAGCAGTATTTAAGGATCCTGACTGCTCAGGTAGCTTGGAGTAACAGAGCAGGGTGCTATTATCAGTAACTGATGAGATGGTATCAGAGTCATGGCCTGAGTCCATTTCTTTAAAAAAATATACTTTTGTAAATTATTTATTTTCCTTTATTTTTACAACTTATATGCCACCCACTCCACAGAATTGTCTCCAATACTTTCTTCCCTCCCTTGTTTCTTCTCTCTCTATACTTTGTGGCTTCTGGGAGCTGCAATGAAATAACTCCTCAGTTCTATAAAGCAGAGTCAGCAGAGCCTTTCTAGTTAAAAAGAAATGTCCAGAGTAAGGGCACCCAGAGGGTGACCCGCTTTGATGGCAACTCTGCTGGTGGCAAAACATTGTGTTGTACTAGCTTGATTTCTTTTCTGGAAAACATGAAAGTAAATAAAGTTGAATAAAAGCAAACTTTTTAAACTATACTTTTCAGCAATTGTTTCTTTTTGTTTCAGACTGCTGGAAAACAGCCATCACTCACAATGTATAGACCAAAAGTAAGCCTGAAAGACAGGCAACAACTTTATAAGCTGATCATTAGTCAGTTACTATATGATGGATATATTAACATTGCTAATGGTCTGATCAATGAGGTAAAGCCACAGTCTGTATGTGCACCTTCTGAACAGCTGTTGCATCTTATTAAAGTGGGTAAGCTTCAGTCTTCAAAACAGATTTGCAATGTTGTGTTTAAAAACAAATGTGTAAGCTGAATTCTATATTTACTGTTTATACTGCTTCCTGATAGTAACAACTAGCTGGCAACAATATTTTGAAATGCTATATCCTCTCACTTATTGGGTATGTTAAACTTAGGTATGATGGCCATCTGGCACAAATACTTTAGCTCTGGATTTATTTATTTATTTATTTATTTATTATTTTTGCTTTGGCAGGGAATTGGAGTCTAAGAGCTCTCAGGTCTAGCTCTGCTACTCAATTTCTGTGATCATACTTCTAATTAACAAAAATCTTTAAAAGCATGGTACTGAAGTGAGATTTGAATAGTTACTTGATAAATAATATACAGTAGATCAGTGTTGGCGAACCTATGGCAGGGATGTCAAAGGTGGCACTCGGAGCCCTTTCTGTGGGCACCCGACATCACCCCTTCACAGCCACCTGTATCCCAGGTTAAATTGCTGCATTGGCACTTTGAGAAAACTTATTGGGTTTTGAATCACAGTTTGGGCACTCAGTCTCTAAAAGGTTCGCCATTACTGATATAGATGGTGGCATATTGAAGATGCTCATCCACGTCCCACTTCAAAATCCCAAACAGGCTTGAGAATGACTGCTGTTTTGCCTGTTTAAAATTTGAAAGGAAAACATCTGTATTCTTTCCCCCCCCCACAGGAATGGAAAATGATGATAGCGCAGTTCAGTATGCAATTGGGCGTTCTGATACAGTGGCTCCTGGCACAGGCATTGACTTAGAGTTTGATGCAGATGTACAAACAATGTCCCCAGAAGCTTCTGAATATGAGACATGTTATGTCACATCTCACAAAGGACCATGTCGTGTTGCTACATACAGCAGAGATGGACAGTTAATAGCTACAGGATCAGCTGACGCGTCAATAAAAATACTTGACACAGAAAGAATGTTGGCAAAGAGTGCAATGCCTATTGAGGTAAATAGCCGAACATCAATGAATCCTTAAAATATCATGTTAAATGTTCTTTTCTAGTTACAGTGGAAAATTCTGTTTTCTCTAGGCTCTCAAAAACGAAGCAAAACATATATCTAGTTATAGTTTCAAGTACAGTACACAAACAGGAATATATAAACTTGAAAGACCTGATCACTTATGTAAAGCCACAGTCTGTATGTGCACC
Organism: Phrynocephalus versicolor; assembly: GCA_023846285.1. Classification (NCBI taxonomy): domain Eukaryota; kingdom Metazoa; phylum Chordata; class Lepidosauria; order Squamata; family Agamidae; genus Phrynocephalus; species Phrynocephalus versicolor. The sequence continues at coordinate 93,878,823 of JAHTLZ010000129.1, forward strand.
TTATGAACAACTGCTGTATTTTATTAAACCTGGTAAGCGGCAACCTCCAATAGAGACATTTGAGATGTTGTATTTAGCCATATATGCGAAAACTAAATTTACTTGATTCAGTAATGTTATAAGTGAGGAGGATCTCCTAGAACACAAGCTGAATATGAGCCAACACTGATCTGGCTGCGAAAAAGGCAAACACTGTTGTAAGTTTGCATTAACAGACTGGTCTCCAAATCACATGAAGTATTTGTTCCTCTGTATTTAGCACTAGTTAGGCCTCATTTTGAGCATTTTGTTGAGTTCTGGACATTGCACTTTCAAAAGAATGCTGAAAACTGGAACAAGTTCAGAGGGGGTGAACATGGGTTGGACCCACTGGCCTTGTATACCCCTTTCAGTTCCATTATTTTTTGAAAAAACTGGCACTTGGTTTATTGGTGGTATTTCCAATTATGTGAAATAGCTATTTGATACTGTTGAATATGTGACCCACATTTTTAAATCAATCAGTAGTGTTAGCTCTCTGAATAAATCAGAGCTCCATATTTAGAAGATTTGAACCAGTCCTGGTTTTCAGCATCATTTTTCATTTCTAAGACAATCCCATTAAGAGAGTTGAGTTGCCTATGAGAGATGGTTACATTACATCTGCTGCAGGAAGCGATATGGCAGGATGCTAATTCAACATCCCATGTGCAGTTAACTCTATTCTTGTATCCCTTTGGATCTTCAACCATATGTTAAAGTTATGTTTACGGCATTATCTTTCCTGATGGCTTTCTTTAGGTTATGATGAATGAAACAGCCCAGCAGAATATGGAGAATCACCCAGTTATTAGGACTCTTTATGATCATGTGGATGAGGTGACATGTTTAGCTTTTCATCCAACAGAACAAATTCTTGCCTCGGGTTCAAGAGATTACACCCTTAAATTATTTGACTATTCAAAGCCATCTGCCAAAAGAGCCTTCAAATACATACAGGTTAGAAACTTTAATTATACATGTAAAAGGAACATGAAACATAACTGATGATGATTCAGAAGTTTGACTTGGAAATTTTGGTGGCATGTTTGAATTGTGTTCATAAATGATTGCAGAACTAAGACCATTATGGGGTTGAGAAACTGAGTTTGCAATGTCAGTTGCATTAACACAAATGATTCTGGTGGATGTAACTGTTCAAATTATTATCAGAAGCATAGAGCTCTTTAGTAGGCATTTCTTTTTAACTGTTTCAATAACAACAGTATTTGTTAAATTGAAGAGTGGTATCAGATGTTGCATTCTTTCATTGAAATACAAGCTAGTAGAGATGGGCGCAAATTTAAAAATGAATTGTAAAATTATTTCAAAATTTGCAGATTTGTTTATTTGTATTCATATAAATTGCTACTCCCAATGAATACAAATTGATGAATTGTTAGTGTTTTTTCATTCATTGATTTGTTGGGCTATATAATGGCCCCCAAGGCATGTAGAGATACCAGATTTACAGAGAAGCTTCCTGCGACTCTTCTGTACAATCCCTCCCTGTTTGATGAAAATTGGGTTTCCCCAAGCCCATTGCTAGAGCATACTTTTCTAGGGTCATTTTGTGGGTGCATAACTCAGATCTCTGAAACCCAATCTTCACCAGACTTTGAAGGATTGTAGAGGAAAATCATGGGAGGATCTTGGTGCCTGGAGGGCACTTTCGTGGGAGGGGTTTCTGTGGGGGTACGTAACTCTGACTCTTGGACCCAAACTTCCAAACTTGCAGGGCTTGTAGATGAGAGACATGGGAAGTTGCCTACAAATTTGATTTTTCTAAGCACATAGGAAGCCTTTCTATAGGGTCTTAAGAAAATGCATTGACAAATCAATTCATTTTATTTTTAAATTTCACTAAAATATAACAAAGAATTACATTCTAAATCACTCAAATTACATGCAATAACAGGAAAACAAATTACACAAAACGGTGCTCCCTTCACCCTCGGGACCACTATGTCTTACAGTAAACCCCCACCTATTGCAGGGGTTAGGAATCTGACCCAACCCGCAATAACTGAAAATCTGCAATATGTGGATGCTGGGACTGGGCGGGTGCTCTGGGGGCTCTTGTACTTACCCCAGGCCCGGTGCTGCCCCAAACGGGCCTGCAAGGGGCTTTCCAATCCCCCAGAGTCCCCAAAAGTGCTTTCAAGTGATCTGGGGGTCACTTCCAACGGGCCTGGGAAGGCCTTTCCTCCTTACCCCAGGGGGCCTTTTTTTTCATATACTGCGGACCTGCGATATACCAGGACCACAGTATACCGGGACCGCGAAAGGGTGGGGGACAACTGTACTAATTGTTTTTCCTTACTTATATGCAGTCTTCTTTCTAGTATCGTGTGCACATGTATTCTGCTGCCACCATTTAACTTAATTATTATTAGGACCAAGTGTGGTACAGTGGACCCTTGTATAACATACAGCTTGTATAACATAAAATTTGTACAACATAAAAAATTCCGGAGATAGGGAAAATTTGCTTAACATAATCGTCTATGGGGCAAATCTGTACAGCATAAAAATGGGATCACTCTGTTTTTAATGCACTCCTATGGGAATTTGTATAAAGGAAAATTTGCTTAACATAATTTCATTTGGAACAAATTAATTCCTTTATACAAGGTACCACTGTATTTGAAATCATGGAGTCTCATAGTCTTTCTTTTAAAACAAATAAGAATGGTTTATTGTAGTACAAAGAACAAAGATGTACAGTACATGCTTTTTGATATTGTCTTAAGTTACTATTTCTATATTGAACATTTAACATACTCTTAATAAATATTCATGAATCAGGAGTGGATGCCATGCATACAGTAATACCTCGGATAACAAATGCTTCTGTTACCGAAAAATTCAGATAGCGTAATGAAATTTCTGGGCACAGGGATTTTTTGGGTAATGCAATTTTCCTGTGGGATGCCTCTGATAATGAAGTTTTCATAATACCTTGCAAAAAAAGAGTATACCCAGAATGCATTGAACCCCTCCCGTAGTTTGTGGAGGGGTGGGAGGAGTTAGAGAGGTTTTTTATTGTGTTTTGGAGCCATTCTGCTCAGGAATTTGGACCTTTTGAACTTGGAAAGGAAGGGAACTAAGGTCTCCTTGCATTCTTTTTTGTTTTTGTATTGCTTTCGGTTGCACTTTTGGTGAGAACGACCTGGGGTTTGTTTTGAAGCTAGCTTTTATTCATCTTTGCACTGCTTTTCATTCCTTTGCAGGCAGGAATGACCGGGGGGGGTGTTCTTTTGTTGCTTTCTTTTGTTCATCTTTGCGCTGCTTTACATTGCTTTGCAGGCGGGAACAATGGTGGTGTGTGTCTTTGCTGCTTTCTTTTGTTCATCTTTGCTTTTTTCCATTGCACTTTTGGCAGGAACAGGCTGAGGTTTGTCTTGCTGCCCTCTTTTGTCCATGTTTGCATTGCATTTTAGGGAAGGGTGGTATTCCAGCTCTGCATGCCTTTAAAGTGTCTTTTATAAAGATATTTGGGGGGAAATGGCTTTGCCTTTTTTCAGACCTCTGGAATGGATTAATTGGTTTCCCATTCATTTCAATGGGAAACTGCATTTCGGATAGCGTTGGAGTACAACTTAATTACGTTATCCAAGGTACCAGTGTATGTACGTACGTACGTAGGTACATACATACATACATACATACATACATACATACATACATACATACATACATACATACATACATACATACATACATACATACATACATACATACATACATACAGTTTTGGTGTGGCATTCTCCATTTCCTCTCTTGAGATCTGAATCTCTTGTTATATTTTATCCGCTGTTCCAGTTGCATTAAATTTAATCAATTTAATTGTTCTCCTTCAAGCATAAATCTTAATTGTTCCTTATTTTTAAAGGGAACAAGTGTGTTTGTTTTTGTGATTCGTTGATTTTGATGAATCACAAATCAAAACTAATCACCATTTTCCTGATTTGTCCTCATGTCTATAACCTAGTTTTTCAAAATGTTTCACATTATAAATCTGCCTTGAACTTACATTGATGCAATATACAAAGTAGAGGATGTTATTTCCAAGCCACCCTTTCTTTTTTATTTTGGAGTTGTTTGGCAAATCTGTTACAAAGCTACTGACTTGTTCACATAACAGCTGTCTTCTATGGGAATGAATTCATTCTGTTTTATAAAGCAGTTGGTGGAACTCTGGTGTTTAGTTCGGTTTGAAGTAACAAATGGATCTCTTCTTGTATTATTCACATATTTTTTTTCAATTAAACAGGAAGCAGAAATGCTGCGCTCGATCTCCTTCCATCCTTCCGGTGACTTCATACTTGTTGGTACCCAGCATCCTACTCTGCGACTCTATGATGTCAATACCTTCCAATGCTTTGTTTCCTGCAATCCTCAAGATCAGCATACTGATGCCATAAGCTCAGTTAATTATAACACAAGTGCTAACATGTATGTAACAGGCAGCAAAGATGGATGCATCAAATTGTGGGATGGTGTGTCAAATCGCTGTATCACAACTTTTGAGAAAGCTCATGATGGAGCTGAAGTCTGTTCTGCGATTTTTTCCAAGAATTCCAAGTATATTCTGTCAAGTGGAAAGGACTCTGTAGCCAAACTATGGGAAATATCTACAGGGAGAACGTTAGTCAAATATACAGGTGGGTAAAAGCTAAAATAAACATTATATCAGTCCACTTGCATAATCCTAGCAATCTTGTTACTACTGAAGCGCATTTAAATGTATTTAAATGTCTTATTTTACCTTGATGCTAATGTGGCTTTCTGATACTGCTTGAGTTGGTCACAATTTTTCTTCCTTGCTTGGTAAACAAGACTGCTTTGTAAATCTCTTTGTATGCATCTCATTTTAATTAGTGCAGAATTTAACCTGTGAGTAAAATGTCTCGACTGGAAGAAGTGAGAACCACAACACTCTTGTCTGCTCAGATGACAAATGAATGTCACTACTGTCATTTCATCATATAATCATAAAAAGCTCAAGTATGCTATATAAAGTCTATAAAATTAATATGGGGTGACTAATAGGGATAAACATACAGTATTTTACTTCATGAACAGCAGTTATAGCTGTACTGCAGCTATAACTGTCCTCATGACCTGGGGTTCAATTCCACGTAGCTGGCTCATGGTTGACTCAACTTTCTATCCTTCCGAGGTCAGTAAAATGAGTACCTAGCTCCCATGGATGGTGGGGGCAACGTGTGGCCTTCATAATTAAATTGTAAACCACCCAAAGAGTGCTTTAAGTGCTATGGGGGGTACATAAGCAGAATAATTTGCTTTATTATTATTATGAATTAAATATATTTGTATGTATTTAGTATGACTTATTTGCCTTTTTGGAACCCCATCATGTATATCTTGTAGAAATTGTATCATCTGCAGTGTTGTTACACAGCATATACTTGTGTTAAAGCACAACTAATCTGCATAATCACCACAGTCTAGACCAATTCCTGTCTGTTCGTGGATCAGTTAACTTCCTCTCAATAATGCCTAGTTTAGAAACGGTTTTTCTTTGTTTTTCCATCTTTCTTCATTTGCCTAGGGCAGAAAAGGCACAATTGACATACTTTATGTTTCTTCCCTTCATCTCTAATGTGAGATCCTGCTGAAGTAACATAAAAACTAGAAAAATTGAGAAATAAATTGATTTAACAGTTTCTCTGTAATAAGTCATACTCTAAAGATGAGTACTTTGTCATATCCACAGTTTCGGTTAATAACATGTGATGCCAGCAGGGTGCAGCCAAGACTTGCAATGCTGAAACGTTATAAATCTTTTCTTCTGAGTAGTAGAAAGAACAGAGAGCACTAGCTTTTCTTTATCCTGCATCCTATACTGAGAACCTAGGGTTTCTGTAGAGGAATTATATTAGATTGATTTAGTAGTTGGCTATTTTACCATTTCATAGCCATTCTGGGTTTCATTCTAAGATAAGATTTCCTATTCCTTATATGTTCAATAAAGATAAATTAATTTACTGCTTTTTAGAATTTAGAACAGTGTTGGCAAACCTATGGCACGGATGCCAAAGGTGGCACTCGGAGCCCTTTCTGTGAGCACCTAACTTCGCCCCTTCACAGCTACCTACATTCAGGTTAAATTGTACTGGCAGTATCTGTCCTAGAATTAGGGAGAAAATCATATGCATTTCTTAATGGAATTAAATCTTATTAAATTAAATAAGACTTGCTACTGGGTAGGTGTGTGTAAGACTGTTTAAGACTGGCAGGTTTTTTATTGTTTCACTGATTAGTTGATGTTGCAAACAATTAGATCATTAAGGCATGGAGCAATTGGAGTACAGAGTTATGGCATAGCCTAAAAAGAGTTGCCAGCATTGTTTTATTTTTGTCGTATTATGCTAAGTTCAAAGATGAAATAGTGCTTCCCTTTATATATATATTACAGTACTGTACATACAGTACAGTATTTTTCCATGTATAAGACTATTCCCCCCCCCCCCAAATTGCTAGACAAAATTTGAGGGTCATCTTATATGCGGAAGTAATCCGAAGAGACAACTGTGCAGTTGTGAAACTGTAATTTTGGGTTGGAATGGGGTGGCATCCTATAGATTGAAAAATACATTACTGAACTTCAATTTCCCATGTCTTTAAATGCCAAAGGCAGCTACCAGGCTGCTGCAGACTTTCAACAACAACCCTCCTGGTTCTGTCAGTATATGCCAGTAACCAAGAAGAATTCCATCTCTCCTATTCCAGTCTTCCTCAAGAAATAAGAACATAAGAAGAGTCATGCTCAAATAAAGCATGAGCCAACTGTGTTCCAATTTGGGCAAACATCAGACATTTTCATCATAGTCCTGCCATTGGTCTCCTCAGAAACATTTGCTATTAATTTTTTTTTAAACTCTGATTGTGCAGACAGATCCCAGTGTGAAAATATATATATTTCTTTAAAATTTGAATTGTTAATATCTCCTATTTTATTTTAACCATTGACAAGACTGTCATATATGGTAAAAACCCTCATTTTTCACAGGAGTGTTTACTGGTTTTAGTAGGGCTTACACTAAGAGATTTAGGAGACTGTATTGTGACAATTTTTTAAAATGTACAGTATATAGAGGTGAGCACGAAATGAATTTTTAATTCATTTTGTTATTTGTTATTTGTTTTGTTAGCTAATGAAACAAATATTTAAAAAAATTAAAATTAAAAAACGTGCTGGGGCTCCAGAGGGAGCAGGGGATGGTCTGCCGCCACCTGGCGCGGCGGCCGCCGGGGCTCCGGAGGCCGCCATGAGATTTCCCGGTGCCCAGCTCATGTGCTGCTGGGCCTCCGGAGGCAGCGATAGGGCGGTCCACTGCCGCCCGGCACTGCTGGGACTCCGGAGGCGGCGGTGACACCTCCTGCTGCCCGGCGCGGCTGCTGCTGTGTCTCCGGAGACGACCGTGAGGCCTCCTGCCGTGCAGCGCCAGGGCCTTCTGGGCTGCTGCCGCTTCCACCATCCAGGTAAGCCGAACCAGTTCGGCTCGGCTCGGTTCATACAAATTTTTGTTTTAAAAATTCATACAAGCTGAACCAAACCGAGGGTGGGCCCAAAACAGAATGAACTAAACCATCTGTTTTCTGTTTCTTGCCCACCTCACAGTATCTGTATTTCTTCTGGGGTCAGGTTCTATATGCTGTATAGTATCCTTCTTTTCAGTTTCTTGATGCTGCACTTCTTTCCCCCTCTATTTATTTTATTTATTTATTTATTGTTATATTTGTATCCTGCTTATCTTCTGTACAGAACTCTAAGCGGCTAACAGCAGGCGATCAAACGCCAAATAATCAACAGTAATATATAATACAAATGAGACAACAGCAATATAAAAACACAGATAACACATAAAATTCTAAAAATTCTAAGGCATCCCGGTCGCCGGCGAGGCGAGAGTTATAGACAATGACACCAATGGTCAATAATAAAATCAGTAACGATGGCGGGGTAAAAAAAAAAAAAATCTAGTAATTGTTCTTCTGAGGGAGTTCTCCCCGGTCTTTTCTAGCCCTGTTCTCTCTCCCCAAAAGATTTATTGTGTTTCTGCAGATCAGTAAACATAATTATAAATTCAGTTTTGAGTAGCTTCACTTTGTCCCAGATTGAAATACAGGCCTGTTTTAGAAGATAAACAATCTTGTATAATTGAAATTTAAACAAATCCTTGCCTTTTCCAGGATCAGATGTTAGATACTTTCTGAAGCAGTAACAAACTATTACTTGTGAGGTACTCATTCACTACTTGATCTTAGCAAGCCACCTGCAACATTGTAATTTAAGTCCATTAGGGCATAGTGTTTTTTGCTTTCCTGAAGTTTTCTAATGGTCTGCCTTATTTATGTATTGTAATTGGCTAGTTCCGCCTATTATTTTCACATCTGAAATTTTAGACATTAGAAAAAAGCACCAAGCCCTTTTTCTTGGGGCGAGTCAGACCTGTATGACTAAATATTTACCCACCACTACCAAAATTGGATTGATATCTATTTCAATTCTACTACATCAAAAGTTTTGATGAGCAGTCCCACATAGAGTGCATCACAGTAGCCTAACCTTGAGCTTCTGAATGCCTTGCAGTTCATAGATCATGATCAGATGGGCAGAGATTTCCACCTCAAACTGTAAACAAGACGTCGCAATTTATAGATAAAAATCTTTTAACTAGGATCCAGAAAGCAAGCAAAAACTACCAAGTAATCTCTAAAACATAGCTAGATTGTTAGAGACAGAGAATTGATACTGCCAGCTTTTCAGCAACCTTTCAAAAATAAGAGGGATATGTATCAAGCTATATCCAAAGTCTATTTTTCCCCTTTTTTGATTTTAATTCCTCGATCTGCTATTGACAAAATAATATTCATTGTGGATGCAGCTGGCCTTTTCTAATCCAGTTCCCTTGAGTATAACACACAGTAATGTAAAACTGGGCCTCCAATACATCAAACTGATGCATTCTACTTCTGAGATGTCAGCTGGCATGGAATTTAAACAATTGGTGTTTTTAAACCGGATAATAAAATTTTAATAGGAGGTAATCAGCAGGGATGGTACTTTCCTTTAAAAGCAGAAGGGAGGAAACATGGAAGACGCCCTTACTTTCACTTGGGAGTTCTTTTATTGATTCCCAAAAGAGAGAACAATTAAACACAAAAATGGAGGACTCACTCTTTCGTCTGTCTTTCCTTTTACTCTTTATCAAATTACCTGCGAAATTATTCAGAAAATAGCATGGGGGGCTGCTTCCAGCAGCCAATCATAGTGTCCAAGGAGAGGGAAGAGCAATTTCAAAAGTGTAAAGAGCCTGGATTGGTTGTGATACAGTGAGAAAGAATACTGCTTTTTTGTTTTCATCAGCGCAGTTGTAGAGCTTGAACTGTGTACTATGAATAATTTCATGAGCCAAGAAAGAAGGAGATAGGACTGGAGAGGTCTTTGCCTTTGTTTCTTTTAACTCCCTTCTCCCCTCTTTTCATAATTCTTATGTAATAATAATTCATAATTTTTATGGAATTCTTATTCTTATGCAAGGTGGAGAGCCAAGGTAGCAGGAATAGAACAGTCTTTGACATCTATACTTTTAACTTGTTTTTATATTCGAAAGAGTTTGCTAGAACATAAAACACTGGGCTCTTACACAGGAAGCTGTGTTATATTCCTTGTAGAATATTGAGCTACATGTTCTTAGGGCATTTCTGGACAACTGCTGGAGAGAACATGATTGGGAAGAAAAAACCCCAAGGAGGTGGTCCTTTTTTGTTTGTTTAACGGAAGGATTGGTGCACATAAAACAGAAAAACCATCATACCCGCACCTGAATATTATATTGCAGACCCCTAGTATTCTGTGTTTCTTCTAGGAGTAGAAGCAGCCTATGATCATTCATGAAAAGGAATGAATAGCCACACTCCACAGAAGTGAAAGCAATCAGGAAAGATTACTTCTTTGTGGAGCCCCAACATTTCACAAATGCTCTGGGCCAAAATAACCAGTTTTGGTACAGAACTTGTGCTGTATGATGAATACTGGGGTAGAGAAACCCCGACTCAAATCTCCCTAAAGGCATAAAAGATGGGAAAGTTGTTTTCTCTCACCCATCCTAACTTGCAAAAATTTTGTGAGGGGAAAAATGAATATTCCTTGGAAGAATGGGATTTAAATGTGATTCTGAATTTCATGTTGACGTAGGCGTGGAAATGGAGTATTATTTAATGGAGAAATGTGCTTATTATGATTTCTTGGATTGAACAGATACATCTATACATTTAAGCCCTGGTTGTAGCTTAATAGCTCTTGCAATCTAGTCTAATTGTGACTAATTCGTGGACCATTGTTACTTAAGATTAGTAATTCCTGTTAAATTCTTTATTTCCTTCAGTGTTCAGCATTGTCCAATAGAACAGTGCACTGATTATAATATGTGCGTTATGATTATGTACTGTCAAGATGCTTCCAGCTTAATGGCAATTTTTGTGACGTTTGTAAGGCATATGATATGTTTAGTGAAAGGTTTACTGTTCCCCATGGAGTTTCTGTGGCCAGATGGAAAATTGAACCCAGACCTCCCGAGTCCTAGTCTGATCTGTCCACTATATCATCCTTGCTATCACAGTAGACATAAATATATTCAAAGCTGTCAATGTGGAAAGTAGTTGTTAACCAGATTCTCTTTATAGTTCCAATTCTGTTCATGTGTGTTGTGTTGTTACAGTCAACCATAGAATAATGAACAAAGGGGCCTATAAGGCCACCGAGTACAGCCCCTTGCTCAGAGCAGAAATCCAAATCAAATTACATCTGACATATGCTTGAATTTAGAATATACAAAAACTAAGTTTCCCTTTTTAAACTTGAATTTTTTAACAGTATGTAACTAGCCAGGAGCCTATCCATCTCAAAGACTACACTTCCAGAAGAATCTTATTCTCCTTGTTTGGATTCTTGTACCTGAAATCTCCTATTTGTTCTTGTTTTCTTTTTGGCTGGACTGCAGTAGAAGATAAAAATTAACAGTTTAGTCCACTGTACAGTTTTCCCTGATTTTTGGACAGTTCTGTCCATTTGAATCAGAATCTTGCTATACATGACACTGTTTAACTAGCACTTGTATTTCTAAAATACCAAGTCTTTCTCCTTCATTCTTTGGAGTTTTTCAATTTTAGAAATGTTTAAGTAAATATCATGTCACATATCTTTTACCACATAATTTTTAAGCAGTACCATCAGGAATTAAAATGCTAGATATTCCTCTTGAAACATGGGAGAGAAGGCAAAACCTGAATACCTCATCAGCATTCAGTTTGAAAGCAAGCCCATTTAATTGTTTTATGGTGAAAAGGCAGGGAAGGGAGGTTGAGGAAAGATGAAGAACACAACAAATCTTTATTTTCAGTTCTGTAACTTTAGAGATGATGATTCTGGCTTTCTTTCTGAGTGATAGAATCATCTGCCTTACTTTATGATAACCATTATTGCAACTTAATTGTTAAAGATTTCCCCATATTCTTTAACTAAGATTTGACTTAAAGTACTCTTAATTAATTTGTATTTGTATTTATTTATAACCACATTTGAATACAGTACGTACTGAAAAAGTTATGGGACCATTGTAAACCAAAAGTATAATTTACTCTACTGTAATATCATAAAGTGTTTAATTTAGAAGGATATGAATTGCACATTGTAAAAGTAGTATTTTAAAAATCAGTAGGCAAAATTCTGTTAGTAGGGTAAATCACACTAAAGTAGGCCCATTGAACCACTGGAGATTTCATAAGTCAGCTTCTCTATAGGTTCTATTGATTCATATGGGGTTATTCTCATTGTGATGTACTTTAGCAAAATAAGTTACAACTATAGTAGGCCTATTTGAATCAATGGAATTTACAGAGAAGTTACAAATAAATAGTTACCTGGTAAATACCTAGATTCTTAACCCTTCTTGGTTCCACAATGTGGCATTCTAGTTAACATGATCATTTCAGAGATTGATGGTTTTGAATTTTTCTAAGATAATTTGCGATGTTTGGAAGTATTTGGTCAGTCAGTTACTAGACTGACTTCAGTAATGAGAGTTTGGCCTTAGCTATTGACACATCAATTCCCTGGCATCATCTCTGTGAGATCAATTTGATATATGGCCCTAAAATATCAATAGAGGAGCCTCGTGGCACAGTGGTTAAATGTTTGTACTGCAGCTATAACTGTGCTCATGACCTGGGGTTCAATCCCAGCTAGCAGGCTCAAGGTTCACTCAGCCTTCCATCCTTCCGAGGTCGGTAAAATGAGTACCCAGCTTACTGAGGGGCAATGTGTAGCCTGCATACTGTAATTAAAAACTGTAAACCGCTCAGAGACTACTTGAAGTGGTATGGGGTGGTATATAAGCAGAACACTTTGCTTTTTTTTTACATTGTTAGTATCAAAAGGTTTAAAACAAATCTGTTATGTCAAAGAGGCTCTTTGAAGAACTCTGCCATGGTGATAGCGAAGGAGGATTTCCTTTGCTACAGTTGTACCTCTATACCATAGGCCATGAGTCTGTGATGTGTTTTGAATTTACGAGTAATATTGTTTATACCTGTAGTGACTTGGTATTACAGAGCAGTTCAGGTGGTATCATCATTTGTAATGTATTATCATGAGTAGAGATGGGCACGACTAGGGAAAATGACGTTTTCGAGTTGTCGTGTGTCGGAGGCGGCCCGTGTCGGCTCGTTTCCGTTTTTCGCGAAAATTCGCAAAAATTAGTCGGTTTGTTTTTTCGTTTTTTCGTTTTCGTTAGTACTGGTTTTTTTTGGGGGGGTAGCGGGCTCCTGGAGGCACCTCTGTGGGGTGGGTGCCTCCTCTGGCCCACTATAAAGGGAAAGTGGGCTCCTGGAGGCACCCGTGGGTGCCTCCTATCCTCACCCACTAGGAAGGGACAGCAGCAGGCTCCAAGAGACCCGTCAACATGGGGGTCTCCCCTCCTCACCTGCTGCTGCAAAATGGCATGCATAACCATATATATGGATATGCATACCAGTTGCAGACAGTGAGACCAGTCCACTGGTACGACCCTCCGTCAGGACTGGGTCGCACCTGCCATGTCCCACAAAGAAGGGAATCGTACTTGCGTGTAGTGCAATGCAAGTAGATCTGGCTTAGGGTTAAGGTGGGTTAGTGCAAGGACTAGGGTTAGGCTAGTGACGGGTAAGGTTACGGTGGGCTATTGGGTTGCACCTCTGGGTGCCTCTCTGACCCACTAAGAAGACAGTCTGTGACGTATGGGTAAGGAGTCAAGGATTAGGGTTAGGGGGCTAGGGGGCTAGGGCAGGTTTTAGGGGGCTTTTTGGCACATCCCAGAAGTCTCAGTGGCCAAGTGGCCATGCGATTGGTGGGATGGCTCCAAAAATTTGCATGGTCGTCCACTCCCACATGGCCACTCGGCCAGCCCATCATTGCGCAGGTGTAAAAAAAATAAAATGAAATAAAATCAATGGAGGACAGCGGAGGAGAGGAGAGACATTTTGTTGCAACTTGCAAGAAAAAACCCACTGCTACTGTGAAAAATCTGGCAGTTTATAAATTTCCGCGTGTTTCTGTTGTGCTTGTGTGTTTTTGGACCACGATTTCAAAAACAATATTGCGTTCGCCGCCCCATTTTGGATCCCCCGCCCGCACCGCATGGCATGGCGAGTCCGGCTGCCCAGGACGGGGGGGGAGGCGGGACCCCCCCTCCAGCCCAGAAACCCCCCCTCCGGTAGGTGCCCTGCGCCCTTAGTCAAGCAGGCATTTTCCGCCTGCTTTTTGGCCCGGGAATGGGTGGGGGGAGAGTTTAAAAGTTTTTTCCTGTGCCGTCCGTGCCGCTTGAGCCGGCGGCGAGACTCATGCCGTGCGGCTTGTTGCTGCGCCCTTAGTCAAGCAGGCATTTTTCTGCCTGCTTTTTGGCCCGGGAATGGGTGGGGGGAGAGTTTAAAAGTTACTTCTCTGCAGCATGACTGTTTTTCTGGCTATGATTAGAGACTGGCTAAAATCATATGGCATAAATTCTGCCCGTGGAACATTTATGATTCAACTGGCAGGAGAAAGTCTTTGCAAATGACTTTCTTCTGTAACTTATGTGACTCACAAGTAATTTGTTTCATTGCATGAGAACCACAGGACAGAAGGAAGAACTCACACACAAAAAAAACCCCAACTTTACCTGCTGGTGATTTGGGCCACTGTTTATAATGTCTTGTTTCATAATAGACTTGTTGGACACTAATTTCTTAAGATTTTTAAAAAAAAAATAGCTTTGACAAATCCATCATAATGCTCACTAGCCTTTAATATTGCCTACTTTGAAATAGCTAGTCTTGCCTACTTTCATTTGATGACCATTGTGGGAGTTGGCAATAAGCAAGATTGTTGCATATGCTAAAAGAGCTGACTTGCAAAGTGTCTCAACTTCATCCAGTTTCCACAGGTGTGAGGCGATCAGAACATAATGGGAGTAATATGTTACTGGTATCTGGAAATTGGATCATGGCAACTGGAGTTCTTGTGAGATCAAAATGTTTTGCTACTCATTCAAGCAGCCTCACCAGTCCTTTTCAATTAAGGTCCTTATCTTTAAGTGCCGTAATTTTCGCTCTGTAAGATGCACTCCCCCACCTCAAAAGTGTGGGGAAATGTCTGTGTGTCTTATAGAGTGAATACAGCTCTGTGGCCACTGCTGCTTGGGGGCCTTCTAGGCAGCCGCTGCGAGGAGCCAGCAGAGGTGGATGGGGTGCTACCTTTCTGGAAAGCAAGGAACGAAGGGCAGGCTTTTGAGGAGACTCAAAAGCCTGCCCTTTGATCCTTGCTTGCAGGAAGGGTAGCACCCAATTTGCTTGAAAACACGCACCTGCACCATTCAAAGGTGGGTATTTTAAAATGATTCTGCCCTGAGCAGCAAGGATCCTTTTTGAATGGCCGGGTGGGTGTTTTCAAGCAAATTGGGTGCTACTCTTCGGCAAAGCAAGGATCCAAGAGCAACGTTTTGAGGACACCCCCGTCTCTGCTCTTGGATCCTTGCTTTGCCAAGGTATAGCACCCAGTTTGCTTGAAAACACCCGCCCACGCCATTCCTGAACAGCAAAGATCCTTTTAAAACACCCATCATTGCATGGCGCGGGCAGGTGTTTTAAAAGGATCCTTGCTGTTCCAACCCTAGCTGTGCAAGCACCCAATGGCCGCCGCAGAAACCTCTGAACTGATGCAGTATGTATGTGTGAATATTTTTTTCACACGTACATACCTCTAAAATTTATTTCTACAATAACAAAGATAAATCACACAGCATAATTACAGCAATAAACTTGATGTTTATTGTTTTGTTAAATATTATGTTTTATTATACTGGATTATTTATTTGTCACATTGTATGTTGGCTATTTGCTCAGTTTTGTAAACTGCCTAGAGTAGCCATGTAGCTAGATTGAGCAGTAAGTAGATAGATAGATAGATAGATAGATAGATAGATAGATAGATAGATAG
>JAHTLZ010000129.1:93894394-93909982 GCA_023846285.1 Phrynocephalus versicolor
TAGATAGATAGATAGATAGATAGATAGATAGATAGATAGATAGATAGATAGATAGATAGATAGATAGATAGATAGATAGATAAAATTAGGCATGTCTTATGGCGCACAAAATAAGGTATTTGCTGAGTTCTTAGGTTAAATTTGATGGTTTTGTTTTTGAAAAAGGTTGTTGGTCAGTGTTGGGGAGTTGGTAAACAGTAGATAATATTCAGGATTAAGTCTTATGTTCTTGATCTACATATGTTAATTCTTTATATACCTTTTGAGGATATATATGTGTTACTGCTCTTGCAGGAGCTGGTTTGAGTGGACGCCAGGTTCACAGGACCCAGGCCGTCTTCAACCACACAGAAGATTATGTGCTGCTTCCAGATGAAAGGACCATCAGCCTCTGCTGCTGGGATTCCCGAACTGCTGAGCGGAAGAACCTTCTTTCCCTGGGGCATAACAGCATCGTTCGCTGCATTGTCCATTCTCCCACCAATCCGGGCTTCATGACTTGCAGCGATGATTACAGAGCTCGATTTTGGTACAGAAGGTCAACTACTGACTAATGCTAAAGTTTTGGCTTTTTTCTGGATTGTAGTGCATTTTTTATTTTGTAAACCTGTTTTTACTTTGATATGTTAATGTAGTTAGTTTAAAAATAAATACAAACCCTGCTGGAAGGATAGTTTTAGAGTTATGCCCATATATTGAAAATGTGAAGGACAGCTTAAAACTTTTTTTCCATCTACTTGGAAGACAGCCCACTTTAACTGGACCAATTTGGCATGTGGGTTTTTTTTAACCCTCTTTAGTTTTGGAATGGAATGGAATGGAATTTATTGTCATTGTATAAATACTACGAGATTAAATACGAGATTTTGTTATGATTTTGTTATGATAAATACAATGAGATTTTGTTATGATTCATTGAATATATTCTTATTTTTCCCTTGATCTGTACTTTTATGCTTTTTAATTGTTTAGTTGTTATAAATCAGTTAAACTAAAATTCTCTTTTTAAAATACATTCTTACATTGGTGTGCATTGGTTTTATTGCAATTAAGTTTTAAGATATAGATCTTCTGATGTTTTCTGTGAGGAGGGACTGGATCAGGATGAACAAATACCGTAATTATTGGAAATCCTTCCTCCACTAAAGCCTTGTCTTAACCAGGTATTGGTAGAGTGTGGAGATTTAGTGGCTAGAAAAGTCTACATAGCAGAAAAAGGCTGAAGGACATACAAAGCAGAATTAGCTTCAAGCCTCCCCTCAGTAGACCACCTCTTATTATTTGGTTCTCCCCAGTTGGCACTTAATGTCTCAGTAACTCACTGAGAGACACTGGTAAGAGAAAACATTAAAAGGTACATTTACTCAGTATTTTGTAGAAAAAAATGAAGACAAGTTACACAAACAGTTTAACTGACTAGCTTCATACTACTCACTACATGGGTAAGAGAACTCTAATAGAATACTGACCCTTAACTGCCTACATGCTTCTGATTCTACTGATTCTGTTTGACTAAAGAAAGGGAATGGAGGTGGAGCTGTATATACTGGCTCTGCACAGCATACTCCTGTGATCCAGCCTCACCATCTGGGATATGCTGACATGGGCTGAGTGGCCAGACTGCAAGAAAGCTCTACTTCCATTCTACAAATTGAAATACTGTAGAACTAAGAGTCTAGCAATCAAATCATATTCAAGGGAATGCAAATCAATGTCCTTGCTTTTCACTGTAGCAACATGAAACTGTGTGGGGAAGGGCTGTGCACACTTGGGGACTATGGCTCTTACCTCCTTCTTTACGGTCTATCCACCTTACCTAATCCTTTTTGCCCCTGCCTAAACAACTGCTTCTGTTTGTACAATTTCCTAGCAAGGCTTTTCTTGTCCCAGGCCATGAGACAGGTGGCTAGAAAGCTGGCGGAAAGCGCCGCTCGCTACTCACAACAATTCGAGGGTTCAATTCAATTACTTTTAGGGGATGCAACTCTCAAAATCTTTCTGCCAGCAAGTGTGCCTCTGGAGGGGAGGAATTATAATCCAAAACAATAACTTTCCATATTTTAGGCAATTGTATGGTTTTTTTTAAAAAAGAGAGACCTGCCTATGATTTTTGTGAAAATCCATGCATATGAACTTTTGAGCACTAAGTGTGTTCAGTTTTGATAAGAAAATAAACTCCCTCTTGTACCCGTGTGTCAAGTATCACATAGTCCATAATGTACAATCTTTCTGAGGAATTTAGAGCATTTGCTAAAATGTGCTTATTCTAAGCTCTGGAAAATATCCTGGATGATATCTCGAAAGTGATGACCTTGCTACATCCCCTTGCATATAAATTAGGATCAGCTGTCCCCCTGCTTTCTCCTGCTGCTTGGCCTCCTATCATCTGGCTTAAGCAGCTGTGCCCAACAGCAGAGGGACAGGGAGAGAAGTCTGGGGGCAATGAAGACAGAAAAGAACAAGATAAAGGGGTGGTGAAGAAGTAGCAGCAGCAGCAGCAGCAGCAGTTGTTTAATTCCATATCTAAGGATTCCTTTCCTTTCTTCTGATGGGCAAGTACAAGTACAAAGTAGCAGAACCCAGGCTGAAGAACTAGCTTAGTAGAATCCCAGGACTTCTAAAATTACAGTACTCCCCTGCATACACACCATAAATTTAAGATGGAGGTTTTCCCCCAAAAAATTCTCAAGAAAGTCTCGGAATGCTCAGTGGCCATGAAAGTTTTATTAGCTGCTGGGCAGAGGGTGTGGAATGGGGTGTCCTGTAGAAAGGTACTCCTGACTGGAAAAATGATGAGGAACCACCCAAACTACAGAATTCTCTTAGGTTCCAAATGTTTTAAAGCTGGAGGGATGCTAAAGCGTATAGTACTCTGGGATCCTCATCCCTCTCCAGCGACCTGGAAATAAAGCTGTTACTCCTGGGATTCAGCTTTGGGGATATCAGCTGTTAGAGGAGAAGGGGCCAGAAGGAGGATTCCCTTTATGGTGCATTTGGGAATTGTCTCAAGGCCTTCCTTCTTGATTGATCACCTTTCCTCTGCATATGAATAATCTTGCTCAGTAGATTGCTTTGCAGTCCTCTGATATAGTTTTAAAAAACAGTGGTGTTAATGTTGCAGATCTTTATATGTGTGCTTAGGAGTAAATCCCACTGAAGTATTTTGGAGATTTAAAAATGAAAATAAGGGTGGGGAGAGCTTAAACAAGACCTATCCATTCTAGGCCAAGAGATCTGGACACTCAATTCATTTAAAACTGGATTTGAATTCTGAGGCCCTCAGTACTGAATCATGGTTGCCATCTCTCATTTTCTGCCAGGCTCCACATTTTTATCTATGTGGTAGGCAAATGCACCGTGATTCATTCACTCCTGGAAACAGCTGCACCAGATGGGTTGACTCAATAAAGGAAGCTGCAGTCTTGAAGTTGCAGGAGATGAGTAGCAGGGCTGTTGATTAAAGCATCTTTTGGAGGTCACTCGTTTAGGGAGTTGTCATGATTCAGAAGTGAGATGTTGCCAGATAAAAATAAATTTAATTCAATGTACACATTTTCATCCTGGTGGGTTTTTTATGCATTCAACAAAAAAAAACCATTTTTATGTTGTATGGATTTGCCCCATAGGCGATTATGTTAAGCAAATTTCCCCTATCTCCGGAATTTTTTATGTTGTACAGATTTTATGTTATGCAAACTTTGTTATACAAGGGTCCACTGTATATGCTGAGCACTTTGACCACTATGGGCGCTTTTACACGACCCCTAAGATCCGCTGGTCACTTTAATTCAGACCAGAGATCTTAGGGGTTTGTCGCTCTTCGTGCGTTCCCACCCCCTCCGCACGTCCTGGCTGCCTGAGGGGAGGGAGAAAAAAGAAGAAAGACCTCCCAGGTGCCGGTGGAAGCTGCCGGGAGCCCCGTGACTTCCTGGTTCCTTCTGTTAAAGGGGCGGGAGGCAAAAAACAACAACAAAAAGAAGCGAGGAGAGCCCGGCACATTCGCATTAAGATTTTTCACCCTTGGAGAGCAGGTACAAGAAAAGTGCACTGGGACGCGCTTAGGTGGGCATGGCCGCACTTAATTTTCAGTAAACTCCGGAGCTGGTGGGTAAAAAAATTTAAGCTCCGGAGCTGGGAGCCATTTGCGGCGGAGTTTAGGGATTGTGTAAAAAGTCTGTATGTTACATTTGTGTGCTCCCCCTCACCATGAGGCATTATGAACAGGGCGAGTGAGGGAAGAGGAAGAGAATTGCAGCTGTAGTAGCTCTTCCTGCCCTCCATCACATTGACTGCTTCTCAGCTGGCTGTTTTGCCTCTTTACTCCAAACTCGGTGGCCAAGACTTTGTAAGAAGATATAGCTCTATGCCTTGAGGGAGTGGCTAGGAGAAGACTACTGAGAGAAGGTGGCAAGTGAGTAGTGGCTTTGTCAGCTCACTCTACCACCATCTTATACTCACCGTTGACTGAGTTGGCCAGTAGTGACATATTGGATACCAGCCAGAAATGGTCCAAAGCAAGGAGATTCAAATATAAATTCTGAAAGTCAGGATCTTGCCATCTTCTGCTTTAAAGCAAAAGAAAAAAATGTGTTGCTTATATACTGCCCTATAGAACTTAAAGAATTCTCTGGATGGTTTACAAGTTAATTATGAAGGTTACACATTGCCTGCCCACTCCAATCAAGCCGGGTACTCATTTTACCAACCTTGGGAGGGTGGAAGATTGAGTGAACCGCAGTTTAACCACTGCACCACAAGGCTTTAAGCCAGTGAGGCAAAGACATTGGCTGAAATCCAGTAATAAATCAGATTAGGGTAGGTGTACTGGATCCAAGTATAGTTGGTGAGCCGACTCCTTAGTTCCATTCATTCAAAGCAGTTGCAGTTTCTTATTCTAAAACATGTAAGTCGCAACTAGAGGACTCTCATTTGTGTCAATGGAGTTGTGTTGAAGGAGTTGACTCACCAAATTCCAACTGATTCAATGGGCCGACTCTAATTGTGACTACAGGATTTCAGCCATTGATCACTCTCCTTACGTCCTCAGCCTCTTATGTCCTTGAAGGAAATCCTGTTTAGCTAACTGAGACTTCCTTCTGAGTGTTGACATGTTCAAGACAGCTTATTAGGACAAAAGAGGAGTCGCTCCACCTCTGGATCACACAGTCTCCAGACTACCTGCTACCAGTGGCAGACAGTCAAGGTCTTACCAGTCTCCCCTTTCTATTGAATTTCCAGTGTCACACTCTCCGTATCGTTGTGTGGAAAGATCACCAAGAGAATAAGAGGGAAGTTGCAACAGGAAGGGACATTTTTGGTGTGGGGCAATGTGTATTTTTCTGTTCCTTGCCTGAGTCGGGGAGTGAATGAACGGGCAGGAGGGCAAGACACCTTCAAAATGAATGCCCGCCTTCTTCTCTATCTATGTATATGTGTCAATGCTTGTTTTTGGTAGATGGGCAGGTACACATGTTCAAATATGAACCTTTTAATGGTGGCTCTTCCTGTTATTCCTGGCTCCAAGCACCACTGATCATCACAGACATTGGCTGCTGGTGGTTCTGTTGTTGTTGTGTCGTTATAGATCACACTTTATACACTTCCTGCTCTCCTTCACCACAACCATCAGCCTCAGCTCACACGTATAGACCATATGGCACCCTATCATGGGCTCTCAGGGTAATTTTTTAAAAAAGGATTCATTCTATAAGAAAGAATTGCCCTCTTTTGAAATGCAAGTGCCGTGCTAAGTTCTTAGATTTTTTTTTCAAATAGTAAGTCATCCTGTTCCTCCTGTCAGCTTTAAATAGGAACTACAGGAAGATGAAGCAAATGCAACAAGGGTTGGTTGTGTTGTTGTTTTTCCTGTGTGTGGTTATTTGCAGAAAAGATGTGACCAATCATGGGAATTCAACACATTTTAAAGCCAAAATCCCTCCCCTGTTGTTTCCATTATCTTGACAGTCATGTTCACTTTAAGCACTGCAGTGGAATTCCCTTTTCCTCCCAGAGCCTATTTAGAAGGATCCATTTCAGGATCCTAATTCTTGGGGGGGAAACAAAGAACAGTTCGTTATACAGACAGACGCAGCCAACCTAAGCTTTGCCGCTCAAGAGACTGATGATGATACAAGAAGCAGTGCCAATAATTGGAACCAACATATATGGGAAGGTAGGTCATCCATTTTCTGAATGTGCATTTCTTGGGTGAGGTATAAGAGATCCTGAACATATTTACACAAGATGTAAACTCCACTGAACTCAATGAGGCTTATGCCCAAGTATGTACTACTGTATACAATGGAGATATCTAAACGACAGAGTTATACCTGTTTTAAGTGTCAGGGCTTTGTCAAATGCAGTCCTAGGATGATGAGATGCTTAGAAGGCTCTTCTGTAGCTCAGGTGAGTGGCATGCCTGAGAGCTCTCTAGAAGATCATTCTATGTCAGTGGTTCCTAACCTTAGGTCTCCAGATGCTGTTGGATTACAACACCCAGAAATCCAGCACAGCCAGTGAGGCAAGCTTCTGAGAATTTTAGTCCAAGAACATTTGGAATTTCTTGGACTACGTACGAGAACATCTGGAAGTTCTTTAGTCCAAGTACAGCAAGAAAAAAGATGCCAGGCTATACATTGCTAAGAGTAGTCTGGATGTCAGCAGCATCAATGGCCGCAGTCAAGATGGTCTACAATTTATTTTATTTATTTTAGAGTATTTTCACCCCGCCTTTCTCCTTGAAAAAAGGATGCAAGGCGGCTTACAGAATGAGGGATAATATACAGTCCAGTACAATTAAGACATGGGGCATGGTGGCTCAGTGGAATTATTTATTTATTTATTTTTATATTTATATACCGCCAACTTTTCCCAGATGGAAACTCAGGGTTTATAAATAAGGCTTCCAAAAACTGTTGGCTGCAAAGTCGGCAGCTCAGCGGTTCAAATCCTGAGTGCTACACAGCAGAGAGAGCTCCTGCAGATAACCCCAGCTCCTGCCAACCTAGCGGTTTGAAAACACATAAATGCAAGTAGATAAATAGGTACCGCCGTAAAAAGCGGGAAGGTAAAACACTGTTTTGTTGCAGCCATGCTGGCCACGTGGACATGGACTTGCACAACGATGGCTCTTCGTCTTGAATACAGAGATGAGCATCGGCCCTAGAGTCGGACATGACTAGCACGCATGTGCAGGGGGAACCTTTACCTTACAATAAAGACATGTTCAAGTATTGAGAACAGGGAATTGAGGGACATCTTACAGCATTAATAGACAACATTACATTAAAGCTACAAGAGAGCTTGAGCAGTTAAAGGGAAGTAAAGTTCCATGTAAAGTTATGAGTGATGGAAACTAACATTGAAAACATAGTTATAAGTTATAAGTAGTTACAAACGCAAAGTCTATATGATCCTGTAGATTCATATGAAAGACACATGATAGGTAAGATACCCTCTTGCACTCCCTACCATTCTTCTGCCCACTACCCTTCACGCTTGTCAAAAACCAGCCCTGACAATTGATTGGTGGTTGGGTGAGAAGGGGTTAACTGATGAAAAGAGACATTTTCTGGGATTGCTAGGTGTCACTTTCTGAATGGTAGTCTCATCTTACGTTGTCTAATCCTTTCCACTTTTGCTCAAAACCCTCACTAAGCTCAGCCATAGCTAGAGCACCACTGTTGCAACAGAACTTACATAAAGGCCTTATAACGTTAGCAGATGCAGTGCTCGTTACCTTTTTTGTGGACTTCAGCCCACTTTGGCAGCAGAAACATAGGAAGTTTCTCTACGATGAATCAGAGTATTAGTCCAGCTACCTCTGTATGGCCTACACAAGTAAGTGGCAAATATCCAAAACTGCAGATAATGGTCTTTCACAGTTCTGTCTAGTGATGATGAGAATGGATTCTTGGAATTTTACATACTGTGCTTCTGAAACTCCAGGGGTTGAAGTGCTGGGACATTTTTTGAATGTCAGAGACTATGATATCATCTGACACCTTTTTCATAGTTCCCTTAGCTGCAATTGGCATTGTAAGTCAGAGAGAAATATGACTGCAAGACATCCCTATTGTGATTCAAAGTGTTTGCAATACACTACAGGATTAAAAACAAATATATTTATTTCTATTACAATGTTTAAAGATAGAGTGCACTCATATACACAGCATTTCCACAGGCTGAGTTTTCTAGAAGGAGCATCATAAACAAAATAACATCAATTTAAGCTAACATTTGAGGAACAGAAACTGAAAACTGGTAATTGAAATATCTCATGGTGGGATTCACAATGTGGAGGGAAAAGCCCCATCATTTCTGTGAAAAGG
The DNA here is from genome assembly GCA_023846285.1 of Phrynocephalus versicolor. Lineage (NCBI taxonomy): Eukaryota > Metazoa > Chordata > Lepidosauria > Squamata > Agamidae > Phrynocephalus > Phrynocephalus versicolor. The sequence continues at coordinate 93,902,725 of JAHTLZ010000129.1, forward strand.
ATCTAAATTTGCACAGAAAGCCAAACACATGATCTCTAACTGTTCCCATTTTGTCAGGTCAACCATTTATCATCAAAAATATAAGGTGAACCTGGTAACCAAATGCAAACAAACAAAAAGGGAATGCATCATTAACCTTCATGCAGCAAGTTACGGCAATCAGGATACTTCCGTAACTGAAATTTCAAAAACCTATACAAGCCCAAGAACCACCAGATAATATAGCTCAAGAAATATGACGCTCTAATGATCACCGAGTCAGCATAACCAGAACTGAAAGAAAATATTGCCAAAGTTAAAGTAGTACAAAGATGTTGCCCAACTCTTGTTACTATTAGCAGTTTTTATACAAGCATAAAAATGCAGACATTCTGAAGACAAATATGTCAGGAATGCCATGGAATTATTATAGTATATTTGTTTGTTTGTTTGACTTCTGTACTGCCCATTTGGCCAGAGACAACTCTGGGTAATTTAAAAATAACCACAATAACAAGCAAAAATTAAAGTAAAAAAGTAAATTGACAGTGCAATTAAATACATTAAAATATTAAGAGGTAGGTGGCAGTTAAAACAAGGCACAGCAGTCTCCTCTGGTAAAATGTTTTGGAAAGCATAAGAACTTAAGAAGAGCCATGCTGGATCAGGCCAAAGGCCCATCTAGTCCAGCTTCCTGTATCTCACAGTGGCCCCACCAAATGCCTCTGGGAGCACACGAAACTAGATATCTGTCTTCTGCTACCACTCCCCTACATCTGGCCCTTGAAGTAGCTTGGTTTTAAGCCTAGAAATTACACATCTCCATCATGGTTTGTATCCTGTGATGGACTTTTCCTCCAGGAATCTGTCCAATCCCCTTTTGAATGCATCCAGGCTAGATGCCATCACCACCTCTAGTGGCAGGGAGTTCCACAGACTAACAACACGCTGGGTAAAAAAAAATCTTTTGTCTGTTCTCACTCTCCCAATCCATAGTTTGGGTGGATGTCCCCTAGTTCTGTTAATTCGTGAGAGGGAGAAGGGTGTCCCTCTATCTACTTTCTCATGCCCTGCATTATTTTGTATTGCTGGAATAGCAGAGTTTTTAATGTTTTCTTGGAAATTACAAGTGAAAACTAAAACTAAAATAAAATTAGAAGGGATTGCAGGAAAATCATGAAGGTTTGAGAGTGGTGGGTGGGTAAAACTAGGAGGGAAGAGAAGAGAAAGTGAAGTAGATGGAAAAAGATAAGCCAAAGAGAAGATCATTCTCTGTTCAGGTGAAGCATCCAGCAGCAATCCCGTGGAGGTACTGTGCTTCCTGTTGTTTTGAACAGGGTCTCATTCTCCTCTCATCTGATGTGACCTGTGACTATCACTGTTCTGGGATATTTTGTGCAAGATGTATTTCCTTACTAGAACAGGTACTGGCGTGTAGCCACCGGGGCTGTTTTGTAGTTTGCTGCCATCTCTCATCAAATGGGCTTTTGTTGCTGTGTCGTTACAGTTGTGACTGGCTCCTTGTGACCCCATGTCCATGGAGTTTTCTTGGCAGGAATACTGGAGTGTCTTGCCAGTTCCTGCTCTATCCTGCTCCAATGTTTCTGTTCTAGACAACCAACCAACCCACCCAAATATTGATCTTCTTCCTGGAGTCGGTACTGGGATATTGTTCTTGCAAGTGTTTTGTGGCTGGTTGCATCAGATCCCTCTAATGCAGGCATGTCCAAACTTTGGCCCCCTAGATGTTTTGGACCACAACTCCCACAGACCTTTGTCATTGGCAATACAGGATTGGAATTCTGGGAGCTGTGGTCCAAAACATCAGGAGGGCCAAAATTTGGACATGCCTGCTCTAGTGGAATGGGACAGGTGAATTTTGTTGGGCTGCCCTACTCAGAAGTCAGTGTCCTAAGCTGTTTTTTTTTTAAAAAAAAATATCAAATTTTCTGCCCAAAATGGAAACTGGAATATTGTTCCTGTTGAAGTTTTATTTGCAGTTTTGCATGCTTGCTGTAATTTGTGTGACTGGAATTGACTTTTCTGGAATCGGAAGATTATCTATTTATACAGCACTAGCCCACCATTATTTCCAGCATTTGAATTGGAAAAGAGCCCCACCTCTTGCTGAGTGATTTTGTTACCTTTCTTTCCTAGGTTGGTAGCAGTAGTTTTGTTTGCTGTTGATCAGTTCTGTTGACTGCTAAGTACATGTAAAAAAAAAGCATTTTACACAAGTCTGCATTTTCAAGTTGCTTTATGTTTTTTATTCATTTTGGGGTTTTTTTTAAGGAACTCACTATTCTAGACTGTTTTATGGAATATCCATTTTTGGACTGGTATGGTATCCCAGAGAAAGGCAGGATAACTGAAGCAAATAAATAGACAACAAGTACCATTTTCTACAGCTACTCCATAGGCATTGTATACATCATACAGAAAGCCAGACTAGATTCAGATGAATGAGGAGTGAAAATTGGTGGTGGTGGGGAAATCAATAATTTAATATATGCAGATGACACTATCTTACTGGCATAAAGCAGCAATGATCTGAAACAACAGTTAGGGAAAATGAAAGAAGAACGTGCCAAAGCAGGATTACAGTTGAATGTTAAGACAAAAATAATGACTACAGAAGAACCACAAAACTTTAGCATTGACTATGAATAAACTGAAATAGTAGGATACTGTTTATACTTTGTTTCAATCATCAATCCATAAACGACTGCAGGCAAGAAATGAGAAGAAGCTTGAAATTCGGAATTTATTTATTTATTTATTGACAAGATTTTTTTAGCCGCCCCACTACCAGATGGTCTCTGGGGGGCAAACAATGAAGGGCGAACAATGGCAACAATGAAGGGATTAGAAAAGATGATCAAGTGTAAGGATGTATCTCTTGAGACAAGATCAAGCTCAGTCACACACCTGTATTTCCATTCACCATCTAGGAGGGTGAAAGTTGACTAGTTAAGAAAGCTGGCAGGAGAAAAACTGACTCATTTCAAATGTAGTGCTGGAGGAAAGCTTTGTGGGTGCCATGGACTGCCAGAAAGACAAACAAGTGGTTCCCAAATCAAAACGAGCCCAAACTATCTGAGGCTTGTTGACTTTTAGGCTGTTCTACTTTGGGCACATTGTGGAAAGGTGAGATTCTCAGAAAAGGACAATTATACTGAGAAAGGTGGGAAGCAGCTGGAAAAGAGGAAGACCAAAATAAGAGATGGACTGACATCCTAAATCAGTGATGGCGAACCTTTTAGAGACTGAGTGCCCAAACTGTGATTCAAAACCCACTAATTTTTTTGCAAAGTGCCAATACAGTATTTTAACCTGTATACAGGTGGCTAAGAGGGGGCAATGTCGGGTGCCAACAGAAAGGGCTTTGAGTGCCACCTTTGGCACCCATGCCATAGGTTCGCCATCACTGGCCTAAAGGAAGCCGCAGGGTTGAGTTTCCAAAAGCGAGCAGGGCAGTTAAGGCTAGGAGGTTTTGGCGTTCGCCCATTCATTGGGTTGCAGTGAGCCCGAGGCAACTTGATGGCACACATGATGACAAACCACCACCAGGGGTTGTGGTTTTAGCGCCTCTCCAGAAACACGAGGCAGCCGGCTTCTAGAGAACCAGAACAGGAAGTGGCTCTTGCCCCCAGCCTCTGCTCGTGGGCTTCCTGCTGGGACATCTGGTTAACCACCACAGGAACAGTATCCGGCCCAAGGTAGCCCGTTGGCCTGATCCACCGCAGCACTTCTGACGTGTTTATGCCTGTAAACCTGCACTGAACTGGAGCGTAATCCCCGCAGAAGTCAGAGGGGCTGCCTCCAGAGCAAGCAAGCGTAGAGTTGTGCCGTAAAAATATTAATGAATGCAACTCCTCGCTCAAGAAAGCAAGCAATTAAGGACATCCCATTGTGGAGTGGTCAGATTAATAAGCATTGCAGGACTTTTGCTGTAGCCTGGTTCACCTTTGCTTTGGGGGAAAACGTGATCTTCTTCTGCAGATGCTTGTTTTTAATGGGCTTGCTGAGGTAACACATATCAACCCAGGGCCAAGCCCTATGGACTTCAGTAAGGCTTACCTCAGGATATGGAAGATTGCAAGTCATTAGAACTAATTGACTGATTAACAGCCTCCTCTTGTCCGGCCATCCCCAAGCTTCTGGTTTTAATTTAAGCAGCGATAACAGAAAGCCTTCTTCACATTAGGGATGGTAATGTGTGCTTAATGTGTACGTTTGTGCTTTATAAGTGCAAAACGCACCCAGGGCCGGTGGTTCCGTTAAGGCGAACTAGGCATTTGCCTAGGGTGCCAAAATGGACAGAGGAATCTAGACAGCCTGCCGCCCCCCCCGCCGCCCCCCCATGGGCCACCGCCATCCATCCCACCGCCCGCCAGCCGCCTTTTGCCGTCCGCCGCCGCCTGCCCGCTGCCCCCCACGCACATCGCTGCCCCCTCCCCTCCCCCGCCCACCCCACCCCCTGCCCGCCCCACCCCCCACCCCTCGCCTAGGTCGCAGAAAAACCTCGCACCGGCCCTGAACGCACCTGTGGCTTCTTCTTGGGTTTCATTCTCACAACAACCCTCTGAGGTAGACACAACTGTTTTCTTCCATGGCTAAGACAGGGAACTCAGGCCGAAATACAGCACTATCCTCACTGCATCTGCAATGGTTCAGGGAAGTGATGTAGTGCCACTCAACTCAGGAGTCTTCTTAGTCCTTTTGAGTCTGTTGTGTTCAGTTGATGTCTTTCACTCGACCCTACAGGCTTGTTCAGAATGGCAGGGGCTATGAAGGCTGGAGTATGGTTCAAATACGATGGATTAATATGATTTGAATTTGAACCAGCCTTGCTTCCCATTTAGCTACGAATGGGTTATATCAGCTGTAATGAAAAGATATGGTACCGTGCAATTCTGAGTTCCTGTTCTGAGTTCCTGCCGGCTATTTGCGCCTTCTTTTGGGATCCTCCATTCTGTCCCTGCTTTGTTGAATTGATTTTGCAGAATTTCTTCGAGACCAAAGGCGTGCTAGAAAGCTCAGTTTTTTAGGTTTCTGGCCGCTACAGAGTCAGGTTGAGAGAGTTTAGTTCCCTGTGGTGCCTCCCTGACAGGGGTGGGGCTCCATCCTCCACCACAAGGTCTTCTCCAGTTCTCCAGTTCTAAAGATTATGAGATGGGCACGAACTGCTGGTTCGGTGGTTCAGTGCCGTTTGTTTCCTCACGTCTTGCCCCTTCCATTGGGCACCCACTTAGAGTCACTGCCCGGAGAATGCAGGCTGAGGCTCTACTACTGAGTAGGCTCCCACTGGAGGGGGCAGGGCACCAAAGCACTTCTGTTTGGCTGAGAAACAAACCACCAAACCAGCAGTTCATGCCCATCTCTCATGATGATGCTTTAAACTACACTTCACATGTTACACCCACTGGACATTGTAGAACTGGATTGCTCAATGGTTTAGGTATCCGGCTCCAGAACCAGAGATTGCGAGTTGGATCCCCTACTGTGCTTTCTGGACCGGATGCTCCATAAATTCTAAGATGCTGCTGCTGCTGCTGCTGCTGCTGCTGATGATGATGATGATGATGATGATGATGATGATGATGATGATGATTGCTCTTGCAAACCTGGGGATCTCCCACTTTGCTGCCAGCTCCATCCGCATTTAGATACAGATGCTTTTGGCATAGAAGAATGAAATAATTTGTATTTATTTATTTCTTTATTTACAGTGGACCCTCATATATCAGGTGGTTTGTTTAACAGAAAATCTGATTAAAGGAAATAAATTACAGAGATAGAGGGAAATCACTTAATAGAATCGCCTATGGGGCAAATCCGTACAACAGAAAAACGGTCGTGATGAGGTATTCATTCGTTTTTAATGCATCCTTATGGGAAATTAGTACAAAGGAAATTTGCTTAACAGCATTTCATTTGAAATGAATTAATTCCTTTACACAAGGTACCACTGTATTGAATTTTCCTACCGCCCGTCCAGCAGCGAGGTCACTCTGAACAATAAGCAACAATTCATCAGGGCAATATAATACAAGCAAGGCACATGTAATTCATACAATGAAATAAAACAAACACAAAAATTACAGTAACTATAATGAAAATAAAATTAAAAATAAAATTTTCTATACGTTCTCAGCGAGAGAGAAAAACATATTCAAAAATAGGAAGGTTCCATGCACACAAGGGTGGCTGGGTTGGGGAAAGAGGGAGAGAGAGAGAGAGACAAAGGAGAAGGACTATGAGCACAGCAATCGGGGAGAATTGCACCAAACCAGAAAACGGTACAAAGTGATTAAGCAGCAAGGCCAGCCGGGACCCAGATGGTCAATTTGAATAACCCGGCCCTGGTGAAAAGTATTTCATTTACATTGGGTCTGGTGTGCTTTGTTCTTTCTGATTCATTCTCGTTCCACTGCCCCACCCCATCCTTCCTTTTCCCAAAAGATGCCCTTGCGCTGAGGCTTGCTTGTGGCAGCTTAAAAAGGGAGCCACTAAAGAAGGGGCAGGCAGAGCAGAGTGAGCACTGGAATATTTAGAGAGAGCATTGAGACTGACAACCTTGTCTTAAAGAGGCCGGAATACAGTTTGCCTGGGTGCACTGGAGTCCTTTTATATTGCCTGTGCTGGAGGTGGGAATCTTCCCCCTCCCATTTCCCTCTTGAGACCAGAGACACCGAACACCCTTACACATCATGCTCTCATTTGCATGGAGATAACTGGAGGCCAGTTGCAGTGGCAAATGTCCCCTCTGTCATTCGGTCTCTTCATCCTTTAGGGCGGTTGTTGACTTCACTCAAAAAAGACATATGAGGTCAAGGCAGCCCTGGGAGTTACATTAGCCCAGGTTGCCAACCAAACCTGACAACACAACTGCAGCCCAACTTAATTCTTCTTCGGTGGGCATTGCTAAATGTGAAAAGAAGACGCAGCTTCTTTTTAGGTGATGGACCAGGGAAGATTTTAGGAGAAGCCGCCAAAATGAAAGTCAATGTGAGTATTGGAGTGTTTGTTTTTTTCCGGGCTCTTTGGCATCTAAAGATTGTTTATTTAATAAGGAGCACAGATCTTTTTCTGAGAAGAAGAGAGAAGAGTGCTGTAATAATTTAGAAGACGGTGTTCCACCACCACCACCACCCATGCATATATGTTGCTCGCTACTGTTGTTTTTTAATTACAGAATTGTCTAACATTGTATTTTGCTTCTCGTGATGGATTTCAGCCATGCAGAAAAATGTTTGAGAGGTACCCCCATCCATTC